>BMAW01110891.1:377947-389718 GCA_019974015.1 Nephila pilipes | reverse complement strand
AAAAAAGATTTGGAAAAGCGTTGGAACGATTGTATCACCCTAAAAGGTGATTAACAAAAGGTGTTATGCTGATGAATAAAAAAAAATTTTGCAAAAAAAATGTTGTTTTCAATGTTAGACTCGGGAGTTATTGATCGATGTGTTATCTCCATATGAATCGTTAGAAGATATAACATCCAATCTTTAATTATAAAGTGCCCTTAAAAGTTAAAAATGTTGCCCAAATGTGATATTTTCTCTTTAATTTGGATAAAAGAAGAAGAAAAAGCATAAAATTACAAATATAAAACATTCTCAATGCATGTGAAAAGCTGGATCGATTTGATCAAAAATAATCATAAAATAAAATCTTATGATCTTTCTAAGATCATAAGGAAAGGAAACCCTCAACCAAATATCTTTCACTTTTTAAATGAGATTGGTTTTACTCCATAATTCTTAATAAACTCTTCCTTTTATCCTCTATCCTGATCTTGAATTTTAAATGGTTTTAATTATTAAATTGGTAACATCTTCTCCCTGACTTAGATGCAATATATCTCACGAGGATTCAGTGTCATAAATTCCCACTATCTTTCTACGCTGATGAAGTCAAATATGGTTTTAATGTAACGAGAGAAATGTAAGCATAGCTTTTAAACAGTTATTATTAAATAATTTACTGCAGGTGAACTTGCTTATTTATGATAAAAGAAACTTTTTGAAATGTAAATTTGTTTTGAAGAAAAACAATTTACATCTTTAAATTTGTTTACATTTTCGTATAAATAATCTACCTTTTTTGAGTGTAAAATATAAAACAATAACTAATTATCATAGAATTGATAAGATTCAGACATCTCACTGATAGATATCTGAATCTTATCAAGCAATACTTAAAATAAAGGAAATACTTATTTCTGAATTGTCGTATTTTTGGAGGTCAAGCTCTCTGAAACTGAATGATTTGACGCGATGACCCCTTAACTAAAAGCTATTTACTGTTCAATTGTTTGCTTTTTCCTTTTAAATCTAAGGAACTTCCACTTTTTATTTTAGAGCTAAAAAAACCCAGGGAATTATTAAATTATCATTGTTTAATATTTTCCACTCTCTTGCATTGTGTTTATTTTTGTCGGTTAAAACGATAGAAAGAAGCTAGTTCCAATTATCCTTATTTACGAAAATCTTTCGAGTTTGCAAATTACAATAGAAACATAACAGATCATCTTTCCGATCGAGTGATGTTTCCGAGAAATTTTGACAGAGTTGTCCCCCTCTTTCCTATTGTTGCATCGTATATCCTGAGCAACATATATTACATGTGGGAGGCAAACCAGTTCTGTTTCCCACTTATCAGTTCTCTGGATCTGATAATTCTTTTTGCTCTTCGTGAGGAAATGTTATTGAGTACGGCTAAAAAAAAAGGCTTTTTTAGAACTCCAGATCTAAATAATGCCTTTTTAGCTTTATTTCTACCGTGGTTTTGAGTACACTTATTTCAACCGAGACGTCTTCAAACGTATAATTTACGTAAGGATATAAGAAACTGTGAAAATGCTGACTTATTGTGAAAGTAATATATAACTTGTATAAAGAATAAATCTTTGCTGATTGTGAAATATATGGGTACATTGTCTTAAAAGATTTATTATTTAAGAATTTTTTTTTAGAAAAAAAAAAACTATTATAAATTATCCAATATCGCAAGTTAAAGACGAAATTACCTATTAAAAATGAATATATTATAGCATTTTAATTGAAAGAAGTATATACATTAATACACACACTAATATAATATTAACTTCCAAGTTACTTAACCATCTTCTTTGATAGTATATAATTGGATTATATCTCACTTAAAAAATAAGAATATATATCGTGTGTCTTTTTAAGGCATTTATACTTTCGCTTCAGATGATTTTATACTCGTTTCAATCCCTTAAACAATTCATTACGAGGTTTCCATTTTAAATGCATCCAAATATATTTGTTTGAATATGTCATGAAATCTATCGAAACCTACTAAATTAATATTAATGTCGTTTTTTAATATTTTTAGATATAAATATATTAAAAAAACGGTACTTGATTTAATTTCATTTTATTGAATGATGTCAGGCTAAAACCATAGATAAGGCAACTGGCGAAAGACTTCAAAATTTTAAAGAATGAATAAGAGACGAAGGCTTCACTTTCCTCTCCAAAATTTATTCAAATTAAGACTGAGATCTAATTGCATTCAGCATTAATTAGCTCTTATAACTTCCTTGGAAGGTCTTCAGAGGATTGTAAGCTCGAATGGACGACCCACTGTCGGTGAACTTGCTTTGTTTCATTCTCTTTTCTTTAGTTGATTCCTATAAGCAAATCGTCTATTGACAGAGGTTGAAAATTACGAGGTCCTTCTCCAATATCCCTCATGTTACTTCTAGTGCGACGTTAATACACAACCACATAGTTTAAATCAAAGAATGGGTGCATGTATAAGTATATACGGAAGAATATGATGCATTAAAGGAATTTGATGTAGTAAATTGTACTTCGAGCATCACATGTAGTAGCCATCACATTTAGTAGCTATTTTCCCTCTTGGCATGATAATGATTTTTCTTAGTTTCTAGTTTATTTACAGTAACAGAGTGTATCATCATCATATCTTTGAATATGATTTTACGAGGATTTTGTCAAATTAGTAATACATTACATATTTTTTTTTATTAGTTAGGTTTTTATTTTTGCAACAATTGTTTTTCTAGCATGATTTAGTTATTTAGGGTATTAGTTTATTTAATACACACACACACACACACATATATATATATATATATACATTGCCTTAAAGCAAATTATGTAATTTTTATTTTGTAGTTTTCATTGCATTCAGATTTAAATTACAGGTTTTCTGATACTTTTCTTTTGTTTCCTCATTTTTCATTTCTGCTGACTTTTTCTTATTTTTTTATAATACACAATACCTTTTTTGAGCTATTACTGTTTGCGAAGGTTTGATCAATAAAACATGTTTAAACTGAGTACCTCTATCCTAATCTAAAGGTAGTATTTCCTAGTTTTTTTTTCCATTTTTTTCATTTTTCATTATCATTTTTTCCCCCGAATTTTCTCTTGTATTTTATAAAAGTTGTTTTTCTTGTCATTAAATCCTTGTTTCCTTTAAAAAATGAGCCAGTTTTCTAAGATTTAGCTGTTAATAATTTATTAGATTTTTCTGGTGGTTTTTTTTAAGCGTAATTTTAACTTTACTTTAATTCCCTCTACATTGTAAAATGTACTAATGTTTATTTGCATTTATTTTTTCAAAATTTATATATTATACAGTTTCTCTATACATTATCTACTGTTTAGGAAATGTGTTGTGTTTTATTTAATAATAATGAATTGATTCCTTTTCAAATGAAATTTTATTAGACACAAAAATATAATAAATGTTATTAAGTTCTGCATTTTTAATAAACTGATCAGGTTAGAAATATATATTATTCAACAGAAATCTATTGAATTACCACTTAATTATTTTTACGAGAATCACAAGAAGGGAAGCATATTTCTCTTCCAATTTAGCGATGTTTTGTTTATTAATGTAAAAAATGTAATTATGTAACCCTTAAAATGTAATTTTTTAACTGACGAAATAAGCAAAACTTTAAAATAACTGTTAAAACAAATTTCGTACATTAGAAGAAGAGTGTCAAACTTATTGATCACTTATGTCTATAAAATGCAACTTATAAAATTATGAAACTAAAATCTAATGCAAGTAACTATGCTGAGTTTCGACTCAAATATTGTAAAAAATTCTTTATAAAACATTTCGTGAACTCAAATCTTCTGCTTTAAACTCCTTTTCACAAAATAATAATAATAATAATAATGAAATTCCTGAGAGATTTGTATCCCTCTATTTTTTTTATTTTATTCATTTTATAAAAACATCTATTATTCATTAAACTTACTCTAATTTTCATAATTAAGCTAAATGTAAGCTACTTTAATTAGTATAGCAATTAGATAGCTTCTTCTTAAAAATATATGACCAATGTTAAAGAAAAAAACAATTTAATATGTATTATTTTAGCCTAAGATGTATTTTTCTAATTCAGAGTTAATTTTAAGAATAAAAGTTTTCTCAGGTGAAACGTAGTTCTAAATTAAATGAAAAGTAATGCCAGATTTACACTACGAAGCACTACATTTAAACAAGTTAAAATTGGATTTTTTTTTTCCTTCTCTTTTTCAAAATTGGGCTTAATGCAGTAAATTAAAGTCAAAAAATGAAAAAAAAAAGACCTAGATGATAATACGTTATAAATATTTTATGCTACTTATATAAGCACTTTTTCCTTTGTACTCAGTGCTGAAATTCTTTTAATATATTTTAAATATATCTTAAGAATTTAATAACATATCATAGTAATACACTAATATAATTTAAAGAGCTATCATTTTGCTAAGTTAGTTAAAGAATTTCCGTCTAAAAAGAAAAACTACTATTTATTAATTTCAATTAAAAGTTTTACATACTTCCATTATATTGAAGATTTTGGTCCTTGACTTTGTACAGAATTAGACATAAATGCGATAATTTAATGTAATTGTTAATCTTTTAAAACTTTTATAACTTTGTAAAGGTATACAACACCAATCGTCAGAAAAAAAAAAGTTACACCCAGGTGGAAGTAATGTGCGTAAGTGGACATTAAGAAATTGCTTCGTTTCTGTTAGATTTAATGATTAAAGCGTCATCCGCGTCAGCACTAAAAACTTTAGTAAACACGTGACTTCCCACGGCATTTAAGATTTCTTAAAAACTCTATAAAAGAGCGTAATTTTGACTTTAACTAGTGTGTTTGGATTTAATTTATGTTTTGAAGTTTAGAATGCCTTTGAGACATAAACAACATCCATTTGAACAGCTGGACGCCTTTCAGAAGAGTTGTATCGTAAAGACTGCATCAAGAAGGGTGGTCATTCTATCAGATTGAGAGTCATATCGGTTGCTCAGATGAAACAGTTCACGCTGTTGGCGAAGATGGGTACAAGGAAGTTATTGCTTTCGACAAGTAAGCTCAGGGAGCGTTACACGGGCTATAAGAAGGGAAAATCGAAAAATTGTCTGGCAAGCACAAACACACCAACTACCCAACATAATGCGATCAGGGATGTCCTCTCTGCACCATTCTTTTAGTGCCAGTACCATTAGCAGAAGAGTGTATGTTTCCGTATTGCTTACACAGAGATCTGTCTAGGAGATTGCTCTTGACACTAGAGCAATATCACCAGAGACAGTAATGGTACCAAGAAAGAGCAGCATGATGTCAAGCCGACCGGAAGCCTGTCATCTTTAGTGATGAGACGGGGTGAGGATGATAATCACATCCATGTGGGAAGTAACGCATTTAGCGCCACGATGGACACTTTGTTATTACTCGTCTCACATCCAGACAGTAGGGTATAATGGTACGGGATGCAATTTCGTACGATGTCCGATTACTGCTGATCTTCATCAGATACACTTTCTTTGATGGCATAAAAGTACATTAGAGATGTCTTTTGACCGAAGATCATTCCTTTTTTATGAAAGTCCATCCCAGCCCTCAGTTTCAACAAGACAACTCTAGTGTTCATACAGCTGCTATCTCAAGAGCTTGTTTCCCAGTCTCAGAGACTGCAGTGGCCAGCAACATCATCAGACTTGTCTCCCATAGAAAACTTATGGAAAGGTGGAGTCTTAACAGAATCGCTGTTCTGTTAAGACTTAGACGCAACCACAAAATTTGCAAGATCTACATGAGAAAATTCAATCTATATGAGAGGAATTGAGTCAAGACACCTTTAATAATGTCTATAACTCCATGCCACGATGAGTGCCAGAATGCGTTAGAAATAATGGCAACACAACTTCCTATTGAAAGTTGTAAGGATTTTAGTTTTTGACCAATATATTTCTTTACTAATTCTCGTCGCTTTTTATTATATATTACTCTAAATTTTCAATAAATGTGCTTCGTTTGTAAAAAAAATATATTACTTTTCAGGTAAATTTATGCTAGATTTTTTTAATATAATGTTCCGATTTAACGGATGTATTCTGCAAAGAATGATTTAAAGAAGAGCATTTTATAAGTTTGCAATCTGTTCAAATTATACGAGATGGAACTAATTTCTATTAAAGCTTGATTAATCGAATAAAAGTAAGTTTTAAAAAATCCAATTTTAAAAAATCTAGCTGTTTTAGCGTTCTAAAGAATTTAATTATTCTCTTGGTTAAATAATAAATAATTTTTTTTGTACAAAGCCTTATTCTAATCTTGTTATAAGAACATTTTTTCTTAAAATATTTCAACTAAAATGTGACAGCATTCATTCAAAAGTTTAATAGTTACAGTCTCTTAAAATTTTGCGGACAATAGCTAAGTAGTGTATAAATCTATTAAAAAACTATTTTCCCCAGAAAAGTATGATACTTAAATTTAAGAAATTTTTTTTTTCAATAAAGTTTAAAATTGCTATCAAGAAAGTCTAAATACATACAGACAACGACCGCAAAAATTAACTTTTAGAAAAGAAAGAAAAATAATTAGGAAAATCAATGTAAATCCTAAATTTTCCACTACTACAATGGAGGCAGAACCGAATACAATTTGCAAAAAATTTAAATTTGCTGACCAGATTACTTCGTTCCAAAAATCAGCAGACATGTTTAAAAAACTTCCACATATTCAATTCTTTTTTTCAGACTGAGTTTCGAAATGCGTGACTTTGCTCTGTCTATTTTCCCATGATAATCAGCAATTTTAAGCACTTTTTGAGCAGTTTCTTGGACGAACATTTTATTACATTATGCATTCAGTTCTTGCTCGATAGTAACAGCAGAAAATTTAAGATTTACTTTGATTTTTCAAGTTATTAATTTTTTCTTCTTTCTTGTTTAGGAGATAATTTCTTTGGTCGTCGACATTTCGATCTTACGTTAAAATTATCTGTATCTTAAAAAGTTCTGTAGTGCTTGTTCACTATTACAATAAGATTTATTAACAATGTTATCGATATGAGGAAGACATTTGCCATGATCTATAAACTTTATTATCAAACGTCTTTTATCCTGAAAGATTTGATTACAATTTTCCATAAAATGTTCGATCAATTAAAAGTGTTTTGCTGCTTAAAATTTACAAAAATACCGAAGGAAAGCATCTGAGATTATCTCAACTGTGACTTATTCTCGACTGTGATTATTGAAGCGAACATCTAACATAAGTATGAACAGATAACAATCACAGAAATTTGCAAACTTGATAATATGCAAATTTCTTTGATTGTTATATATCCATACTTAGATGTTCTAGATAGCATTTTTAAACGTTATCGGAAAAAATTTCTTTAAATTAAGTAGCAATTTTTTCAATAACCTTGCAGTGCAACTTTGTTTATTATTAATATTATTATAACTACAAGAATAAATTTAATATCATACTTTTTTCGGGAAAAAGGATTTTTGAGTAGACTTTTTTGAGTGGCTGTAATCAACAGAAATATTATTAAAAAAAAAAAAAAAACTGGAAAATCAAAACCAGGAACACTTTTTAACTGGCAAGAATGTTGCACCACAATTACAATGCTAATTTTTCACATAAATTTAGGTACTTTTGATCAAATTTTATCTGCATTAATTTGGTGTTGAATGGAGGTGTGTGATACATCAGCCAAAGATGCAATGATATCTCTAAACTCGATAATAATCCGACGTGTCACTAATAACGTATTTCGAAGTTATGTAGTTGTGCTCCAAAACAAGGTGTGAATATTAAAGAACGAGACTAATGCTGCTACAGAAGTACGCATGCGCCAAACACCAGCAACTGACAACTGTTTAGCGTGAAGCCTTCTCTTTCGAATGCAGTGACTTTCGTTTTTGTAAACAAATCCACATAGCCGTTGTCTTCGTTCGTATAAGAGTTACTTTTTTTGTTTTGCCGGAAAAATAAGTGTAACAATAGAGCAAGGAACTGTCGTGAAGTTTCACATGAAACTTAGAAAAACCGTTACTGATGCATAATTTAATAAAAAAAAGTGTATGACAATGAATGTTTATCGCGTGCACGTGTTTTTGAGTAGCTTAAGCGTTTTCAAAATGGCCGGAAAGACGTTGAAGATGAATCACGCCTGAGTCGCCCTGCCTCGTCGAAAATGGATGTCAATATCAAAAAAATCAGTACTCTGGTTCAATGTGATCGTCGGTTAAGAATTCATGCAATTGTTGAGACTGTAGGAATTGACAAGGAATCCGTACGGCAAATTTTACATAACAATTTTAACATGCAAAAAGTGTGTGCCTAAATTGTGCCTTAAATTCTCACATTTGAACAACAATAGGCTCGCAAAAATGTTTGTACTGACACTTTGAATCCCATTGAAAATGATCCAAACTTATTGGAAAGGATAATAACGTGTGACAAATCGTAGGTTTTTACATATGATGCAGAAACAAAGCGCCAATCCATGCGCTGAAACAGCCCATCTTCACGGAGAGCCAAAAAATCTCGAATAAGCAAATCAAAATTTAAAGCAATGAGAATTGTTTTCTTCCTGATATTTATGGGGTTGTGTACCTTCACTAGGTTCCTTAATATCAAACTATTAATCAACGTTACTACCTTCACATCCCACTAAATTATGTGAAGGAATAAGGAAAAAACGACCTGAATTGTGGAAGGACTAGACATTTTGCACTGTCTGTTAAGAGATTCCTAGGCCAAGCACAGTATTCTAGTGTTAGACTTGCCGTCCTTTTCACCGGATCTTGCACCATACGACTTCTAATTGTTTCCTAAAGGGAAATCTACATTAAAAGGAACAAGATTTGAGTCCGTTGAAGCTGTGAAAGAGAAAGTGGCGCGGGTCTAGATAGAGATGACAGAAGACTTCCAGCACTGTTTTGAACAATGGAAGATTCGCATGGTGCGTTATAGGGATAGAGGAGGGGTGTATATTGATATAAGTAAATACATATGAGATCAAAGTAAAATGTTTTGTAATGTCATTCTCGTTGTTCAAGAGCCACATATCGTATATACTCTTTAAGTCTTATGCAAATATTTGCGTCAAACGTATCTTTCAGCTGAATGTATCTTACTATTGAACAGATTAATAGCAAATTTAATAGTAAATACAATTATTTTTAAATTATATTATACTTATCTGCAAACTTATTACTTATTCAAACCAGCACAGTACGACTACGAAAGCCATCGGAAAAACATTTGATTTATGTGGCTTTAAAAAGAGTTATATTTTAGATAATTGTTTGGAGCAGCGTAATCAGGTTTTTGTCTCTTGCGCCATTAAATCCAACTGTCACACACACTCAGGCAATCCAACAAAAAGTCCTGAATTTTCAAACTTTAGCTATTACGTCTAAAATGCGACAAATACAGTTTTAATGGGTTATTAGTTTATGAGGGATCAATATTTGAGAATGAGGGAAAGAAGAAGTTCATGACACAAGAGTCGCACCTTGCTATGTTACGCCAAAAAATGTATATCAATGATCAACACATCAGAAAAAATAGAAAAAAGATAAGTATTGATCGACAATTAGAGTCTATAGTAGAGATGGATCACTAGAGTATCCCGGAGGCTCATCACCTATGCTCGTCCAAGACAGTAAACCCCATGTCAAAAAAGAGATTACTAGAATACTTCGGTGTCACAATTCCCTTCCTTCTCTAAAGAATTTAAGCCTCTGAGGGAGATCAGTATTTAAATTTAGCATTTCATTCAGCAATGAGAGAATCGTAAAAAAGCACTTAATAATATTAATTTACTTTCTTATCTCTGCTGTGCGCACTGGTTTGTATTCAGTCAGAATTGCGCAGCCGTAGCAGCCTTATAATCCAGAACTCATTCCGGGGTTGCTGCCGTTAATTCTTGGATTCAAGCCTTGATTCCTCTAAATACCCGTCGTGTAGTGGGACTGATGCTCGTTAAATCTGGTCGAGATCCCAAGTCCTCCCGTTAGCGTAATGTAGAAGTTTGGAGAGAGAGGTGCCAGCTCAGATGTCGTCCTCGTCACTTGATTGAGGTTTAGAATTACTAGATCAGTCACAATTAGCCCTCGTGTTGCTTCTAAGTATGATTTTAATGAGACAAATATTCAATCAACCAATCCATATAAGATCAAAGGAAGTGTTAACGTCTCAAGCTTTTATAAATTACATGTTATTTTTTATATTAAAAAATTATTTCCATACCTTTTTTTAGTCCATCTTTAAAATTAAGTTCGATTCAAAAATGTTTTTACTTACATTTTTTAAATTCTTTGTAGTTTGGAAATGAAAAAGTAAAAAGCGATTATGTTAGTTATATTCAAAATTTCAACTCTATTGGACATTAAATGCAAGGACCAGCCCCTCATGAATCCGTCACTGCTTGAGCATACTTCCCAAAAATCTCTCCGCAGCAGATAAAAAAATACTTGTGTTCAGTAATTTTATTCTTTATTGCACCAAATGAGGTAAAGCCTTAGCATTGGGAAAATAATTAAGAAGCAAGAAATCTGTATTAATTACTAGCGATTCAATTGAAACTCAAAATCAGGACATGTAAAGCCCTTCATAAAAATATTGTTCCATATGAACAGAGAGAGATTTCCTACCAGGATAGTTTCTACCCTCCATAGATGAATTGATTATTAGTTATGACTTTCAATTCCCTAATTAAAACTTTTTTCGACTTTTGCATTACAGTGTTCTTCGCTTTACTCAGAAATGATTTCTTAGTTTGAAGACTGAATTACCTACTATTGCTTGTTCTGTAACATCCGTTGACATATTATATAATAATCTAATCTACGGAGCTATTTCCCTCCAACTCTGAATCGTTTGTTCCAAATTTTCAAATTTATCCTCAATACCTATTTTTTTATTACGTACATTAAATAATAAATTTATAGTCATTAATTAATTTAAAAGCGTTTTGTTAATATACTTAAAAGCCTTTCTTAAATTTAATATATTTTTTAAAGAATACATCATACAGCTTAAACGGCTTATAAACAAATTTTCGCCTCAACAGTTCAAATGGATAGCAATTTGGAAGAATCTCGACCAAAAGGAAGTTTCAAAAATCATAAGTCAAACATTTCAATATTCTGAAAAATATTAACTTTAAAGTGAGAAAAAAAACTTCTGATTACTTCAGTCTCCCTTTTCGTAAAATAGTGTTTTAAAATGGTTAACTCTTTTTACTGTGAAAATTCATTTGAATGTAAATAAATTTATTTATTGCATCAAAATATCATTATGATTTTCATTTCAATGAACTAATTATTTTAAATTTCTTTTTTATTATATTGTAATAACTATATTAAGCATTTCAGAAAACACTGCTATATATATATATATATATGTATATTACTGAATTACTGATAACGAAGGTTTGATCATTAAACATATTTAAGTAGATTATCTCTATCTTAATCTGGAATTTAGAGGCAGCATACATAGCTTGATTTCTATTTTGTTCTGTTTTAAAGGATTTTTTTCCGTATCTCTTATTTTTTTTCCTTTCTATTTGGTTCTTGTTATTAATTTTTCTGTAATTATTTTCCTTATTCTTTAAATAATTTTATTTTTAGGATTTTATAATTAATAGTTATTTAAATTTTTTTTGTTCGTACAAATTTTTTTTATATCTACTTTATTTTAAATTTAGATCTTGAATGCACTCTGTATTGCTTAATGTTTTCATATTTGTCATATTTTTGTTATATA
>BMAW01110891.1:349195-377847 GCA_019974015.1 Nephila pilipes | reverse complement strand
ATATATATATATATATATATATATATATATATATATATATATATATTCACTTTTGGTTGTGTTTTGCACATACTTTTCATGCACATAATGAGTTACACATGCAAAAAAATTTAATCTTTTTGATTTATCTATTTTTTTTAATAAAGTTCTTTCTTAAGTTATTTCAGTCTCTGTTTTTAAATATTTTTATATTTGGATATGAATTGTATTTTTCTTATTTAATTTATTGTTAATGTTTTTGAGTAAGATTTTCGATTCTTTTCAATTGTATTTTTGATTTTATAACCATTTTTAGTAGTATTTTCTGTTGATCGGGATAGTTTAGCCAAAAGTTCTAGAATAACCCATCTTAATCATCTGAAACCTGTCACAACTTAACTTATATTATTTTCCAATTTTCTGTATTTTCTTCAAAATAGGTTTATTTCTTAAAATAATTTTTTTTAATTCAGACATCTTTTTTGATATTTCTAGTTTTTTTTTTTTTTTTTCTATTCATTTTAATTTGCTTTCTTTTTAATTTGTAATTTTTCTTTTTAGTAAAATTTATTTTATTCTCATTCATCTTTCAGTTCGTAATTTTTATCTTTTTATTTTTCGCTTGGTTTATATTTTTTTCTTAATACTCAGACCAAAACCGAATATATCAAAAAAGATAGAATTGAAAAATTTTAGAAACCAAAAATTTGAAGAAAAAACAGAAATTGGAAAATAATATATTTATAGCTGTAACACGCATTAGAAGGTTAGGCTGAACAATTCTTGAATTATTGGCCAAACTATTTCCATCAGAAAATATATATTATTAAAAAATTGTTGTAAACTAAAAATTAAACTGAAGAGTCTAAAGGCTAAGTCGAAACATTAAAAATACAATACATGTCCGAATAAATCTTTAAATACAAAAGCTAAAATTAGTATAAAACAAAAATTTTATTAAATCACAAGAAATAAACCAAAAAGAACATTTTTTGCATGTACGATTCACCACATTCATAAAAACTGCACACATGGTGTATAAAACACAAGTAAAACGAACACAAATTTGGAAATTAACTTTCAAAAGTAATTTACATTTAGAAAAAAAGATTAACATATATGTTGGAAACACATGAATGCTAAATTTCAAATAATAAAAACGCATGAAAAAGCATAAAAAATTAGCTAAAATAACACATAACAGCATAAAATAGCCTATATATACAATACTAAAAATTTGGGGAATACATTGTTTTATCGAAAATATGAAAATATTTACAGCGATAGCTAAAATCCAGTTAAATATCCATAATTTAAAGCGCATCAGAAAACAGAAGAAGGTAACTCCATATGCAATTCAGCGTTCGTTAATTTAAAGATCAAAAAATGGATAAAAGTGCAGAAATTGAGATTTCGCAGAAATTTCTTTTTTCACTGTCTTAACTGTGAAATTCAATTATACAGCTTTTGTTTTAAGAAAAGGTTTCTTGAAAAATATCACAACTACGTGATTTATTGTAATTTATGGCTTGTCGTATTATAGGGAGACTGGAATCTGTACAAATATACAGTGTAGCATTCGCTGTTGAAGTGGCAAGGAGTGTCATTTTAAGGCAGTGGAATCGATTCCAAGGAACAGGGAGTGTTATACGTCGACCAAAGCAAGGTCCTCTCCGTATTATCACAACAGCTGATAACTGATATGTTCGATTAACCTCTCGTCCAGACAGAACAGGTCAAGATACTCAGCTATAGAAACAGTTGCTTTTGCAACAGGACGAAGTGTGTCAAGTTGAACTGTCAAAATTTCGGTAGGTTCTAAGCTTGTAGGTCAAAGGTGTCTCAAGACCCCGAGTGGCCCGAAGAAGGTGGGCTGCTAAACATAGAGATTGAGTGCAACGCAATTGGAGTCAAGGGCTGTTTATTAACAAGTCCGATTCAGTCCGGCAAAAGGCACCCGGCGTGTTTTGGTATAGAGAGAAAGGAAGCATTCGAAATAACCCCACATTCCTTCAATAATGATCACATTACAGGCGAGGTGGTTTGATGATATGATCTGGAATGTACATAGGTGGACGTAAGGACGTACATATCATTCAAAATGGCAATTCGACTGCCCAAATGCATGCAGACGAGATATTGAGATCTTATATCGCATCTTACGCTGGAACCATTGGTGATTCCTTTATTTTAATTGAGCATATTGCCGGACTTCATACAACTCGTCTTGTGGAGAACACCCTTGAAACTGAAATAATGCAGCCTATTCAAGCCAAACATGTTTGGGACACACTCGGACGACTCATAGCACCGATATCATGGCCCCCTTTTACTGTTAGAGGCTTGGAAATTGCACTTTTTCAAGGGTGGAATAGTTTTCCCTAAAGTCTTATCGATAACCTCATCGTCTCCATGCGGAACAGGTGTGCAGCAATCTTGCCTGTTCAAGGGGACCCCATTCTATATTAAATATTTTTGACATTTACTTGTAACTAAATTCTTTCCCTGAAACAACTTTCATATTTTGTCAATCGTTTCAAAGAATTAAAATTCCTATACATATTTTTTTTGTGCATATCCTTCTCTGCACTGTATTTTATTAGGCGTGTGCTTTCCATTTCCTCTGCCCCCATGAATGGCTGTCATTTTTAATTTCATCTTCCTTGCTTTTTTCACTAATTTTGTGGGTGTATATATATATATATATATATATATATATATATATATATATATATATATGGATTTTACTGGGCAATGCGAAAAATAAAACAGTATTCCGCACTATTACGGAACGACCTAATTACTTTGAGAATTAGTCAAGTAATGATTGCATTACCTGATTTTCTCATTTTGTTAGTAACATTTACACTACTGGCCACTAAAATTGCTATACCAAGAAAGTGATACTCTACAGACCTGAAATTTACATGGCAGGAAGAAAATGCTGCGATTAGCTTTTTAACGCATTAATGCAAAGCAGGTGCCAGTAGCTACGCTTAAAATGTGTTTAAATATAAAAATTCTCCAGCAGGTTTCTCATACGTGAATTGCATTTGAATTTGTAATTATTGCATGATGAAAAATTGTGATGCCTCGTGTAAGATTGAGAAGGTTTACCGGCACATTTCTGACTTTGATAGAGGTCGAATTGTAGTCTACCGGCATTGCGGTTTACCGTATTGCAGGGCTGCTCACGTCGGTCAAGATTCCATGACTGTCTTCAGAATATAGAATCAATGGGTTCGCAATGGTCATACGAAACGCATGTACTGGATCTGTTAGGCCCGCTATCACCCCTCCTTAACAGCCGAGAACAAAGACATTTTCCCCGCTTGGCCTTAATGGACCTTGCAGCCACATCACGACCCACGAGTCAAGAAATGGGATCGTTTTCAAGACTACAAGTGTCTGCACGAACAGTTCGACGACTTTTGCAGCAGCATGGACTGTCAGCTCAGTGACCATGGCTTCGGTTACCCTTGACCTTACATCACAGACAGACAAGCCTTCGATGCTGTGATCAACGATGAACCTGGTCACAGCAATGGCCTGACGTCGTCTTTTCAGGCGAATCTAGGATCTGTTAACAGCATCATGATGTTTGCATTTACATTTGGCGGCATCGTAGACAATGCACAATGACAGAGTAAATTTGACATCGTCATACTGGCCCATCATGTGGAGTGATGGTATGGGGGGTCATTGGATTACACGTCTCGATCATCTTGTTTGCAATGACGGCACTTTAAACAGTGTCAGTTACATTTCTGGTGTGTTAAGACTTGTGACTCTACCCTTTCATCTAGTCTTGAGAAACGCTACGTTTTAGCAGGATAATACACGATCGCAAGTTGATGATATTGTATGGACCTTCCTTCGTTCAGAAAATGTTCCTCTGCTTCCCTTGGCAGCAAGTTTTCCATATCTCTCACCAATAGAAAACGTCTGGTCAATGATTACCGAGCGACTGGCTTTCACAATATGCCAGTCACTACAGTCGATGAACTATGGTATCCTGTTGAACCTGCATTAACCTGTACATGTCATCCAATATATGTTTGTCTTAATGCCCATGCGTATAAGAGCTGTTATTGCTGCCAGAAGTAGTTATTCTGGGTACTGATTTCTCAGGATATATGCTTCCAAATTTCTTGAAAATTCAATCACTTATTATTTCTAGTATATTTGTTCAATAAATATCATTTTGTTATTTGCATGTCTTATTGGAGTAATACTTTTAATGGCCAGTAGTTTGTATGAAAACTATTCTGGGTCTAATTCTTCATGAGATGAAGTGGACTTGGAAAAAATCGAATCAATCTCAGATACTCAAAAGTTCTACATGTATAATCCCTTGGTTTAATGTTACTTCATGTGATCTAAATTTCAATGTAATTATTACCAAAATGTTTTTGATGAAGAG
This sequence comes from Nephila pilipes, assembly GCA_019974015.1. NCBI lineage: Eukaryota > Metazoa > Arthropoda > Arachnida > Araneae > Nephilidae > Nephila > Nephila pilipes. The sequence goes on along the minus strand of BMAW01110891.1, from coordinate 373,445 downwards.
AGAGAAAGATCTTTGATTAATAAAATTAGTATAGTAAAATCAAATTAATGCATAGATGATTAAAATTTGGTGAAAATGTTTTTTGCAAAAAAGTTTTCCCTTAAATTTTTTTAATAAATATAATTTATTTGATTTTTAAAGTTTAAGCTACATTATAAAATATCAATAAAGGGGAAGGCAGTAATCCGAAAAATCCTTTAAAGCGAGAAACCTTTAAAGGATTAACACAACTTCAGGAGATCAAGCAATATGTCTTATTACACAATAGAAAAGATAAATTTTATGGGTGGATTCTAATAAGTAAAATTTCGGTTTAAAAATCATTCTACTATTATAAGAATTGCGGAAAACGCTTTTCTAGGGTTTCAAAGACATGAATTATTAAATTTCGATCATGCCTTAGAACACGGTAGAATAAAGGAAGAGTGAATTTATTGCTCGCCTTTCTTTTTAGAAATATTTTATATTGAAAACTTATTTGGATGAAAAATTGCAAATGCTGACGAAAATATACATTGTACAGTTATTTGGAAATATTTAGGAAGTAATTTTTATTGAGAGGAATGCAATCAAATGCTTCCTTTTCCTATAAATTGCTTAACAAATTGGTTTTCAAATCTCTCTCGTGTGATACATAACTTTGTATGCAAAAGAAAGTGATTGTTTTTCCTGTTTGGGGAATTGAATAGGAAATTAAGACATGAATGGGAGCATCTCTCTTAGTCATAGAATCACTCATTTAAAATGCCGAGGATTTTTTTTTTCCTCTTTGCATTTCCCCCATTTCGAGGAAAGTTAAAATTACATTCCCTGAAATATTGACTCATTTCTAAAGCTTTATTTCTTAAAATATATATATATTTATCGAACTTTTTCTTGTAGAAAATGAGGTTTTGCCCGTACTGATAAGGAGGAAATAGCTCCGTTTGATGAATAAATAATACTTTCGAGCAGGAATCCGAATGAAATTTACCCGAAGGGATATCATTAAATTTTAATTTCATCGAGATATCTCTGTTGTTTCTTAATAATAATTAAAACTTTATAATATCTCCTCGTATTACTAAATAATAAAATAGAATTTTAATGAATTCTTAAAATCCTTTCTAACATTATACTAAAAAATTAATTAAAACATTATTAAAGCTACTAAAATTTAAATGTATTGAGCATTTTCTTTTATTAACCGATACATATTTTTTAAATATGATATATTTTCTGAAAATCATTAAAAAATGTTTTAAAAGAAAACTTATCCTGAGATTGTATATAAAAACTATGCATTTAAAAATAAACATATTCTTACTAACAACAATTTTATTACTTCGAAGTTCAATCTTGTCTCTTGAAAGTAAATCATAATGTTATATTATAACTAACTATTGGATACCTAATATTTTTTCAATCCCATAAAAATTATTTTTTAGTCTTCGAACATTTGGAATAAGTTAAATAAAATAATTTTTACAATCTTGTATTTAATATCCTAAATAACTTAAAAATTGCAAATATTTATTTAAAATAATAGTTCAACGAAGGTGAACCAACATCTAACAACCTTGGATTAATGGAAGTATCAACAACTTTTTATTTTTATCTTAATGACTTCCTTTGCGTTAACCCCCCACAATATATTTACATTTTATGATAACTACAAAGCTATAATATTGTAACTGCCTACACAAATGTGTAAAAAAATTTTGTTACACAGAGTACTGACATTAGTATTGAACTGCTATTTAATACAGGAAAAATATAAGTCTCTGCATGATTCACAATATTATTACTCCATAAAGTCTCTACTTATGGTGGGACAAGCTACCTTAGACCGATTTTGTAAAATTACAATACGGGGGGGGGAATTCATTTTAAAAATCACCTAACAGTGTATCAAGCATCTTTGCATGTTTAATTGAAGCAAGTCCGAGAAATCTTTTTAGAGTGGAGTCAAAGTTTGAATCAGGAGGTGCCATTTCGTCTGTTGTTCTCGTAATCTGATTGTGGTCTCTAATAGTAAATTAAGGGAAAGCACAATTTCAATTCTAAAGGTTTCGAACTTTCTATATGTGGAAATTTAGAAAGGGATTTCTTAAAAATGTACATTGCTTCCAATTTGTATGACTAATACCATCATTTCAACTAAAACCAAATCCGTTAATTATAAATGTTCCCTTCCGCGACTGTGACAATGAAGATGAGAACATCTAATATCAACAATATTAAAGAATATGAATATATCGTTCCTGAAGTACAAGGACAGTCTTAAAAAGTCATTAATTTTCTATACTTCGAAACTAATCCATAGGATCTGTTGAGGATCGTTACATATATGTATTTAAACAGCTTCTTCTTTTCCCAGGTTTGAATAACCTATAATCGGCCCACCATTTCTTGAAAATGATATTTTATCTTCGAAATCAAATAGCGATCTTTTCAATCAAATGACTTTTGTGAGACAGATTCCTCAAGGACAATAAGAGATAAGAATTTTAGAAATATTTCCGTCATGCTATGGTTTATTTAATTTAAGATAACTTCGCCTTCAACAAGGAAAAAGGAGTTCGTTTTATTCCACAAGTTTCTGTAATCCTTATCTTTTTTTTAAAAAAATTAAAAGAATTTTAAGTCATATTTTAACATCGAGATATACGTTTATTTGTATATCTGATAATTCAATGCGAAGCATATTGATAAACATAAATAATCATATGTAAGAAATTAGTAATCAATGACAGTTTTTACATTTATAAGTTTTGCACTTATGTTTAAATACATTTTGCATAAAATATGTTCTACTTATAAAATTAAAAAATTGACAAGTACTTATATATATATAACATTTTATGCACTTAGCATAATTATATTTTAAAATATTAAACTTAATGAAATTTCTTAAAAAATTAATTTTAATTTTATAAAATTTTAATTTTAATTTTAAAAATTTAATTATTTAACTAAACTTTCCGGATGTTTATACAAATACTATGAAATTCTTAATAATTGGGAGTGTTTATTAGAAAAGGATTACGTTCACTGTATAGGAAATAGCCATAATGTTTAAAATAGCAGCACTGTGGATAATGTAGGAAAACAAATCAGACTCCGTAAAAATCACATTTTGAAAGAAATGCAAAAACAGTATTTTTTCCTCTCATGGAGCAGCAATATTTACTTAGTAATTTTAAAATTCATTTTCGTAGCCTTCTTCTTATCAAATACTCATAAAATATGCATTTACGGAATCAGCGAAAAGTTCTGTATTTTTTAACAGCAAACAAACAAAAAAAAAAAACACAATTCATAAGTCGAAGCTCTGGAATTAAATAACATCATTGAAATACCCTTAAGGTCATTTGCAAAAACCCCATCCAATGTATTCATTTTACAGAGTAATGGCTACCTTACATCATAAAATGAATGGGATATTGTTGCCACTCAAAAAAATAATATATCTGTTTAAATGAAGCGTAGAGGAAATCATAGTATACAAATTATAGAAATCTCCCAAAATATCTGGTACAAAACATTTATATTTTATATCAGAGTGGTAAAAAAAACATAATTTGCTAGCATCGAAATAAATTTCAATTCAACTAAAATAAAGGAAATTTCGTCAGTAAAAAAGATGTTGATTTCGAAAAAAACATGCGTTTGTTTCAATTATTCAAAATCACAAATATATTCTATAAAGTAATGCACTATAGCTTTTAAAAAATTTAATAAAAAACTTTTACTCAGGATTCAATTAAATTTGGGATAATATTGGAAGGAAAAAAATGTGCAAATTATTTATAACTTTTTTATATGAGTACTGTTTTTGAATTAGTTATTATCAGCATATTGAGAAACTAGGTTTTCCAAATAAAAATTTGATAATAATATTAAAAAATGGCTGTTAATTTACTAAACCGCTTTGCTAAGAGTCCATTTGGTAATAATCGAATGACATTTCCTTGGAGAATACCACATACCATATATAATATAATAAAAACTAAACACATTCCTTATGAATTTTATTTTTATTTATTTTTATGAACTTTTGATATTTCAAAAGTTCAAAATTTTTCTTTTCTAATCCAAACACAAATTTACTTTGATTAGATTTATGGCTGATACATAAGGAAATGGGAACCTCATGAAATGGAGCTTTAACTTTCGAATAAGGAAGAATAATTTGTTTTAGTGATAAAAAATTCTATTAAATGAAATAAACTTGAATTATAAAAACAGGATAAAATAAATAATGTGATCTGAATAAGTACTATATCAATGAATATGCTTTAATTTTATAGATAATTTCTACACATAAGCTTGAATTCTTATCCAAAATTTCAACATCTTAGACTCTATCATGTATTTAATGTTATTTACATTCACAAAAATATTATCACGAATTCTTTTCCTCATTCTACAATCGGCATTTATAATAACATAAGCTTGAATTCTTATCCAAAATTTCAACATCTTAGACTCTATCATGTATATAATGTTGTTTACATTCATAAAAAATAATATCATGAATTCTTTTCCTCATGCTACAACCGGCATTTTATATATTTTATAAATCATTTCCTTCTAATTTATCTTAATAAGTAAAGTAATATGCGTCGATACCTATTGCGTAATGAAAAGAAATTGGCTCTTTGATTTAAGCATTGAAGTAAAAACATATTAATCATATAAATTTGAATTAATTTACTCATTGGATTTTCATAGCATATGAACATCTACATCACTTTTAGAACAGTACAGATTTAATCTATTTAAGAAAAACTAGTGCATTTTACTTTTAGTGTTATAATTGTATGTGTGTGTATTCTATGAAAATGCATTACTAAAATCCTTCAAAATATAAATTTTAGCTAGTAATTTTTTAATCCTTGAATAATAATACGAATTACCAAGCAATAATCGTAACATTCATATATCAACAGAAAAAAACCATTTTAACAAGAATAATGAGATTTGTTGTTATCCTGTTAATCCCGATGAATCGTCTTCATCTGGTTAATTATCTGAGGATCATGAAAAAACATATATCTCTAAAACAGACGAAAATTATCTCTTGAATTTTTTTGGTGATTTAGGAATGATTAGAAACGTTTTTAAAATCACGTATGTGTATAGACTTTTATTCAAAAATTAAAAAGCTATACACACACAAATTTCCTACCAAGCTGTATTCGAATAATAAAAATAAATTAATTAATTAATCAAGCTTTTGCTTAACCATGGACTAAAAAAGGTATAAAAATAATTTTTTAAATATTAAGCAATATACAATTTACAAAACCTCGAAGCATTAATACTTCTTTTGATCCCATACATAAGTAGCTACACGAAGCTGCTTACTTATATATAATTAGTTATGATACTTAATTTAGTGGTAGTTAACAGGTCAATTGAAAAGTCCCCGGCCTACCATAGTAAAACACATTTTTTTTTGGCAAAATTAGTTTTTTTTTATTCAACATAATTCCCCTCAAGGGTGATACACTGATTATAGCGACCCTCCAATTTTTCGATACCATTTTTGTAGTACGATTTGTCCTTTGCTTCAAAATAGGTCTCAGTTTCGGCGATCACCTCTTCATTCGACGAAAATTTCTTCCCAGCGAGCATTCTTTTGAGATCTGAGAACAGGAAATAGTCACTGGGGGCCAGATCTGGAGAATACGGGGGACGAGGAAGCAATTCGAAGCCCAATTCATGGATTTTTGCCATCGTTTTCACTGACTTGTGACACGGTGCATTGTCTTGGTGAAGCAGCACTTTCTTTTTCTTCAAATGCCGCCGTTTTTCGGCGATTTCGTCCTTCAAACGGTCCAATAACGCTATGTAATAGTCGCTGTGGATGGTCCTTCCTTTTTCAAGGTAGTCAATGAAAATTATTCCATGTGCATCCCAAAATACAGACGCCATAACCTTGCCAGCCGACTGTTGCGTTTTCCCACGCTTTGGAGCGGGTTCATCGTGTGCAGTCCACTCGGATGACTGTCGATTGGACTTCGGAGTGAAATGATGGAGCCATGTTTCATCCGTTGTCACATATCGACGCAAAAACTCGGGTTTATTACGCTTGATCATCTTCAAACACTGCTCCGAATTATCAACTCGTCGTTGTTTTGGGTCAAAAGTGAGCTCGCGCGGCACCCACTTTGCACAGAGCTTTCTCATACCCAAATATTCGTGAATGATATGATGTTTACGTTCAGTTGATACCTTTAGAGTGTCTGCTATTTCATTCAATTTCAATTTACGGTCATTCAAAATCATTTTGTGGATTTTTTTTATGTTTTCTTCGGTAACAACCTCTTTTGGGTGTCCACTGCGTTCGCCGTCTTCGGTGCTCATTTCACCACGTCTAAACTTAGCATACCAATCCTTGATAGTTGATTTTCCTGGGAAAGTATCCGGAAACTCGGCATCAAGCCAAGTGTTTGCTTCAACTGTATTTTTTCCCTTCAAAAAGCAATATTTTATCAACACGTGAAATTCCTTTTTATCCATTTTTTTCACAATAACAAAAGTTGCTTCACTCAAAATGCTATAATTCACAAACTAATGATCCGACAGCGGTCAAATTTATACACGCATCTTTTGAGAGTTAGGGCTAACTAAAACACATATGGATTTAATTCTAGTAGCACCAACTATGTGTCAGGCCGGGGACTTTTCAATTGACCTGTTATACATAGCTATCTTAGTTAAGCGCCTCAAGATCTTACAAATTATGTATTATTTTACATTAAAAAATTATTTTCATAACTTTTCATCTATCTTTAAATAAAGATTTGATTGAAAATATTTTTGCTTATAATTATTTAATTCTTTTTATAATTTTTTTCTTTAATAAGACGTTATTACGAGTTAGGTCTCAGACTCCCCTAAAATCTACCACTGCTTGAGTATACCATAGTATCGTATTGTCATCGGTATTATACCTGTAGGAAAAATTTCAGCTCCATCGGATGATAGAAGTGGGTTGAAATTATTGAGTACAAATGTTGAACTGGAGAGACAAATATACGTAGGAACATATCTGGTTAAAAAGAATGGCTGTAAAAAAAGAAAAGCTTTATAAGCATCACCTATCAATATTTGTTCTTAGAAAAATATTTCTATAAGTTCTGAAAATATTTCCTTAATCTTTAGTTTAACATGTGTCAATATTTTTAAAGTATCTTTAAACCTTTTATGTGTCTTTAATTTATTTGAGTTTAATAAATGGAATAAAATGAATGTACACGTTTTGATGAAATAATTATTAAAAAGTAAATAATTGTCTTTTTAGTGCAATCGTTTACTCCTTTCTTTCTTTTTCTTTTTCTTTCTTTTTTTTTTTTTTTGCTGTGTTAACAACTACGTATTTCAATATAAAAATTTCTTTTAAGAATACGAAGCTCTTTTTGACAGATTCAAATCGCTGAAAATGTTTTTCTATTTAAAGGCTGAATAAATTTATGTAATTGAAAATTCTCAATCAAAATGAAATTAATACTGGATGAATAAGAAAGTATGAAGGCTAAATCTTTTAAAAATGCTGTCTTATTTTTTTTTAATGTAATATCTTTCCTGGTAGACAGAGTACAAATGTCAGAACATGACTCTAAGATAGGTTTGTCGAGATAATATTTTCCCTAGAAATTCAAAAATGAAAGAAATAATAACAGAATTACTTATTTTCACAGAAACAATGAGGAGTAAAATATTTTAAATAAAAAGTAAATTTTCAAAGCATTAAGTAAAAGTTAGTTATTAAGAAATAAATTATACCTTATTAATTTCGGGATAAAAATTAAATATTTTACCTGTAATTATTACAAAGAGTAATTCATGCCGATTAAAGGGAATGATTATTTCTGAAATACTCTAAAAATTACATTAATCAGGGCTATCTAAGCATTTATAGCTATTTTGAGTGTGTGTGGGAGCATTTAATTAATTTCTTTCAAATATGTCCGTGTTGAAACAGAGATTCACAAGGAATCAAACGAAGGACACTTAATCGTTTTTTAAACATTTATCACCTTGTACTGTGTATCAGTTAGAAACAAATCTTTTTGTCAACTTTTCTCCCATATCCCGATAAAGTAAAGACTTGAAATTTTGCACACAAGCTCAGTTTGAATACAAATATAATATCCAATGATAAAACTAAAATAATAACAATAATAAACAAAAAAGTAGAAAATAATACACATAATATTTTTTTAAAAAATTACAACAACATTCTATGTGCCAAAAGAGTTAAAAAAAAGAATTGAAAAGTAATAAATACTTTTTTATTCCGTTTGTAAGAAATTAAAGCAAAATGAACAAAAAAAAAATGACAATTTATCATCATCATAAATTTTTAGAAAAAAAATTGAAAATCGTTCAATACAGCTGAAAGTCTAACATATTAAATACATGTTTTTATCACTTATATCTTTATCTTGAGGTATTTATTTTTGATATCCTCCTAAAAACTCTATTGACGCTCGATAATCCGGCAACAACCATACTCTCGAACTTGCTTTATTAAAAAGTTATTATTCTAATCAGGAGATATGGGCACCACCTTTTGGGAATTCTTAGACTGGAGCAGATTTTAATTTAACTGTTCTAAACTCTAACTCAACAATCTGATTTACCCTAACTATTAAGGCTTAAGTAATCATTCATGGTGAGCAGTAAGCAATTATACATTTATCAGTCATTATAATCATGTACGCAAGAGGATCAAACAGGCACTGTTTTTGATAACAGGTGACATAGCGAAAGTAATTTGTCGATACCATTATTTGCTGACATCTATTAAACGACGCCAAAACAAATAAGGCACTGATTCATAGGTTAGTTTTGATTTGGTAGTCATTTGCCATCAAATCAAAATTTGATTGCCGCCTCGACGATTTGTTATCATCACTGAGATCTGGATTTATATTTATGCGTCGGAAGCATCAATAAAAACAATGGATTGCTTCCGGTGAAACTGCTCCAAAGAAAATGAAGGCGATCACATGGGTCGGAAAAGTATAACGATTAGTTTTGGAAATGCGAAGGGCCTCATATTCATAGATTTCTCAGAAGAATAAAAAATGAACACCGAACAATACTACATAGAGTTGCCCAGTTTCCCTTTCCTATTTCGAGTGCCCCATTTCCCATTCCTAACAAGAGTACTTTGTAAGACATTCTCCTACATTTCACCAACAGATGATAAACATTTGTTTATTTTGAATCCTCCGGGCAACTTTATGATGATAAGAAGAACTTCTGTTATGAAGCTTAAAAAGGGACAAAGTTTCATTTATTCGAAATAGCAAAATATACAAAATACATTTAAAAAAAAAAGTTTCTAACAAAATGATGATCTAAAAATCTAAATGCTGCAAAAAAGTAACAAACTGCAAAAAAAACTTCACTAATAATATAAAAAAAATTATAATAAATAGATACATAATTTGCAGTTGTGCGGAAAAACTCAATAAACTGGTTTCAAACAACTTATTTCTTGCTTTAAAGAATTCATTTCATTACTTTAACGTAGACCAGTTCCGTTTGAAGAATTTTCAGGAAGACATTCCTGTTCTTTGTATTCGTTCTGTAGAACTGACCCCAAACCGTCATCAGTCTCACCCAAAAAAGAGAGAGAAAGAGGATTTAATGTAACTTTAATTCAAAACAATATACATTTAGATTGCTTCTCTCCTGAATTTCATGAAAACATTCCAAAAGTTAAGACTTTTTATGTCAATTGAATTTGTTTATTTGTCTATGATTTCTTTGATCATTAATGGTACTGGTTTCAGGGTCTCGATATTGGGGCGAAAAAGGCGAATGTAAAAAAACTTTTCTACTTACGTCTCCAACAAATTATTGTTTCTGAATAATTAACCAATTTTATATGACTGAAAATCTGATAGTTTTCATAAACCTAGTTTTTACTTTGACGGAGATATAAATGGGACAATTAAGGGGAAAAAATCTCATGCTTTTAGTTAATGTGCATTTAAGAGTAATTATGACTTTCGGTTTTGGTAATTATCAGCAACAAGTTTTCTTTATTTCTTTATAAATGAACTACACTTCTGACATAAAAAAATCCTTCTAAATGTCTCTTTCACGCAAAGAGGTTAAAGGATTATGATTCGGGACATTGACCACTTGAAATACTGACCGTTGAGGGTTAATAGACTATTGCTAACTGTTTTGTTTTTATCACTGACGTTTAATGGTATTTTAATTGGAGTCATTCTTTGCATTATTGTCAACTAAATTAGGTAATGGATATAATGAATATGTTTATTTTTTTTATATTTGTGAATCTTCTTAAATTAAATATATTCATAACTCTAAATTAAGTGTATAGTTTTTATTTTACGGCCAAGCTTCTGAAAAGTTGATGTATCATTTTAATGTGAAATAATTAGGCGCCATTAATATAAGTAGCAAATATATTCAGAAAGAAATTTTTAATTTATTTTAAACTCTTTTATACAAACCTCACTTTTTTACTTCTTTGCTTTGCACGCTACATAGCTTCTAGGGGTGTTTTCTTGAATATGTTTAAGAGGGTAAATGAGTCTTAATGTCTTATTACAATGTAGCGTGGGAATTAGGAGAAAGAGGCCCATTTTCAAGTGTCATCCTCGTTTTTTGATTTCGGCTCAGAATTATCATTCGAGTTGCTCCAGAACGATGTTTATTAAACAACATCAACTAAAGTTCTTTATCGTTTCTAAATGTATTACATTATTACCTCCCTCTTCAATTGGCTTACTATTATTTTTCGTCATAATTAACCTTATATTTACCATTTAATTTTAAGCAAATTAGCATATTTTATCTTATACGCTTTTTTCCAACTACACAATTTGACTTATCTTTACATATATTATGTTATTATTTACTGAAGTGATAAAAAGTTGTGATAATAACGTTTCAGAAGATTTTTTTTATATGAGTGTGTGTAATATCCAAAAACACTCAAGGACGCGTAACGCCACCAGATACTTTTCACACTCATACCGTGTTTCACTTTTTTTCTTCTTTGCCTTGCACACTATACAGCTTCTAGGGATGTTTTATTGAAGGAGGGATAAATCCGACAAGCTGTGCCCAACTTGCTGCTTGTAGTCTAACAAGGGATATTCTAGATTAGGGCGTCCACGTTTAGGGTAGTATGTATGTGTGATCTACTCTATTATGTCCTCAGCCAACTAAATCCTGAATTGATTGAAACTATATTTTTTCATGCTACTTTTTAGTTGGGATATGAGCTGAAAAAGGAAATATCCTTGACATAGAAACACATTTTCTTATACCCCTTGGCATACCTTCCCTTGAAAGGCAAAAATGACAACTGCTGATCCTGTCTGTTAACTAAGATAATTATTGTAATCTATAACTTCTCGGGGCCTCTGGATTAGAGTTTTTATTTTCCTGTAGGCGTCATATTTACATCTATATGGATAGTGGATAAAGCATTTATTTCTTTTTTATCTTTTTTTTTTCACTTCAGAGCCATGAGCTTGGTGAATATCATACAACTGTATTTTTCTCTATTTAATATAGAATTTTTAACTGGTCTGGTATATTTTGCCTTGTGGATATAATTGTTCTTACTGTATTTGTCTCCCCTTCAATTAATACAAACAATGATGAGGAATTGTACCAGTTCTCAACAAATACTGTATCACCATTGTCTAGGTACTGTTGCATGAGATTTATAACAACAGCTTCGATAGTCTGAATTTCCTTATTGACTGCCCAGGGTTTCTTTCCTGTATCCATAGAGTTGATGCTCCTATAGCCAGAAAATGGAATTTGCAAAAGTTTATCCTCATTTGCTACCCATTTTCACTTTTCGAACTTATGTTTTTAGCATCTAATACTGATCCGCAGTTACTATCATTTTTACTTAACTATTTGTCAGTCCTCAATAGTGTAATTCACCTCACTGTCTTCATTATCAGAATAGCTTTTTTTTATTTCAAAATTGTCACATTCAAATACATCACTGTCCCTTTTCTGTTCATCATATTTTCAAGCTCCTTCTCAATTCGGTATTTCTTACGGTACTCCATTTTTACTACTGAAGACTTGGAGAACTAACAAAAAAATTTTTTGGAACTCACGATCTCAGCTTTCCAATGTTCTAAAACATGTAGCCTTCTATTGGCGAAGTAAATCCTAAAATGAAACTTCATCTTCTCAGTCTGTTTCACAGCCTGTAACATAATAATGGACTTGAAATGTGCAGTAGCCGGTTACAATCGGTTGTGTAAGCCAATAGGATAAAGAATGTTTCCAGTCAACTATTTTTATTTGAGAACATGGTATTTTACAACACAGTGACTCTCAAACTGTGGTGAGCGAACGCCTCAATCTCTTTAGAGTTTTTTCCTTTATGTATGTGATCTCAAATCCAAATTACTAAATGAAATTACTAAATCTAATAAAACATCAGCCGAAGAGAGAAAACATATCAGAGGATATGTGAAACCTAAAAGGAAGGAAAATCAAGAGATCGAAAACCGGGAGGAAATACAAGAAAAGGAAGAGAGGACTCGTCTTCTGAGGAGAAGACAGAAGACAAGTTGCCTTCGCCCCAAGATGAAGATGGCTGAGAATCATGCATTCGTTACTACCAATTTATACCTCACATGCTAGTTATAGATGAATGGTTATTTAGCATTATTTACGAAAAGATTGCTCTAGTGATCCAGTATCGGATTTGACCCTGATGACAAACACGAGTTTGTTTGAGAGTTATGCGAGAGACTGACTCCCCAAATCCTAAGGAAATGATGGGATTCTTCTACATAAATTCTAAATCTGTATCTACAAGCTTCAAAATTGACTTGAAAATTAAGATTAAATAAAAATAAAATATTATTGGGTTAAGTTTTTTGGTGCCCTGTTATACCCGCACATACCTCTAAAGTTACGCTTTTGTTTTATTTTCAATTAATTCAAAGTTGTGATTAGAGAACAGTAAATTTTATCAAATCTATAACAATTTTCTATAGTTTTCGTGTGTATGATTAATATTATGTCTTTATTTGTTGCATTCTGAGTGATAGGAGGGAGTTATTTGTCAACTAGCTTATAGTGCCCGGTCAACCCCTCATAAATTAAAAGCCATAATCAACTACAAAAGCTTTCTAGTAAAAAAACTCGTGATAGATATTTTTCTATCCCTCTTGAAAGAAAATCAATCCATAGACTTATTAACATAGAAATGGTAAATAGAACAGAAACTACATATAGATATCTTGTAACGAATTTACTACTGACCTAATATATATATTCATTCTATTGAAAACATCATAGAAGAAATTAAAATTAGATTTATTTGTTACTTTGAAAAATTGTTATTCATTTTTTCAGCAATAGAACTTTATCATTTTGAAGAAGATGCTGCATAGTAAAATTAAAATTTTAACAAGCTTTTATTTAACTTGCCAAGTTTATATGTATGTATATCTTTCTACAGAAGTTTTGAATTTGTACTCGAATTTTAATCTACTTCCTGTTATCCGATTCGGCTCAAATATTTTAAACAAGTATAACTTCGATGACAATACTGTTCAATGGTTTGCTCAAGCAGTGGCCGGCTTAAGAGGGGGAAGTCTGGGTCTTGAAACTTGTACTCGAATTTCAACCCAATTCAACCCGATCGAGGTTAAATTTTGCATACATGTATAACTCCGATGACAATACAATACTATAATATGTTTAAGTAGTGACCGACTTAGGAAGGGCCTGGCTTTCAACTTAACAACGTCTGATTTTTTTGAATTTTTGCGTATACGTATACTTCACGTAATTTCTTTTTTTTAGTCTTAAATTTATGGACTAAAAAGAATTCAATAAATGTAAGGGAAATAATTAATCTAGTTTTTGTTTGAAAATGGATTGAAAGGTATAAAACTAATTTTAAATGTTTAATAATATATGAAATTTATAAAAGCTTGAGGCACTAATACTTCTATTGATTTCATATATAAGTAAGCAGTTGTGGTACTTAATTTATCAGTAATTACTCGGGTACATTAATTAGGTCAGCGATTTTATAATTGTATCGCTCTCAAAAAATTTATAGATGTAGATGTGCAATTTACGAATATACCAGAGTAGAATAAACAATTTTCAATTAATCATTACTTAGAAATGCAATATTTTGGAGGTTCATTGATTTTTATTCATCATTCAAAGGTACTTAAAATGTTGGACAATGGGTACATTCAAGAAGAGATTAAGAAACATCGTTCAACATTCGTTTTACTTTTTGTAAGTAACTGTATGCTAAAATCTAAAGACGCTGTATAGAAATTGGAGTTTGTCAGTTATTAAATGTCTTCTTTTGAAACTTAACTCTGAAGAACTGGAGAGAATTATAAAGTGTTTGAAATTTTTGGAGCTCGCCGAACACTGAAGCATTTTATATCTTTGAGGTTTTCAGAAACTACATCTTTTGAAGTGATATTGTGATATTTGGTGCAAGCTATAGATTTTCAATAAAGGAGCAATGGAAAAGCTTCTGAACCAGTGTAATATTGTTCATTCTAGCTATTAATGTTTCATTTATAGTTATGTTTTGTTGCGCATTTTGGACGTATATGGTCCTTATTTATGAATTTATAATTTTATCAAGAATAAAAATAAATCATTATTTTTAAATTTGAATAAAATAATCTTAGTTAAAAATACATTACTCCTTCACTAAATATTCTAAAAAGCTGCTCGTGAATCCTTTATTTTTAGAAATATCACAACGTAAAAATATTTAAACAGATAGTATTAAAAATTTTGAGTGAAATAATATTTCTTAAGTGTTACCGAATACAAATCTATATGATAGATAAGTGGGAAACCCATACGTTATATATTGAGAGGGATTTTCCGTTCAAAAATCAATCGATAATTTTGTAAAAATTTAGAAAAGAATGAAAAGCGTAAATAAATTATGCTTTATATAATATTATAAAATGCTGAGCATTTTAGATAACCTGAAAAAATATAAAATAACATAAGTATAAGCATTATTGAAATAAAATGGTACTTTTCTTATTTTATTCAGTCTGTACTAGTGCTTCTAACATGCACTATATTAATATAGCATGAAACCACGGCGTTAGAGCCCTTTGTAGGAGAACATTTTTAGCTATTCCATAAAATTACCGAGATTACTGATAAATTTAGCAATTTTACTGGTTGAACCTATTTTTTTAAGAAATTTAACCTATTTTAAATATGTTCGTGTCACAGAACTTCTCTAATTATATAATTACTGAACTGATAAATAACTTGTATTTGTCATCCAAACTTTAACTGTAAAAATTTGACAGTTAGTTACAAATGTTTTTAATAATTAAAGAAAAGAAGAAACCCTAAATGAGATTCTTCTGGTTTAGCATATTTGAGAATGACTTGAATTTTTCTTCAAAATGCAAGCTAATGCTAAATAATTGTCGTTTTATATATTTTACAAAGCTTGGTTTTTTTTCTTTTTCTTTTTAAAAAAAAATATGAATTCAGTGAACGTAGCCTTAATAATTGCTTGCCATTCCAAGTAGACAGCATAGTAACAATTTGCATCTTAATTTTTACACCTTTATGTGCAACTGTATATTGAGAATAATTCTAACCTATCCTTTTAAGCAACAGCTGCAAACATGGTACACTCTGAAATATATTTTTCTAATAAATCAGCTTTCGAAAACTATCCTTGGATGAGAACGCATTGAAAAAAACATTACCTCATTACGAGTACAACATAAGAATTTTGTTTACTACTACAAGTTTTTTAAGATCTATTGAATTTCAGATTAAATTTCAAGTTTCTTTAGAGTATTAGCTGGGGGTACATTAAATCGCATTCACCAGAATAAATTTCAAGAAACTTATTGAGTTTCTACATTTTATCACTAATATTTTTCTTAAAAATGCAGATCTAAGCCCTATATACAAGCGTTTTTAGATTGTTTCTCTCATTTGAATTTAATTAATATTTTCGTTAAATTGTCAGTTAGTATAAGTTAACGGTATATTTCTCAAACGTATGTTAAATTTCAACACAAATAACTCAAAATAAGAACACATAGTACTTATAAAGAGTTTGGTTGTCATTCTTTCTTGGATATCGAAGTCATGAATTGTCGATGTAAAACTAGTGCTATGTAGTTGTTGTGAAAACTCAGAAAACTCAAAAACTAATTATTTTAATTCATTAAGAATAACATAAATTTTTAAAGCTATGTTCTGAATATGGCGTATGACTTGAATACTGTGGCATCTTTATTTGTACCTAAAACCTTTATAAATCATTGCTTTAACACTCTGAATCCGATTGTTGTATATTTACAAAATTTAAAACTGAAGCCAGCATTTATTTATTTATTTGGTATTTGTATTCATCAAAAGAGGTATTATGAAAATATATGTAGAGCTGTTGCATATATACAACAACCGAACTAAATGTGAGTATGAAGTCCGATGTATATTTACAACATTTATATTCATAATCTAAAAATAATGGTGATTCAAACACATCAATTAGGATATATGCACAAATAAGTCAATAAGAGATAGGCACCTCGCCGTTCGTTAAAAGGAATCTACAAAACACCTGAAGTTCTCAATCAGATAATTCAGGGTTAGAGATCCATGTGTTCTAAGTAATCCAACTATTCATTACGAATTCAAGTTCATTTCTACTGAAAATAAAATTTAAGAATGTCTTGTAAAATTGCTTAAGAAAAGGCAGTCATTGCAAATAAAAAAAAATAATATTCAGAGATGACAATTTAATCTTCATTGTATCCAGTGTTTACCGATACGAAACTGAATATCTGCAGCTTGTTTGGAACAAACAGCTTCCAGCAGAAAAGAGAAGTCAAAAACATTTAATGAATTGATTTCACATGTGTGTTATAGGTGATCATTTAACCTGTGATCTACTTAATAGAGAGCTTTGTTACCCACGTGAGTCTACAATCACGTGGAAATGAGTCACGAGATTTCGAAAAAAAAGAAGAAAGGGAGGAGAGAACATATAAACGGAAAAGAAGAACAAATAATCCACATGAGGCATGGATCTCCAAAGTTATGTAGGACAGGAAACTTGGCTGTCGGCAAACAACTCTCGATGAGGGAAGAAAGAGGAAAACTTTCTCTTTTTAACTTTTCTTTTTTGTCAAGCGAATTAATTCAAGATGGAAAGATAAAGTTTATGTTTCAGAAATCGGATGTGAAACTCGTGTTTGGTTTTGTTTGAAAACAACACGAGCCAGAGAAGGGGGGGAAGAGTAATGTGTTTTTGTAAAGTTGTTTTCCTTTCCCTTCTCTCAGATTTAAAGTTATATTAATCCTTTTCACTGTAGAATTAGACATCACTCTAATGTAGTGAACTGTAGATATTGAAAGTAAAAAGTGAAAAAGAATTTTTTTTGTGATCTTTTTATCCCGTCCGCATGAGTGCTTTGAGATTGCTTCGCAAAAGCCACATATTTATTCTAATGATTACTACAAAGGATTGCTTGTCAGAGATTTCTTATGCAACCATTGCAAACATGAAAATCTCTCATGTAACTACTATGCAAAGAACATTATATTGACTTGCATAAATACAAGCAATCATCTTAACGAGTGTAAATATTCATTTAAATATTTTAACAATTATTTTCATGAATAATTTCATATACTTAAAACATTTTAGGCTATTTTTCCGATGTAACATCCTCCAAAAATGTAATTTCTGAAACCATATCCTTCCTTACAGATGTAAAAGGAATTCTTTGAGAATTCCATTTGCAATGCAATTTTTAAAATAGAATTCATATGGTTTAACTTAAAGTAGAATATTTAAATAGACTTGACTAATTGTTACTTTACTTTATCGATTTATGTTGCATTGTCTATCATTTACTAAAACCTTTTTTTTTCTATTTTAGTTGCATTTGCTTGAGAATTATTATTATTATTAAGAATTCAATTTACTCTTAGAGTCTTTTATTTTAATCTGCTCTTTTTTCCTGATTTTCTGATACTCCTTTCCAACTCTTGTCTTTATAGCGTAATATGTCTGTTTCTTTTCAAGATATGTCTTTCAATTGGTTTTGTAATAATTAAAACTCATTAAGATATATAACTGGCTCTTGGAAAAATATAGACTATAAATTTTTAAGTGAGCTGAATATTCTTATTTTAATCGAAACACCTTTTTATGGGAGACATTTTCTAGAAGAACTGATCATATTTTAAGCGATAAAGATTTCTTTCGTGAAAATTATAAGATATAATTATTTTCAGACGATGGACTCGAATTATTCTTTCTCACTCAAATTATTTTTACTTCAAAATATATAATCAATAATATAAGAAATCATTAGTTTAATATTTACAATTATAAAATGTTGATTTGAAGTATCATTTTTGAAGAATAAAATCTCTTTCGTATCCAAAGAAACAACACTTTAATTTTAAGAAATGCGTAATTAAATGAATGTACTGTCCGTTTTCTATTCTAAAAAACAATATGATATTCGAAAACGTAATTTTGTTACCTAAGAATAATAACTAATCTAGACAAAATTGTGACAGGAGCTTGTGAATTTTTCCAGTTCCAGTTGTTTTTGTTTTTAAAAGTACTCGCCAATGTTGTCGTTAAATTGAGATTCTCAGAGTATGCTAATGAGGAAAATATTTTTTTAAATTTCTAATGTTTCTTTCTTTAAAAAACTGATATTTTAAAGGGAATAAATATATCCAGCCATACGTCTTTTAAATTTCCCTTTCCATCATTATGCCATATCAAACTTATTTAATTTATAGCAAATCACCTTTCCTTAAATCTGTATTTGATATTTCTAAAAATTCCATATGCGTATGTATTATAAATATCTAAAATGCAGTCACCTTTCAAAGCTTTTTAAATAAATTGTTCTCCAACAAAGATTTCAAAATCTAATTTCAAAAAACTCTCACTTCTGTAGTGTCAACAATGAAGGAAATGCTTATATATATCACTGAAAATACATCGATAACCATCACGGTAGAGAGAGAAAAAATATTCTAATGGTAAAAACTATTTTTTAAAATTAAAAATGAAATTTAAAAATATTATAATTTAATTATATTTCAGTTATCGACTTCTCTGTCTCAAGAGTGTATTGATAACAAAAACGCTATCTTAACGTAGATAGCATATTTTCCTTAGAACTTTTGATTAATACGACGAATAAATCCTGTTACCTGAGTAAAATAAAAAGAAACATGCTTCAAAATAGCAACCTTATTACTATTTATTGGGTTAAAGCATATCAAGGCAATTTATAAAATGAAAATATAGATCGCATTTCGTAAAAATAAAATTCAGTGCAAATCATTCGGAAGTTCCCACTCCCATTTCTTCCCGAAGTAAATGCTTCAAGAACAACATTTTTATGATAAGAACACATTCTGAAATATCTCAAACACTGGAAACCATTTCTTCTTACAGTTAACATTTAAAACCGTAAGTTACTAACAGATAAATAATATATTTCTTGACGTGCACTGGACCTTTCTTACCATACGAATCAATCGATTTAAAATTAAATGCAATCTTTGCTGTCCCTTTGATACTGTTGGAGATGCAAACCATAATGATTTTGATTATTCCTATACCTTTTGATTTCCACCTTACAAAACCCAACATTAACAATAAAAAGCAGTAGATTATAAATTTAATAAATAAAAGAACCTCTGACCATAAATTAACAGAATAAATCAAAATTTTACAGAGGATATCGGATTGTAATCAGTAGATGTAATTGGCTACAATTAACTACCTGGTTACATGGTATTAATTTTGATTCTATAAGTTCTAATTAATTGAAAAGAAAATTTTCCCACGGCAACCTAAAGGAACTTTCCAAGCCTTAAATGGCGAGAAAAGATCTTTTGGGTAACAATAAAAATAATAAAATATACTAATCCAAATTATGATAAAATAAAGTTATCGGATATAACTGGAGATTATTTGAAAAGGGAGGAGTACAATAAAGGTAGAAAGCAATTTGGAGACGACGCTTTTATATTTATTTTTTTGTTAATAAAAATATTAAAATAACAGTAACAATTCTCATTTCATATCTCACTGAAAGAAAAAAAGCACCATTGTTGCTGAGTGACTTTATCATTTATTCTTTGGCCCAGATTACGGTTCTAGTCCCGAAAATAAACGGATATGTGCTTTCTGGGCAATTCTAGAAGTAATCAAAATCCATAAAGGCCTAAATTTCTCATGTGAGTACCCATTCGTCTTAAAGGTACTGTCCAAAAAATTGCCTGCATTATGTTTTTATTCTAAATAGTTTAGTTCAGTTTGTTTTGAAGTAACATTTCTCCAGAGCTTCACCGGGATTATTGGCAACAGTGTTCACAATTTTCCGCCATGGTCTAATAAAGAGAATGACATACTTGTGATCTAGAATCTCAGTCTCTGAATTTCTACATCACACAGTGTCAGGACTGTGAGGTGTTTTCATAAGTATGTAGAAACACCCCATTATTCAATAAAACGATATTTGCTGTCATTAAATATCAAATCCAAGACCTTACTCTAACGCCTTTGACCATGAAGCTCATAATCTTAACCAATAACAATCAGTTTTCATACAAAGAGGAAAGTTAGTTTTGTGTTCTGCCTTTCCTGGTTAATCTGGATCGTCATCAGTTGTCCATTACGCAAAAAGATAGCAACATTAATACCATAAGATCAGAAGTATAAATAATGGTTTCAGTGTTAATTCCTTATATTAAAACTAATAAAAGCTTTACAGGCTCTATAGATGACTTATATGCCAGTATTTAAACTTAATCAATAACAAAGTAAAGTTGTTGCATGGGTTATTGGACATGGCTAACCAAGCTTACTGAAGCATGAGTAGAAATATCCTCCTTTTATATTCAGGACATACACTCAATGTAAAAAAATTATGCTATCGAAACGTATGATTTTGATTTTCAAAATGTGTAAATGTTGTTCTGTTAAAATTCATGCAAGTATATATTTAATATCTGCTTTGTAATACATCTCTAGAGCGAGTTTTGTACGAGTATGTTGATTGATTCTCACTGTTTGTTTTTATGGGCTTTGTATGTTGATTTATTCATTGTTTGTTTTTACCGGCTTTTATGTTTATTGAACGCATCTAATTGTTTGTTTCTGACTAACTCATCAATTCTCTATATACAATCGATACTCCTCGTAATTTTGAGCCATGGTCACATGATAAAGTCGACACCTGAACTGGTATCTCGCTCTATGTATCCATGTCTCGCCAACCTAAGAACTTTGAACCTCGGTAGATTTTCATCACCAGCCTCGAGAGGTCGCGACCATGACTACTCTGCTATTAGGCTTTTTGAAAGGATTTGTTTCTTTTTGTTCTGATTTCAGGGCTTGATTATGCCGAACGACTTTGAGCAGTGGACTGTTGAAAATAGATTTGTTGATTTAAATAGATGTAGAGCTGTAGTGAATCAAAGTAAAGCTTGTACACAGTGCTTTTTCTGTTCAGTCTGAGATTTTAAGAAGTAAAAAATACAAAATTTGCAAACATTTTTCGGTAAAGTATCACCTCTTAATAAGTTGTTTTACAAAAAGAATATTAACCAGCGTTATGTTGCAACCGCGGGACATTTTTTAAAATTGTATTTCTTCTAAATATATTTAATTCAATAAAATGTGATTTACCTTAATTTATAGCAGAATATTCTTGTTTTCACTAATGAGGTTCGGGAGGATTAGTCGCTTCCCACTACTGGAAAGGTAAAAGTTGTAGTTGTTTTTAATGTGAGAATTTGAATCGACATTACTCATTGAATCGGCAGAGCTCGTTGTTAGAATGAATACGGAAAAAAGAATTCAAAACAAAATTCATATACTGTACAAAAAAATCTAACCTTTAGAGAAAACAAGAACATTATACTTTCATTTTAGCACTTTGTTGTGTATTCTCTATTATTCCTTCCGTGTTCCAAACATGTTGGCATAGATCGAACGAGAGTTTTTCAGTAATTTTTATTGATTTTATTCCATTCTTCTAACAAAGGAATTTTTAAGTCGTTTTTCTTAGAAATATGATAATTTCTAATTCCAATTTCTAACTAATGCCATGGATTTTCTATAATATTCAAATCTGGTGACTGAGGTGAAGTTTTAATGATTTTAGAGCAATTATATATTAGTCATACAAGCCTGTATTGTTAGTAGAATGTTTTGGGTTATCCTTAATATATTGAAAAAAGTATTTGGAATTTCAAAATGTTTTGCACTAGATTTCAAATTATTAATTAAAATGCAGATATGAAGACACGTACTGATCCACCGCAGATTCTATAAATGCTAATAAACCAACCCTTGTTGCACCCATACTATCCCAATCCCATAGCTTTTATCTTTATGTTTTACAGTTAATCTCTTTGCTACGTTTTAGTCCTTTGTTTGGTTTTCACCTTACTCTTATCCTTTCTATTAGATGAAAACAAATAGAATTTTTATTCATCAGCAAATAGCACGTTCTTCCAAAATTTAAATGTCTCTCTGCCGTATTTCTTTGTAAAAGATAATCTTTTGGTTCTACTTTGTACTTTTATATAAGGCTTATTTCTTGCAAGCTTATCATGAAAGTTTTTTGACCTTTTAAAATAATTCGAATAATTTCAAGGTGTTCACTCTTATTTAAAAATGTCTTTTATTCAAGAGGTAATTTTGGATCACTTATTATGCATTTTGTTTAACTTTTCGAATAATCCAAAGCTAATCTTGAGAATTAAAATTTTTTCGTTTGCTCACCTTGAATTTCTTCTGCTATCTTTGCCCATGTTTATATCTGTTAATAACACTCTAAAATGTGGAACTAATTATGTTGGGTGCATTCCCGTCTTTATGTGGAGATTTTCTTAATTTGAAATGATGACTAATCAACTCTCGTTCACATTCAGAAGAGTATTCAAATTGGTGTCCTATGAAGAAAAATTCAAATTTCTCTCTTATTTACGATTGAAGTAAAACTTAATTTCGATACGACTTAGTGTTTTTCAATGTGTGATATTTGTATCGCTTTCCACCATTATCAGCTAGAATACTCTTTGTTCGAGTTTGACTTTGAGATACTATAACTAATAGAGTTTTTAAAATACAGTATAATATCTATATATATAATTGGTATAAATAAATAACCACAACTTTTAATCAGCATATTGATTATGAATTTTTGTATTGAATTTTCAAAAAAATATTTTCATATTTTAAGATAATTTCTAAAGATTTATGAAAATTTTTCATGCAGATGGAAATAAACATATTGTGTACTTTGATTGTAAGGACGAGTGTCTAGGACTTTTAGCTGTCGTTGTTTTTTCGTCGACAATCCCTTGTCAGTTATTTTCCATAGGTCATTTCACCATCACTTTTATTTTTGAAATCAAGAAAAGTTTGCAGAAAAACTTAAGAGATTTCTGGAAGAAATAAGTTAGTCTATATTGAAACAAATTATTTCAATAAATTATAGTATAAATGTCATACGAAGGCAAAATCGGTGTATGTATAGTAATACTAAATTTATTTAATTAAGTATGAATTTATGTACATGTTATGCAAACATGATTCCTTTTATTGACTTTTCGAAATATTGTTTACTCAAATTAAATAACGTACAATGTGATATTTTAATCCATACTGATTAAAGTGTTAAACATATTTTTTAGATATATTTTGAATTTATTTTATAATTATTTATTTATATTTATATTGAATTAAAAGAGTATTAAAAATTGCGAAAATTGTATCATTATAACAGCAAAAAACTTATATTGATATTTATGTACAATATAACTTAGTAATGAAGAGAAACAGTTTACTCGATTATTATATTCTAATGACTAATTTGTTGAGGAAAACGAACTAGAATTCTTAGACAACAAATTTTTAACTAAATCCAGAATAAAATCTTTTATGTAACACAAATCATATTATGTGGAATACTTTATTCCTCGCAAATAAAATTATTATGCATAGTTCTTTGATATATTGTGAAGGATGTTTCATAATTATTTATTTACATTTATATTAAAAAATAGTTTTCTAAAATTCCTTAAATTTATACCTCATCAACACCTTAAATTGGATATTTAAGTACCTTGCAATTCCATAATGAAGGGTAACAGTTTGCTCCACACAAATTTTATATATATATATATATATATATAT
>BMAW01110891.1:276303-348795 GCA_019974015.1 Nephila pilipes | reverse complement strand
ATTACTTTATGATCAAAATCGACGTCGATTTTGATCATAAAGTAATAATTTATTTTTATTTGGTTTCATATTCCTTTATTAAGAACTGAATTACGTTTAAAATTACAGTTGGAAAGCTTTCCCTATCATTATATATTAATTGCAATCAGTCTAGTTACTATTTTCTATTTATTGTTATATGTATATTCTCCAGTCATTAAATATTATTTTTGTATGCTTCAATAAATTCTCAACTCTGAAACTTATAAAAATGTTCGTTAAGTAAAAGGTGTATGTGAGGTACACATTATTTTCTATTTTAAAATTAACAGCAATTGTTTTTCACAGTGAAAATATCAGCATTATACCATGTGGAATATTATTTGGGAATTATAAAACCAATAATATAACTGTAAGTAATGAAAAGGTATTTTTCTAAGAATTTTAATGTGAAATTAAATATAATGCTTACAAAACATTTAATTGCTTTAGTTGCATTTCATATAATGTATAGATAAATAGATTGTTCATAAACAATAATATTTAGACACTTAAACCGTATTGCCCGTCCTCAAAAGGCTAAGGCCTGTTGGAAAAAGGAATTAATCGCATTTATACCAAAAATTGATTCAACGACGAAATGACGGCTGAGAAACTGCGTCGGTGAATAGCCTTATCGGTGAATAGTACGTAACAGATTTTTAGATATCGTTTGGAGTGAATTTAGAAGATTTTCACATTTTTCAGACAGTGATACTGCAGATTATCTTTTGTAATTCCCTATATTATAAACTGTGGGGTGGAACTCCTCAAAATTTTGCGAAAATTTTTCTATCAGACAATTGAAGCCAAATATCCTTTTCCAATAGAGAACTTGAGTGAATGAGGGATAGTATTTTAATGACGCAAGAGACGGATGCGGCCACATGCTGCGCCAAACAAAGTAAATCTGTGATCTAGACTTTTTTTGCTAAATCCCTTTTTTCTATGTTCCTACATATAGGTACTCAGAATTCGAACTCAGACCTAGCTGACTAAGATTTCATAAACTTCTAAGCTTCTCGAAAGGGATTCGTAGATATAAAGAAAACACCTGAGATGACTGAGCAATAAGTTTATATTCTCAATTATTTTAAGATGATACTTTTATTTGATGGGATAGATTGATTTCCATTTCAACTGATACTTTGCTGAAATCGGGTAGCACAAGTCAGAAGTATTTTATTGAGTCTTTTTTAATCCTCACCATTTTCTGATCTTTCACTACGAAATCGGTCCGTAGGCCCGGGCCAGAAATCTTCCTGCAGCCCGCCTTTTTTGTAATGATCTCCCTACGATATGTGTGTGTCAACACAAATTTTCATACACACACACACACACACACACACACACACACACACACACACACACACACACACACACACACATATATATATATATATATGGAGTGAGGGGTATTGATTTCCCTTAAATTTGATTAATTTTTTAAATTTGTCCTATATTTAAGCAACCATATTAGTGCGTTCATCGTTATTTCATGATTGCATTTCTTTTAATGTTTTAATTTGTGCGATTATCCGATTTCTGAAAATGCTTAAAGCAGCATTTCCCGCTCTCGTAACTAATAAGGATATTCCTTATCTGACTCACAGACTCCATAAAAATACTTTAAGATTCCTTTACCTATTACCATGCTATCTGTATAATCGTTACTTCCCTGGAAAAACAAACAGGGAAAATTTTCTGTCACTTCTCACCTATTTATCTGCCAATTTTGAAGTCTTAAATAAGTACTGTTAACTTTTCTCTGTCATTAAGAAAGTTTATGTTAACTTTTCTGTCACTAAAACTGGTTTTGAGAACTTTGACATCTGAAAAAAAATTATAACTTCATCAAAATTAAGATTTTTGGCACGCACTGTCGAAAAAAACCTCTTTAGTGCCAAATTTTTAAACATAAACATGGCATATATTTATACGTAATCATTCTCGCAAAATACACACAAAAAATCCCTTTTTTTCTATATTCCTCCATATAGGTACACATATTTAAGAAAGTTAAGGTTCTTCGGAAGCCTAGGGTGTCGGTACCTCCCCCCCTTGTACCCCCTCCTCGGTATGCCCCAGGCTCTTTGTAAATGGTTTTATGAGTTAGCTTACTGCTATATTTTTGAAAAACAACCAAACCTTTTAAACGTCATTTATTTTCAGACGAAATTGTGAAATCAAAAGATAAAAAAGTATATTATCTTTTTTACGAAGGCCGTAAGACAGAAAACATGTTTGTCTTGTCTTCCAAATTCAAATCACAGACCCCCGTTGCTAGTTTTTCTGCCTTCTTTCTCAATACAAGTAATCCATTGTCTTATTCGCCTTCCTTGTCGATCATTCAATCCAAAAATATATCTGACATGTACTGATCAATATCTCAGAACCAATTACATTTAAACAGGAGTCACTAGCATAGATTTTGAGACTTAGTTGAAAAATATTAATTACTGTTTGAATATACGGCTTTGTTATGCAATGAATTTTAACTTTCACCTAATGTGAAATTCGTACTCCATACAACGTAGAATTCACATTAGAGAAGTCAAATTTAAAACTTAAATTTCATTTTTTATTTTAAGTATGCAAATATTTACAAAATTATATTTCTTTTTTTACTTCTGGAGCGAGTGAACGAGAGTAAAAGTTTATGGCGCAACAGTCAAATCTGGTAAGTCAACCTATGTCAGACATTTGTTTAGTATAAAACAAATTCTTTTTAAATCACATTAATAAAAAAAATTATTAATAAAATACATTGTAAAATGTCAAGATTAAATCTTAAATATGATACAAAAAGTTAATTTTATATATAAAAAAAAGCAAATATATTGGAAAGGGGGGAGGACCCCCTACCATCTCTAACATGTTTAGAACAAACGATTTAAAAAGTTGAAACCATTATTATGAAACACACTGGAATTCTATTTTGGAGTGATCGCGGTAACCTAGTGGTCTTCGTCGAGGACTCACGGCTGATGGTTTTGTTCCAGTCGTAGGTTCGAGCCTTGTTGCTACTAAAGACCCATCGTGTAGCAGAGGCTGATGCACATTACACCTAATGGGGCTTTAAATCCTCTCATAGCTTGGTGTGGAAGTTTGGAGAGGGGGGAGTTAAAGTGTCGTCCTCATCACTTGACCGAAGTTCAAAACTACGTGATCCTTCGGGAATAGCTTTCGTGTTGCTTCTAAGTGCGACGTTAATAAAAAAAAAATTACCGAGGACAACTACATCTACTTTGGGAGGAAGGGACTGAGTGGCAATTGAAGTTTATGGTCCCAAAGCCAAATCTGGTTATGATGTGCCAAACAATGTGTATCTAATCTAGACGTTAGAAAAAGATGGGAGAAAAGGGTAAAAATTAGTTGACAAGAAGAAGGGAGTGTCATAAAAAAATTATTTTATTTATGGAATAGGAATGTTTTAAATTAAGTCCTTATCTAAAAACACAAGGTCTGTTGTTGGGATTTTATTTAATGATTTATTTTGAATTCTTTCCGTGGTTTTCCTGAGCAATTCTGTTGCAACGCTAATTAAAACGAAACGGAATTACTCATACGGTGAGAAATAAATTTAAAGAAAACTTAAATTCAATTCTCGAAATGATGGCTGAGTTCTTA
This sequence comes from Nephila pilipes, assembly GCA_019974015.1. Taxonomy (NCBI): domain Eukaryota; kingdom Metazoa; phylum Arthropoda; class Arachnida; order Araneae; family Nephilidae; genus Nephila; species Nephila pilipes. Next base: position 345,147 of record BMAW01110891.1, on the reverse strand, counting down.
GAAAAAAAAATATTGGAATTTCCTTTTCCACTCACTAATTATTTGTGCGTTCATTAGTATGTTAAGATGTGGCTAAACCAATTGAGTTTTTGTAAACATTGATAAAATATTCATTTAAGAGAGGCAAGCCTATATTTGAAAATAATTCTTCGGAAGAGCATTTTAATCTACAAAATGTCATTTTAATATCACCATAATTCGTGTTTTGTTGTAATACGCAACTCTTTAAATATAGATATGAGTGAGTATGAGAAAGTTGGAGTTTATGGCGCAAGATCCAAATCTGGCTATTCAGCGTCAAACAGTGTATATTTGTGATGCGGACGATACAAAAATGGACGAGTAAATGATGATATTTTAATGGCGCAAGAGCCAGATGTGACCATGCTGCGCTAAACAAGGAAAGCAGTGATCTCGACATTTGAAAAAAAAATATTAAAATTGGTTGACAAGAAGGACGAAAATAGAAAAGGATCGTTAGGGTATCCCGGGTGAGCGTTACTCGTGTTTTCCAAAGATAGTAAACTTCATGGGAAAGAAAAAAAAATCACTAGGGTGCCTCGGTAGTAAAAAATGGTAAAAAAAAACCCTGCTTGACAAGAAGATGGAATGAAAACAAAGAAGGAACACCATGGTATACCAGGTAAGCATCACCCATGTTTACCAAATATGGTAAACCTCATGGGAAGGAAAAAGATCTCTGGGTTACCTTGGGAGATGTCATAATTCTCGTACTTACTGAAAGAATGTAAGCCTCTAAAGGGGTTTAAATAATAGAAATAGTTCAAATTCAGTCTTTACAGTTTTATCAAAACAGTTTTGAAATAAAAAGGTTTTCTTTCTTAAGAATTAAATTTTAGGATTATCCATCAAATTTGAAACTATATTTAAATGTAGTATGTAAAGTTAATACGAAGTACATTTAAAGGCTTGATTACTACTAAACCAATGAAATATAAAAATGGGCTATTAACGATCGCTATGTGTGCTGAGGCAGACGACTCAGAAAACGAAGTTGATAGGTTGGTTTAAATCAATAGACAAAAAAAGAAATAACACCATGACTATTAATGGTGCACATTGGGAACTAAATTTTCGACCAAGTGACTTTTTTTAGTTTTAGTTTTTATTAACGTCGCTCTAGAATCAACACGAGGGCTAAAGGCAACGGTCTTCGTAATTTTGAACTTCGGTCAAGTGACGAGGACGACACCTAAGCTGGCACTCCCCTCTCCTAACTTCCACCCCACGCCATGGGAGGACTTTGGGCCCCGACAGATTTAACGTGCATCAGCTCCGTTTACACCGCGGGTCTTTGGCGGCCAAGGATCGAGTCCACGATTGAACGAAAACCGACAGCCACGAATCCGAAAACATGACCACTAGGCTACGCAGCCACTCGGCCAAGTGACGAGGGCAACACCCGATGTTATACCTCTCTATTCTGAATTCCATGCCACGGGTAGATTTCGAGCTTCAGTTCCATTTAATATGTAGCATTCCCTATTATTCTACGTGAAAGTACTTACTGAAAACAAGATTCGAACCAATAATTGGAAAATACTAAATAGTGTATATATATATATATATATATATATATATATATATATATATATAAACTCGCGAACACATGATCATGAACTCACGACCGACAATTCAAAAAAGACGTAACGTTTTCAATGCTGATTCATCATGAGAATTTTTTAATCGTGAAAAAGAAATGAATTACAATAATTCGAAATCATTAATTTGATATATTAATCACTTGAAAAATAAACTGTTCCAATTTTTGAAAAAATCATTCTGTGTAAATATGTTACTGTATCTTAAAGGACTGAGTGAGATTACCTATATATGTATACATTTTTTTTGTCAGAAATTTCTGGTGTATTCATTATATTTTAAATCGGCAAAGTTTTATGTTGGTATATTTTAAATGCATCGTTCATAATTCAAAAGTCGAACTGTATTTGATAAAAAAAAAAAAAAAAAAAAAGAGAAAATTGCTATCGATTATTTAATATATATTGATATTTTGAAGCGTACGCAGCTCAACAAATGAACGTGTTTGTGGAATCAATTATCTAAACAGGATGGCCAAACGGAATATAAATTTTTTTTTTATGCATACGAGCGGTTTTTTAATATGTAAGACACGACAAAATATAATTTATATTTTTCGTAATTTACGGTGAAAGACTTTTGAACTTAAAGTAAATATTTAGTGGAAAAAAAAATTTCTGTCCTTGTATATGTTTTATTTTACAGAATAAATGTACAAAAAAAAAAATGTAAATACTCTTCAAAATTCAGTAAAAAACAAATAAGCGTCAAGACTCATTTTATCTGCTCTCGCCTGGTGGGTTAAAGTTAGGATTTTGTTTGATGTCTTCAAAATCTTTTTCATTGCTTAAGAACTAATTGAACTTTTTTTTTTATCTTCTTATGTATTATGGTTTATATTATAAGAAGTGAAAAACTAATCATTAGATTAGGAAAAATAACGTTTAAAGAGATTTCAAAAACGTGAATTTTACATGTGGGAAAAGAATGACCCCTTTATATACGATTTTATTTCCATTATAATTTCAACAAATTAAAAAGAAGGAAAAAAAATTTCCAGTTTTTATAAGTATTTAATTGCAATAAATTAACGTAAAGGTGAAAAATATTTATTCAAACAATAAACTCAATAAATTAGAGATTAAATTAGAGAGTGAATTTGAGAACTAACATCATTCACACAAAGTAAATTGGATATATTATTTAGAAAGATGAAATAGATTCTGGGAATAAAAGCAAAAATATTTTTTGAGAGAAAAAATTAAGGAAACAAATAAGTTCAATTTTTATTAAATTTCCCGACAACACTATCATTAGTTACGCTTTTACTTTTTTCCACTAAGATCTTCCAAAATCTTTTTCATATTTTTAAATACATTTTAAGAAAATAATGTTGTTCTGTGTTGCACATTACGTTTATTGTATGAAACTTCGAAAGTGAAGCAATCTTCGAAGATGTTTCAAAAGTGAAACTATTTCGGATTTTTTTTTTATCTTACTCCCTTTTCTCGGAAAACTCCCTCGTTTTTAGGGTTCTGGGCCCTCCGATGTGAGGGTGAGGGAGGGAGGTGGAGGTTTCAGGGGAAAAAAATACCAAAAAAAAAAAAAGAAAGAAAGAAACGCTGGCCTCATTGCGGAAAAGATGCTCGCCAAGGCAATCGCCAAACCAGCTGTATAGAGTCAGAAACCGATAAAAGCAATGGCCGGCTTCCGCTCGCTTTTAGTTGTGGCCGACGACAGATAACTACAGGTAGGTCCTTTCCGACTTTGATCCGTATTAATTAGAAAGTGATTAGCATAGCGCCTTTAGGTAGCGAATTTATTAATTCATTCGTGGTAAATATTTATCCGGATGATATTCTTTGACAAAACGATAAATTCAGATTACGTTCATTTTAACTGGAATACTTTTAAATTACAATGGATTAATTTTCTGGCGCTCTGTAAAATGTCTTCTTTGATTTGTTTCATAAAGAAAAATTTTTTTTATATATTTTTATAAATTTATCATTTTCCGATTCTGATTTTGTATACGAGAAAAATGAAATTTAAAAGTGTAATTTTTTATTTTTTGTAAAGATTAGAGCCATCTCAAAGTGTGTGAATTTAGATACAATTAAGCATTTTTTTTATAAAGTATTTGGATTTTAATATATAAGAGCTTGGATTCTTACGTCGTTTATTTAAAAGAACTGGGAGATTCTAATATTTTAATTGAATATCTACAAAACCATTTTATTTTTAATGGAATCCCAATGTAATGAAATCCGAATTTTTTTTTCCAAGCAAGAGAAACTCGATAAATTTTAAGAAAAATGCAGTTTCTTAAGTTTTTTATTGTTGGGTATTTTATTTATAATTATTAATCTTGACGTCTAAAACATTTTTTCCTATAAATTACGAGCAATCGACTGAAACTTACTTTTAAAGTAAATGTGAGATATTATGTGAAATCTTAATCAAAATTATATCAAACCCTAAATGAACAACTGAAATGAGATTTCGTAATTGCAGTTGCATTATATAAAAAATTGTATAATTTTCTTTTCCAACTTAAACTAAAATAAAATTAAAATGAGACTTTTTAGGAACAAAGCCATTTTATTTGTGATTTAAATAATAATTGTAATATTTTCTTTCCTTTCGATTACTTAAATTCTCTAAAAATTTTCGCTAATTAGATGTTTGAAATTAATGTAAACTTTTTATGCAATTACTCGGTATTTTTGAAATTGTATTATTTTTTAAACTGACATTTCTTTGAAAAATAATTGCAGATTGCTGATGTAAAAAAAATAAATCAAAGTCCTTTAATGTGATTGTCTCGATAAAAAAAAATATATTTAATGTTTCTTTCCCTCTTTTTCACTCTCTATATCATATCTCCTGTATTTAAGAAATGGTTAATATTTCGCAACTCGTTTGTCCCCATCCGTATTGGACCATATTTGGTTTCTTGCGTAATGGTTCTTATTTTGATGGCTATGACTGCCTATTATGCTTTCTTTCAATATTAAATCGTTCAAGACTGTTGTTTTCTACCAAGTCAGAGCAGTACTTTTCGTATTTGCGTAAGAAAATTTTACCAAACAAGCATTCATTCGGATTTTATTACATTCATGTATACTAATGATAGGTGCACATAAATGCCAGGGAATAGCATCAATGCTCCTTTATCGCAAGTCATGTTTTAAAATTTTTAGTGTGGCAAGAATTGATAAAAATTTTCAATCTTATCTTCCTGAATGTCAAAATTCCTCCTTAAGTTCATTTGGATTGCAAAAACTACTAATTTATACCTCTGAATCTTATTTCATCTATTCAGAACGATTTATCAACTGCAGTGTTCAGCTTATTGTTTCGATTGAAAAACTTCTATCTCTTATCTGTTGAAATTCGAAACAATTTTTAAACTGTTGTATATTCATGTGAAAACTGATGGAAGATTAGTTGTACCACCAATTTTAGCGAGTCATATTTTATAATGAGACTATTTTTAATGTCATATCCATGTTTCAATGGAGGAATTGTATTACAATAAATATATAAAGATCTCAAAGCTTAATTTTTATCCTGTATTGTACCAGATTGTACCAGAAAAGAACAATCTTACAATTTTGCTACTAATCAAGAGTAAATTGGATTTTGATACATTTAAAGTGTTCATATTCTATAATTTGATGTTTTTATGCACAAATTTGCCTTTGTCACTAGTAATATTTCACATGGAAATTTTATTTTAAAGGTGTAATTTTAATTTTTTAATAATTCGATAACGATGGAGTATTTTTAATGCTTTGAGTTTTCTGATGTTTCATAAAATAAGACTAAATTTTAGAAAATATTTACATGTAGAAAGTTTAAGAGATAAAATGTTCTTGAAGGATTTTCATTTTTCCAAATTTAATTTTCTTCAAGTTTTTGAATGGAATGGATGCAAAGTCAGAATTAGCTATATCATTTGCCATTCTAATATTTTTTGTTTGGGAAGAGGCTACCATTGGAGCATTTTTCTAGAAAAGTTTTGACCCCATGTGGATTAAGCATAAATGTCATTTGTTCGTCTCGCTAAAATATTAAGTTTTTAAACTCCCAGATTCCTTTGCTTGAATTTTGACTCGAACTATATTTATATGCTCAGAAACAAATTTACATTTTGGATAAACCCCTTCTATCAAATTTCATTTGTTTTATGATAGACGCATACTTGTAGATTATCAATGGCGGACTTACAGTTATCGAGGCATGGGTGAAAATCTTCCCTTGCCGGACTTCCCCCCCCCCTCCTTTGTTTTTTAATCCGTACAAAATGTCAACACAAGTGTTAATTATATACTTAACTAATACTAAATCGTTAGTGATTTGGGAAACAAATTTTTAAGATTAAAGAGAAAACTTGCATCTCTATCAGACAAACATATTTAAAAGCATATTCTGCCAATTTTAATGTATAAAAAAATGTTTTAGCTTTTTAATGACAGAAAGAGAACAATTTTTTGCAAGTTTTGACTTCTGAAAAACTACAGCTCTATCAATTTATATTTTTAGCCATTGAATTTTCAATGGAATCTATTACCAACGGTTAAGTCTTACTTGACTCATTGTGCATCGAAGATGGCTTTTGATCAACTTCAACTTTGAAAAGTTTTTCTCGCAAGAACTGAAACATTTTCAAATATTTTAAATTAAAACATGACACATGTATTCGTAATCATCCTCCCAGGATGCTAATTTCCTTTTTTTTATTCTTGAATCTAAGTACATATATTTAAGAAATCTAAAGGCCTACACTCGATCAGAAGCGCAGAGTGATCAGCACACCCGCTGTATGCCCTGTAGATCATTTTCACCCGTAACATCGTATTCAATAGCCCTCGTGTTCCTTCTCGATGCGAAGTTAATAACACGATCACATCATATTAGCATATAGCCTTTTTATTCTGATTATCGAAAGACAACTTTGGCCTTGAAAACATAGTGGTCATGGTAGCAGATTCGCTGCCGGCGGGGGTAAGTCCTCCTGTGGCATGGTGTGGAAGTTAAGAGAGGGAGATTCCAGTTCAAGTGTCGTCCTTGTCACTTGACCGAAGCTCAAAATTAAGAGTTCCTTCGCCATTAGCCATGGTGTTACTTCTCAGTGCAAGGTTAATAAATAATCGCATCACATCACTTCGAAAGACAACTGTCAGAAAAGTGTCCATGTTTCAAAGACTACTGTTCTTTAAGGATTCATTCTCAGCCTGTAAGGAGATGAAGGACAAAGACCTCTAAGTTTATTCGACATGGAAGGAAAACTTGGAGGTAGAGGGGAAGATACTACAGCTTTCTCGCTCATAATTTAACGAACTTTACTATAAATTATTAGTACGTAAATGTATGCAAACAAAAAAGATTATCAACTTTTTACTTAAACATGTAAGGTGTAAATGTTTAAATGTAAAATATATAATTTATAAAAAGCTTAAGGCGCTTAACTAAAACCTAGATAATGATACATTAAGGGTCATAGCTACTTATGTAGGAGATCAAAAATATATTAATAGGCATCAATTTTCATAAATTGCATATTTTACGTTAAAAATTATTTTTAAATAAAAGCTCGATTTGAAAAAATGTTTACTGATATTTATGTTTGATATGGAATTTTAAGAATAAAAAGCTCTGTGTGTGCAAATCCATGAAAATACTTTCGTAGTAAATGAGAGAACTTGCAATCCTGAGTTTCGTTCCAGACTATTCATGTCAAATTGTTGGCAAGAGTCCCAATTCCAATAGATGTCGAGTGGAATAATAGAATTGGCGTCCGTCTTTACATAATGTGGTATATCCGGCATTCTCGTGGATGGCCTTGTTTTCTCGAAGTCGTAGGTTCGACTCCTGATGTCTCTAATGATCCGTGGTGGCAGCGGTACCCATGGTTTCAGACTCGTAGCTAGCGTGACGCGTGGCTTCCTTGAGTTGCGAGTTCCAGCCTGGGCCCCTAACGACCAACAGTGTAGCCGGGGCCGATGCACGTTAAATTTGTCGGGGCCCAAAGTCGTCCTGTGGCGTGGTGTGGAACTTAGGAGAGGACGGTGCTAGCTCAGGTGTCGTTCTCGTCACTTGACCGAGGTTCAAAATTACGAAGTCCGTTCCCAATTGCCCTCGTGTTGCATCTAGTGCGACGTTAATAAAACCAAACTAAAGATCCGTTTTTCGGAGATGATGCATGTTAAATCTTGTCGAGGTCCTACGTTAAGTCTTATCCAAATCCTCGTGTTGTCGTAGGTGTTTGGAGAGGATGGTGCCAGCTCGGTTGTCATCCTCGTTCCTTAACAGTTCCAAAATTTCAAGGTACGCCGCTACTAGCCCCCGTGCTGCTTCTCAGTGCGACGTCATTAAACAGTCGCTTAACATGCATGATTCGGCGTGTGAGTTAGAAAAAATGGGATACGAACTCGTGAGTCGTCGCCCTCGCTTTACTTTAGTTCAAAATTGCAAAGTCAATTGTCAAATATCCTCGTGTTACTCTGGCAAAAATAAAATTTTAAAACCGCAAACCTCATGAAAGATTAAATTTATTCCTTCGTGTCATTGGTTTTATTGAAGATACTTAGATTTTCATCTCAATACTAAACTTCTTTTGTATAAATAATAGAGAATTCGTAATCTTCTGTTGGCACAGCTTTGGCAAATATTATCATTTCGCCAATATAAGACCCTAATCAACAATTTTTTCTAACATCAATTTCCGGCAATGAATTGGAGCTTCTAAATCAAGCGCACGAAAGGAAAATTTCTCGTCAATTTTCTCTACGCTGCAGACCGACAGATGGATAGTGGATTAACATTGTGCATTGCAACTGTGTCAAGATGTCATCGAACTGTGCAATTTGGATACTGACTACGGAAATTGCAATTATTAGCATAAATTTTGAGTATGTTTTGCGAAAAAAATTTAAGCTCGTTTAATATTTGCATAAGAGAGTTGAACGTAATGGCTAAGGAATCTTTAAGCATTATTTCGCAATTTTTTTTTAAAAAAGATTAAATATCAATATGCTTGCCCTACGCAAAATTGCCCCAAATTCTTTTAAACAAGGAAATGAAATCATCAAATACTAATGATTTCAACTGCAATAATTTGAGTATAAAAACACAATTTAATTAGTTTATCGTATGACTGATTGATACCCGCAAATCTTAAACTTTTAATTCACAAAACAGATATTGGATACTTTCGAGTTACTCTCTAAATTTATCAAATTAAATATAAAATCACACTGGGAATTGATTTCTTTTTACAGATACGCATACGCTTTCGAGACGAGCAGCTCGAGAGCGGTTTAGCTCACAAATATATATGCATCAAAAAAATCGCGAACTAGTCGGCTCGCAGGTGAATAAACATCTTTACAATTCTAGATCAAAGCTCTTCAAACTAGGTTCCTTAGAACTTTGACAGGAGTTCCGCAAGGGATCATTATTTGCTACATCAAAGCGCCAAAATATTAGACTGTTTGTTTGAAAAAATAAGTGTAAATAAATGTTTTATTGATAAAGGGAAAATCCCGCGCTGCAAATACATATATCGAGACTCATTAGGTCACCTATTGGCCACCGTTTTTCGGTTAGAGTCAGGGGTATTCAGCAGTTTGAGGAACCCTTTGAGCTTAGCACATTTTCTTTGATACTTTTTGGAGAGTTAAAAAGTGACCAAACATATAATTCCGTATGGCCGTGAACTCGCCGAAAACGTTTCAATCAGACGTGTATTCGCTTTAAATGTATTTTTCCCAAATTCCCCCCCCCCTCTTTAAAGGTTTGACATCGTGATAGAATAATACTTTGCAATAAAAAACAATCGCATCAAAGTCATCGAAATTTTTTTTTTTATTAATTTGTTATTTAAAGTATTGTTGCTATTGTTAGAATATATTTTAGAAAAAATCTCATTAACTACCTTACCATTCATTATCTTATTAATATGTTTGCATTGCGATTAAATAAAAATGCAATAATTTTGTAAATTTGAGTAGAATTAAATTTTTATTAAATTTTCCTATTTTTTTCTGCACTTTGATCGTTCCTTCACGAAAATGGTAAGCTCAAAGAGTTCCAAGTGTAAAACTGGGAATACCTCTATTCTAAAGAATCAATATAAATACATTCATTTACTCTTCACATGAAACTCGAAAGATTGTGATTGTTTATTAACGTCGTACTGAGAAGTAACAAAAGGTCTACAGGTGACGGACCTCGTAATTTTAAATCCAGGTCAAGTGACGAGGACGACACCTGAGCTGCTATCTCCCTCTCCAAACTTCATCACCACACCATCAGGAGGACTTCGTGCCTCGACTCATTCAATGTGCATCAATCCTGGTTGCACGGTGGGATTTGAGTGGCTATCTCGAGAAGGATGACTGTAATATTACCTGTAAAACAAAGAAATTTATACTCATTTCAAAACATTCGGCAATAAATAATGGAGCATTATCGACCTAAAACAAAGTGAATTGAAGAAATACAAGAAAATCTGATACAAAATATATATCTGGTAGAGAGAAAAAAAATCTTCATGGCAAGATATCTTTGTTCTCTTTCTGAATAATACCCACTACAATATATCTACAAATCATTGAGCAGATGATTTTTGGGACGTTTTGATTTTCGTAAAGTTGTCGCGGTAGCCTAGTGGTCATGGTTTCGGATTCGTGGCCGGCCGTTTCGTTCAGTTGAGGGTTCGATCCTTGGCCGCTAAAGACCCACCGTGTAGCCGGTTCTGATGCACTTTAAATCAGTCCGGGCACAAAGTCCTCCAGTTGGCGTGGTGTGGAAGTTAGGAGAGGGGGTGCCAGTTTAGGTTCGTCCTTGTCACTTTGACTGTGGTTCAAAATTACGAGGTCCGTCGCTAAGAGCCCTCGTGTTGCTTCTAATGCGACGTTAATAAAAACTAAAAACTGAACTGATTCCGTAAAAATGCATGAATCTCGGCGGTTATTCCAATTTTATTAACAGTTTAATCTTGTTTGGCGCAGCATAGCCATATCTGGCTCTTGCGCCAATAAACTTTACATTCACTCACTCACCCAATTTTATTAAACATGAGCATAAATATTTTTGGATTTTTAAATAGGTAAAAACTTTGGTACTCCGCTGGGAAGAAACTAAAATAATTTTTAAAATGTAACTTACAATAATTTTTTCGGAAAATGCGCGGCTAGCGTAGTTTCGTCGAGTTGTAGGTTCGAGTCCTGATGCCATTAAGGTCTCCTTGTAGCGGGGCTGATGCACGTAAAATCTGTCGAAGTCCGCAGTATGGCGTGATGCAAGTTTGGAGAGGAAGGTTCCAGTTCGGGTGTTGTCCTAGACACAGGTTCAAAATTATGAGGTCCGTCACCAATAGCCCTCATGTTGCTTCTCAGTGCGACGTTAATAAGCATTCATATCAATGACAAAATGCTGATGCGAAATAGTTTTTAATCTATACAATCTGATTGTAATGTTCTTTTACTTTTATTCGGAGTATCACAGGTTGTAAATTTTGTATCGCTAATATAAATAAATGCAGAGTAATTCTAAATCCTAATTCCCGGACGTCTTATGTCTTAAGAATTTAAGTTATTTTGCGAGATTGGTGATAAAAAATTTTACCAATAAAATAACTTTAAAATCACATGGGAAAAAGATGTCTTAAGTTTGGATGTAACCAATATTGATGAAAAACATCGCATATAAACGAATGATAAGTATGTAAACATGTCTTAAATTAATTACTAATTTTTTTAAAGGTTTTGTTAATTTTTGAACAAAAATTTGGAATGAGATAAATTTAGATGTTTAAAGTCCAGATAATTAGAGCTGAAAATTTATTGTAATTTTAAATTGTGAAACAGATATCAACATAATACATTTACATAAGGAAAACAAATATAACTCATTTCCTGCAAACATTTAAGACGTTTACAATTCCAAACACACCTGCCGAAAAATATTTACTAAATCAAGACACAGATGGATTCTTTAGTCAAGGGAATAAAACTAGTATCAATTAGTCACAAGAATTAAAGATGTTACTCAAATGCATTTTGGAATACGTCCGCCATTTCCGTAAATACGGAAAACGCAGATTGTAAAATGAATTACTACACCAAAGCATTAAAAGCGACTGCGATCATCAAAATCTAGTTCATTTACTGACATTCGATGAATATGGGTTGTTCAGCTAATAAGAAATAAAAGCAATAGGACTATCGAAGTTGACAAGGAAATAACGATTTATTAATATCCTGTTTTTGTGATAGCTGTGTTAATGTCACGCAAGGTGTTGTCGATGGATTTGCTCATTGTTCAGTAAGTGTAAGTTACTTCAAAATGGATCTACGTAAAAAAAAAAAAAACGAAGGTCTTATTTTGTCTTGATGTCAATGGCAAGCATTTAATCAATGCTTCTTGGAAGACATCAAGCATTTGAATAAACTTTGTAGATCGAACACTATTCATTTCCTTTGGGCTATTTTAAGATTTTTCCTCTGGAGTTTACACGAATGTTTTTACCGATTATTTGCTTACATAATGTTACAATTATAAAGTTTTGATTCAGCAATCAAAAACACATGGTATAGAGAAAAATACCTTAAAATGGATGGTAATATCAAATTCAAAGTAATGGGCTAAATTGATTTAATTGAAATAACGTAGATGAATCGCTGAATAATTGGATCAATTGCATTCCAAGAGGAAAATGTATTGAAAAAATACACTTGTATCACAATATTTGAATAATAAACGTATTCTATAACAGTATTTTAAGACCGCAAAGCGTAATTTTATCTTGAATAATATTAAAAATTACTAGTGTATTTTAAATATGTAACATAACCAATTTAACAAAACTCTTGCTATTCCTTTTATCTATTGAAAACTAAATAAAGCACACAGATCAATTCTAAATTCATAGAAAAAATGATTTTGGTAGATTCATAAATGACTGCGAAGATGTTTTGAAAACAGTTATCTTGTAATAAAATTTCTCATTGCGGTCAGTGTCAATACAAAGTACGATTCCATCTAGAAAGAGATTGTTCTAGTTGTATTTGAGAGTTGCGTAAGGTGTTAGCATTTCATTCTAAGTATACAAGGTCATTTTCACACATCCAAACCCTGACCTGCTAAGCTCGGACAAGGTGTACTTCTTGGTCGATGCACGAAATAAGTCATTTGCCTAGTTCTAAAACTGACTCTGATGTGTCATGCACTTAATACTCACGTTTATTAAGACAGGAAGTGTATTCAGCTGTTTAAATATACGAAACTGAGAATTTGAATTCGGTAAAATACAAGATCACACAAGTTATACAATATTTATTGTACTTGCTTTTTGAGATTTAATCTTTAAATATTTTCTAGGGTGATTTTTGCATTTCAAAAATGTCTTTAAATTATTTCTGAAACTTTAACTGCAAAGTACTCTTCTCTAGGGATTACCAATCTTTTCACAAATACAGACATCGTAACTCTAAGGTACCCAAGTGATAGTTTTCTGTCCCGTAAGGTTTATTATCTTCGGTAAACACAAGTACAGCTTCCCCCGAGATACAACGTTCTTTAATTTTTAACCCTTCATGCTAACCAGTTTTACCTTGTTTCGAGTATTCTCTAATCTAGAACCCAGTTAGACCTTGTTTGAAATTTAAGAGAGGGAGGTACCATCTCGGGTGTCGTCCTCATCACTTGACCGAGGTTCAAAATTACGAGGTCAGTCACCAATAGCCCTCGTGTTGCTTCTAGTGCAACGTGAATAAACAATTACATCCAATGTTGTTGCATTTAAATGAAATCAACTCTCTTCAGTTTCTAATCTCTAATTACTTATAATTCTCGTTTGTGAAGTTTACTTTCAAATTTATGAGAAACTAGGTTCAAAATTAAAATTGTTTCGGAAAAACTTAAAATTCATATTTCAAACTCTTACTTTTTTTTTTTTTTTATTTCAGGTGCAGTAATCTCACTTTTAAGGTAGTGTTCAATTCATGGTAAGTTGAATATTTTATTTGTGCAGACTTTGTCAAATAATTTCACTTATGCATTGAAAACTTTGTGCTTAAGTTTGTTATTGTAACCAGAGTCGGAATTCTCTATAAAGAGGTCTGAGTGCAAGAAACCTTTGGGGGCCCTAAAATTTTTGTAAAGCAAAGAAATTAAAAACGCGAACATATATAACTAATGCATGATTATTTAATGCGTGGTTTTGTTTTTACTAATATATTAATTACTTCAGAGAAATTTTTTGCAATTTCTTTTTACTTGCTTAATATAGCAAGTACACTTAAGCATTCTGTACACATGCTTGACCTAAAAGTTCAGTTTAGGTGGGGATACTCCGGGAGTTCCCCGAATCAAATGTTTGGCGCAGCATAGCCTACCTTGGCTCTTGCGCCATAAGACCTCAGTCACTCACTCACTCCCCGAATCAAATAAATAAATTAAGCATTCGCGTCATCAAGAATTAGTTTAGATTGTCTCTAAATTTATATATCTACTATAATAATGTTTCGATAAAATGTACTTTACGTCATACTGACAACAATAGGAATATTGTCAAGTTTTCGTGTGCAAGAGTATATTATTTTAGTTCTTGATCATGTTGAGGACTCGATCAATCGCAAGGCCCCGGTGTCCCCCAGATGGCCAGCCCTGATTGTAACCTTGAGTGTAACTGGCAAATGCAAAGTAAATGAGCTGTGAAAAAATGTATTGAACATTAATATACGAAAAAACAGAAAAATATTCATGGTTCAGTCACGGTTTCGGTTTCGTGGCCGGCTGTTCTTGTTCAGTCATAGGTTCGATCCTTGGTCGCTAAAGACCCACCGTGTAGTCGGGGCTGATGCACGTTAAATCAGCCCAAAGTCCTCCAATTGGCGTGGTGTGGAAGTTAGGAGAAAGGTAGCCAGCTCAGGTGTAGTCCTCGTCACTTGACCGTGGTTCAAAATTATGAGGTCCGACGCCAATAGCTCTTTTGCTTCTAGTGCAACGTTAATAAAAACTAAACTAAGTTTTCTACACAATTGGATTGAAGCCGTAGTGATTAAATTTCTTGATGGAGAAGAATAAAAACATATTTTAATAAGAGAATCAAAAAATATTTCTTTCCTATCATTAGATTTCTTGATACATTTCTGGCATTGTGATAAAATCATATAAATTTTGAACCAACAGAATCCTTAGACAAAATATTTCAGCGGAATACTTATGGAAATACTCGTATTTGCCTCGGTTTCGTTCAGTTAGATGATTAAGAGAAATAAAACCTCAGGTTAGCTGGAAAGATTTTCATTCTCTCCTATGGAGCTTACTATCTTTGAGAAACACAGCCCCATGTGGTGACCGGGTGTGAAAGAATAATCCCACTGTAGCTCATGCATATCGTAAGAATCGATTTAAATGGGTACCTAGTGTCTCGAGGGTATATCTGGGCACCTTGCCCTTGTTATTATGTTAGGGGACTGGTCCTCCAGGATCGGGGACCTCAGGGGATTGCCTTTTGTTAAGTACGGACACCATGACATCGAGGCAACTTAGTTATTTTTTTTTCTTTCCGTTGGGGTTTGTAATAGGAGGCGACTAAAATGGATACCCAGCATCTGGGGGTACAGCCGGGCACCCTGACCCTGGGGATTATATCAAGGGACCTCAGGAATTTGTCTTTTGACAAGTGCGAGTATCATGACCCGAGGCACCCTAGTGATCTTTTTCTTTCCCATGGGGTTTACCGTCTGCAGTAAATACGAGTGACGCGCCCCCGGAATACCCTAGCGATCTTTCTCTATTTTCGACTCTCCTTGTCAACCAATTTTTGTCTTTTTCCACTAGTCAAGATCACACTTGTATCTTGTTTGGCACTGTATACCTACATCTGGCTCTTGCGCCAATAAATTTCGCTTTCCCGCATTCTCTCACTCACTCGTTGGGAATAACGAAGGTTGCCATATGTTTAAATAAAAGAAAGGTTCATACATGGTGTAATGTGGAAATTTAGAGATATATACGGACCAGCTTAAGTGTCGCATGTGTCCTATGACTGCAGTTCAGAAGTTGAGTCTATCACCAACATCACCTGGGGTAACTATTGAGCGACGTTTAATCAAGAAAAGTTAACATAACTAAATATTTGTAAAAGTAATGCATATCGTCCAAACTCTTTTTCTTATAAATATGAAATAGGGAAGATTATATAAATTCAATGTATATCACATGAAGATTACATAAATTCATTTGCAAGGACGCACCAGGATGAATATTGATAATGATTGTATAACTTTTGGATTGATTTAAGGTGTTCGTGCCGAGATGAACGCCTTGCTTTATCTTGTGATTAATATTCTCTACATGTAGCTGTAAACTCTTATTTATGTCACTTTTATGAAGATTGAGACAGGAAGAGGAAAAGTTTTAGAAAATTCCGAATTGTTTCAATTCAATTTCGCTTAGTGACAAGTAACGAGCGGGGAAAAATGACTCTACGCTATGAATAATGTAATAAAATCTCAATTATTGCATTTGTTGCTTTAATGCAGAAGATTCATTTGAAACAAACATGAAGATGGGGTTTCGAATTTTACGAGATTCCGTACGAGACTGATAATTTTTTTTTTACCAATTCGTGGAAAATTAATTTTAGGTGATTATAAATTATTGGAAGTTAGTTGTTGGAACACAATTTTTGTTTCAAATTAAGCATGTCACTATTGATCTTCAAATCTTATTAAGTGAAATTTTAATAGTCTCGTACTTTCTCAATTTCGGGCCACGGTAGCCTAGTGGTCAAGGTCGTGGACTCTCAGCTGGCGGTTTTCGTTCAGTCGTGGGTTCGATCCTTGGCCGCCAAAGACCCGCCGTGTAACCGGGGCTGATGCACGTTAAATCTGTTCGGGGCCCAAAGTCCTCCCGTTGGCGTGGTGTGGATGTTAGGAGAGGGGGTGCCAGCTCAGGTGTCGTCCTCGTCACTTGACCGTGGTTCAAAATTACGAGGTCCATCGCCAATAGCCCTCGTGTTGCTTCTAGTGCGACGTTAATAAAAACTAAACTAAACTTTCTCAATTTCAAATTGATTTAATTTTTCATTTTTCCTTTTGAATGCAAACAAAATGTAAATGATAAAGTAACTGAGTTATAATTCATAACTAAATGTGGTAGCCTCGATAGCCTACTGGTAATGGTGACATGCTCTCGGTCGTGAGTTCGAGCCTTGATACAAATAAAGACTGGCCATGTAGTGAGACTGATGGCCGCGGTAGCGTAGTGGTCATGGTTTCAGTCTCGTGGCCGGCGGTTTTCGTTCAGTCACAGGTTCGAGCCTTGGCCACTAAAGACCCACCGTGTAGCCGGGGATGATGCACGTTAAATCTGTCGGTGCCCAAAATACTCCCATTACCATGGTGTAGAAGTTAGGTGAAGGGGGTACTAGTTTGGGTGTCGTCCTCGTCATTTGACCGAGGTTCAAAATTACGAGGTCCGTCGCCAATAGCCCTCGTGTTGCTTCTAGTGCGACGTTAATAAAATCAAACCTTTTATGAACAGTATAATTAGTTTTCCAAAGTGATTGGAGTAGCAGATCCACGTGATCCTGGGCACGACGAGGTCGCTGCCGCTGTTCTTTTCCTCAAATCGCGGGTTCGACTCCTGGTGCCACTAAAGACCCTCCACTAATATATGCTAAATCCGTCGAGGTCTCCTGTCGTTGATGTAGAAGTTTGGAGAGGGATTGCCAGCTCAAATGTCCCTCTCGTGGCTTGACCGAGATTCAAAATTGCAACGTTAATGATCAATTCGTTTTTCTAATGATTATTTCAGAGTATGTGGCAATTTGAGTTTGTGTAAGGAGATCGATTAAATGGCATTAGTATATTTCAAAAATTTATTTCAAGTCCTAATTTTGTAAGCTCTATTTCTGATGTTTGTCTTAAAATTAAGGAACAGTCAAAGAATGAATGAAGTTAAATGAAATATCTCAGATTTGAAAGCAGAAAATTAACTTCCGATTTATTGATCTAGTGCAGAAAGAAATTTGTCAGAAGCTCTAAGCTTTTCACTTTTAACACGGTAAAATTCATTATTTCATGATTCCTTCAAATAAATCATGTAATTGTTCAAACAATTAAATTTTCAAACTGAATTGTTTAAATACAATTGAATTAAAATTGAACATTTTAATGACATTCAAAAACATTTTTGAGTGTAGTAGTATGTGTAAATCTTTTTCTTTTAAGAATCGGTATTTGTATTTTAAATTCTAACATGATGCAGTTTTCTCCTTGCAAATTTTCCTGAAAAATACTCTCATATTATGGGAAAATATTAACATGCATTACTATTAATGCTTCCAAAACTTCTTAATTTAATCTTTAAGTGCAAGCAAAGCTGTGGGATCTTTTGATTATGGTCTCGAATTTTATAACTAGTTATGTTAATCAAAAGAAGGTTCGATTCCTGATTCTCTTTAAGACCCGTAGTGGGGACGAATGAGAGGCTGTAGCTCCAAATTACGAGGTGCGTCGCCTATAAATCGTTTGTTTTTTAGTTTTGGTTTTATTAACATCGCACTAGAAACATGAAGGCTATTGACGACGGACCTCGTAATTTTGAATTTCGGTCAAGCGACGAGGACGACACCTGAGCTGGCACCCCCTCTCCTAACTTCCACACTACGGGAGGACTCTCAGCCTCAATAGATTTAACGTGCATCATCCTCAGCTGCATGGTGGATCTTTATGGGCATCAAAGCTTAAGCCCACGGCTCTAATCCGCGACCATGACCACTAGGCTACTGAAGCCGCACCAATTCCCTGTTGAAAAAAAGACTATATTCAACAAGTCTACCTTTGCCCCATTTCTTTTGCATCTAGATCAAACGTTGTTTGGCGTAACATAGCAAGATTTGGCTCTTGCGCCAATATCCTTTGTCAATCACTCTATTAACCTTCGTGTTGCCTAATGCGACGTTTTTATGCAATCTCATAACAGACTCCTCGTAAGGTAGGGTTAGAGTGGTGCGGAAGTTAGGAGATGGGGTGCCAACTCGGGTGTCGTCCTCGTCACTTGACACAGGCTCAAAATTACGAAGTCCGTCACCAATAGCCCTCGTGTTACTTCTAGTGCAGAGTTAATAAAAACTTAACTAAAGCCTCGTAAGGTAGGACCGATGTTCTTTAAATGTGTCTTGTGATAAAGTTCCTACGTTGATGCGGCTTGGATTGGGGTTCCAGCTTGGGTGTTGACTTCATAATCTAATTATGCTTCATAATTCCGAGGAAATCTAGAAAG
This sequence comes from Nephila pilipes, assembly GCA_019974015.1. Lineage (NCBI taxonomy): Eukaryota > Metazoa > Arthropoda > Arachnida > Araneae > Nephilidae > Nephila > Nephila pilipes. The sequence goes on along the minus strand of BMAW01110891.1, from coordinate 326,277 downwards.
AACGTTCCAAGTCCAAGTTGGCCAATGATGATTGATACAAAAGTCACTGTAAACTATACCAAATAGCCTCGTGTAACTTGTTATTCGACGCCATTCTAACGAATCCAATTATCTAAGCGCGTGTCGAAGCTTATTCTGAATAAAAAAAAATGTTAGTTTCATGTTGGATTGATGGTTGATTTCCACCCTAATTTTATACTCGCAGATACGAGTAAAATGCTGCTAAGGTTATTCGTCAAGAAATTAGGCAATGTATTACAAGACAAGTAATAAAAATTTATGGATATATTTAGCAAGATTCTAGACTATTGGAGCATTGAACTGTCGTATTTTATAAGCCCTAATTACGGAGTTTTCTATCGCATTAGTGACTTTCTATCGTATTAGTAAAAAGCATTCACCAGTGTCTTAAATTTTATAATTTGCTTGAATTTAATATCTGGGGAATAGACTAGGCTCAAAAAACGTCACATCCCTAGCTAGCGAAATGGTTTTAAAAAATCATCTCTTCCATTCAAATTACACATCTTGTATCTAGAGCTTCCTAAACGAAACTGTACCCCGACTACAAAAACAATTCTGTTTCCTCATCGCACGTCTTTGAGGCGTCCCTGGATCTAATGAATACCTTTCAGAGACTATCATCAATTTCTAGTGATCTCCCGAGTTTCATCATCGCGAAATCACGTTCTCCAGAAGGAATGGACTTCCGACAAGATTCCATTTCCGCGGGCTTCCTATTCCGGCCCCATTCTTTCTCGATGGAAAAAAAATAAAATGAGAGAAATGGGGCCGCCCTGTGGCGACCACTTTCTCTTCTCCAACAAGGAAAAGTTGTCTCACGTGCATGGCTTTCGCTTTCGTTTGACCCACCCGCCGGCGATGGAAGTGTTTTGTTGCCCAGCCCCTGTTTTTCTTTCTGTCCTCTTTCTCTTTGAAGCACCCCATCGCTTTCCAAACACCAGACCAGGAAGTTCCACTTGTTGTCTTCCAGGATAAAAAAAAAATTTCCTAATCAAGAGCACCTGCCTATGAAGAGACTGCAGTCTTTGGGTTTAAAATAGGCCACATCGGAAACGGACGCGCGTTTTTAATGAAATGCTGTTCTATTGCATTTCAAATCGATCAACGCAAGGTTTTGAACCCAATAACGTTTTCGATCTTTTTGCTTGTGTGAATTTTTGGAATATCGTTAAATGAAAGATAAAGAGGCTCTTTTTAAAAATTATGAACGAAAGGTTTTAACAGGACAGTTTATTTTGAAAAGGGTGCAAGTCGATTTTGTCTCGAGGAATTTAATGGTTAGCATATTAGTTAATTCAAAAATATAGATTATGTCAAGTCTGGCAAAATATTTCTAATATTTCAATATGCAATTTGATTACATAAATGTCTTTTCGGTGAACTTAAGTAAAATGTACATTTGCGGGGCCGCGAATGGACTTGCACCATTTTCTTAATTAGTTGTAAAAAACTATTTAATTTCAATTATGAAAAATTAAATATAACTTTACTACTCCTAATTTATTAATAAGCAAAATTACATTCATACAATATTAATCTTGAACATTATTTTTATATATTAAATTAAACATGAGATATATTGCTATTATTTATATACGCTCCTTAAGTGGTAATTTTTGAAATATTCATGATGCACAGGAGGCACATAAGGTAATAACTGCTCCATATCCTTATATTTTTCGAATGAAATTGGTCTGGCATCGTTATACAAAGGCTCTAAGGCGATTTTTTTTTTGAGGGTCTTCCCCGACAAAAGTGTGATAGTATAACTTAAATTTTATGTCCTCCATAGATGTTTTAAATAAAATAGTATACGGTACACTTTTGCTAAATATCGCCCAACATATTTTAAACCAGTTAACCTTTTGCCGTTAGTATTTTTTCTTATCGGTTTTTGAAACGGCTTTTGTAGATTTTGTTGAAATTAAATTATCTCGTTTCATTTCGCGTAAATTTTTGTTTCTATATTGTTTTATAACATCATTGTCTTTCGGAGTGCACAAGAAACTCTTGTTTCGAATGCCGTTGAATCGTTACATTTTCCCGCCACCTATGGAAATTGGACTTGCACCAATTTCATAATCTCTACGCAATATCTTTTATTGGCTAATTTTTAACTGAACAAAGTATTACTATTTTTTCAAGATATTAAATATTAACTAGTAATAAAGTTTACACTAATCGCAAATTATGTGACAACCCATTTTTTAAAAAAAATGGACTAACATCGCTTTCAAAATAAACGCTCCGTATGTGGAATAGAACTTTTTAAGAAAGTGTCACTGTCGTGCATAACTACAACTGAAGCATTTTGATTGTGTCTTGGTTGTTTAATGATGATCGCGAACTCGCGGTTAACGTTTTCATTGCGGTGTTTCGAGCTCCGATGCTCATTAAATCTGGTCGAGGTACCAAGTCTCCAGTTGACCTGGTGCGAAAGCTTAAATAGCCAACTCGGGTGTCGTCCTTTTCACTTGACAGAGGTCCATCACCAATAGCCCTCATGTTGCTTCCAAATATGACGTTACTAATCATCTGATCAAATGTCAAGATGGTTAAATATGGTCATGTAAAACAAACCTCTCCCAAAATATCCGTTATAACATTTTACATCCAAATAATTTGTATGTAAACTACCTTCAAATACATTAGCTCCCAAAAGTGTTCGTACGCATACATATTTCACTATTTTGTCGACAAATAAAAATTAATGTTTCAGGTTGGTATTTTTTGTATCAATGGTTTTTTCACAAAATTGCATTAAAGATTTTTAAGACATAATATAATTTATATTTTGAGAGACAAAAAATGATAAAAAAAAAAAATAGCAAAGTACCTCGCAAAAGTATTTGTACTCTTCGAAAGAAATGTTTGTAAATATTGTAATATTTCCTTAATTTAGAATATCCTTCAGTATTCACAAAAGCGTGTGTTTAAACGTCTGGGTATATATTTCGTTACTTTTTTAAACATAATTTCTATATCGATGTTCCTCAATTCTTCGGCAATCGCTATTTTTAGTTCTGTTTTCGTTTCAATGGTGTGTCTTATTCTAACCTCTAAATATGTTCTGGGGTTTAAATCGAGAGACTGAGGTGGCATTTTCAAAATTTTTGAACAGTTATACAGCCACCGGAGGCGAATGGTGAGAATCTTGTGCTTGGGTTTCTAATCTTGATAAAAAAAAAAAAAAAAAAAGTTGCTTCCAGCACTCAAATATTGGGATAATTTTAAATTAGCCCTTAAAATATTTGAAGAGTGACTCATTATACCATAACAAATATCAAATTACTTAATCCTGATGGTTACATTCACCCCACACAAAACACAGGTGACGCACTCCCGGGATACCCAAACGATTCTTCTCTATTTTCGACCCTCCTTATCAACCACTTTGTCTTTTTTTCAACTTCTTGTCTAGACCACAGTTTAATCTTGTTTGGCGCAGCATAGCCATATCAGGCTCTTGCGCCAATAAATTTTACATTCACACATTCACTCACCCCCACCCCAGGACACCTTCACTTGGAATGTTGTCTTATTTACAGATGAAGGCAAATTCAGCATTTTTGCTTATGGTGTGTGTAAAATTATATAGAGAAGAAAAAAACGAGGAATGCAATCTCCAAAACTTAGTTGGATCTGTAAAGCAGGGCAATTGAGATGTTGTGTCGGGGTGCATATCAGCATCATAATTAAGTAATTTGGAACTTGTTGATAATATAAGGAATCCTGCTCCTTTAATTTTAAATTATCCTTTAAAATATTTTCAGCCCCAAAATTGGGGTGTAGGCAACAACTTCGTTTTTATCAAGATACAGACCACACACAGCTCCCAACGTTTACCTCTGTTAGTTCCATAATTCTTCACTAGTTCTGAAAATACCAATCAGCCATGAAAAAAAACGCCAAGTTAGGCAATTTTTGAAATCACGCCAAGTGGTTCGGCCGAACTGCATTATCACCAATTAAATTTAATTAATGAATTGATGTTTAAAACAGTTTTTTCAAATATTAAGTTTCATCCAAATATATTTCAAATATTAAGTTTAAAAAAATGTATTTTAACTTGAGTGGATGAATAAAAAGTATTTTATTAACGATTGAAAATTTGAACAAGGTATATAAATATATATAGGGAGAGTCTGAACTAATAATAGGAATTTAAAAAAACTAGTGAATTCTTCCCAGACATTCAAAAGCCTGTGTGGATGGTAAAAGATATCCTAGATACTATATTAAGGAAATATTATTCAATATTTACTAATATGTAGAAATTTTTACGAAGTGTACAAAGCCTTCTGTATGGCAATTTTTTATTTTTATTTATTTTTGATAATTTTTTTGTCACAGTAAAAATAAAGTTTTAAAAATGTTTTATAGTTTAGTTAACAAGCTAACATATATACATAAAAAAATACCATACTGAAATACTTGTATCTATTGATAGAGCAGTGCTTCATTGAAAGTTACTTTGAAGAGAACGAAGACTTTTGGAAGACACTGTATGCGCCCTCGTATTTCAAACTGAAAAAAAAAATTAATTGGACTAATTTTAAAATTGACATAAAATTATTCGGTAAATTTTATTTTTTCATTCAAATCTTATAAGTGTTAAGAACGATAACTTAATTTCGTGAAAGTAAATTTATGTAAATTTAAAAAAAAATTTCAAAAATAAAATATTTTCTTGCTTTTTATAAAATGCTTAATGCGCGTAATTTTCACATTAATCATGCGATTTGACTTTTGATTGGATATATTAAACGAACAGATTTCTCTTTAAAATCGTTTCTTAGAAGCAACACTAGAAAATTAAATTTCATTTTTGAAGAATCTGCTCACGTGGCATTGTCACTTGAACGTGGCTCAAAATTACAATGTAAATATACTCGTGCATCTATTTCATAGATTTTAACCTGATTTTATATTAAAACTAGATTTTTGAGGAACCATCTTATGCTTATTTTCAATAAGAGATCTTAATAAATATTTCGGTTCCAAAATACACTATACGTTGAAAAAAATTTTTCTTCTACTGTTCCGTAAAGTCCTATTTGTAACGTTTAACTACATAAGAAATGAGACGATACTTTAAAATATGACCTTTGTAACGTACTGTGATTGTAGACATCTAGCTGTATCGCAACCCTTAAATGCTAAAATGACGTTTAATGACATCCGTCGCGAATTAATGACATCCTAATTAATGAAGTCGTGACTTTAAAAAATATTTTGTCCCTGACAGTTTCAGACTATTGAGTTGTACTAACAGCTTGTTTAAATATTCAAATAAATTACAAAATAAATATGAATCTTAATCTATTTATTATGTAACCTCAAATATGATTTGATATTGAATTGTCTCGACAGTTTATTAACAGATTCGTATTTTCTTTAAGAAATTTATCTGCAAATGTAAGTATTTGGTTAAAAATGTCAAATATGTTAAGGATTCTGGGCATATTAAATTTGTTTCGTACATAACCAAAAGATAATATATAAGATCTTGAAATTCTATATCATAAAATACCCTCAGGGTCTTACCTTCTACAAGTAAGATCATCATGACCTCGAAGCTCATAGGGGTCTTCTAATTTTCCATGGGTTTTGTTCTCTTTGGTAAATACGAGTGACACTCTCCTAGAATACCCTAGTAATTCACCCCTATGTTCGACCCTTCTTGTCATTTGAAAAAATAGGAAAAATTGCTTGACAAGATCACGGTTATGTCTTGTTTGGGACAGCATAGCCATATTTGGCTCTCGCGTCATTAAATTTGTAATGACCACCTTTTATTACTCTAATATTGCCATATATTTATAGAATGTATTAAACAATGACTATACTCCTCTTAGAATTATGAATACAATAACTATACTCCTATGACTAATGACTATACTTAGAATACAATGACTATACTCCTCACTAGAGATTAGCTAATGTTACTCCTCGGGGACTTTATAGTAAGTCTCTAAATTGATTTAAAGATGAAATATTAGCGAACCAATTTACTCGTCCAGAATTGAATAATTCTCACTAACAATAACTTTGAAGAAAATTCTAGTTAAAGTATTATGCTACGATCTACAAAACAAAGTTCATTCAATCTAAATATTAAATCTTTATCAGCGAGTCGTTATCCTCTATCTCCTTTCATTTGCATATCATTATCTGTAATTCCCTTTTACCTTCTAATTTACCTAATCATATCATTTCGGTTGGGAAGTACTAGTAATTTTAAGCAGTTCAATTTACTTTAAAGTCCCCGAGGTTAGTGAAGAGAATTGCGAATAGCCTAACGTCACGAACTCTACCATCACTCGCACTGCGTCATGATATAAGAAATAACCTTTCAATTTTGTATAATTGTATAAAGATAAATTGTCAAGTGAGATTTGATCCTGTGGACTTAAAATTTACCAAATGCGTATTTTATACACAATTTTACACAAATATAAGCGTTAATAGTGAGGAAATGAATAAATCTAAATCGATCAGATAAAAAAAAAATTTAAGTTTTTTTAATTCCCAATTGATCTTTTGTGGTAGAATAAAGTTTCCGGTCAACTTTAAAAATTATAATACATCAAGAAAGATCAAGAAAAAAGAATGAAGATAAAAGTATGATTTTTTTTCCTTTCAGGTGTAATTCTCTTGTCGAGTAAGAACACTTGGAGCTATTGAAACTCCGATATGAATTTCGAAACCACCTCAGTCCCAGAGTTCTACGAAGGGCGATCCGTCTTCATCACAGGTGCGACAGGATTTATCGGAAAGGTATGGATTGCATTATGAGATGTTTAACTAACAACAAGACTGACTTAATATTTCAACAGAAACTTAATGTAATAATATTTGAACAGGCGAATTGCTTTACGTACGAAGTCTAGCGGAATGGTTTCATAACATCACATTTCTTTCTGTACTAAAGTCTAAGAAAGTTGGTGAATTGAATATATAACTTTTAATTTGGTTAGTTTAAAAATAACTCGCAAAGTTAATTGTGAAAAAAAGTTAATTCTGAATCATTTTGAAAATGTTTCGGCTTGGAACTTTCCATAAAATCTTGATCAAACTAAAACGCATTAAACGTGAATACGAGGTACCAATGAAATACCTAGAATTAAGAAGGCTAAAATGATGTAAAGATAAATCTGAAACAAGTCTTTAGGTTTCTTATTTCTTTATATAGATTCCATTTACCTACCAGAAAGAACATGAATCCGAAATAAAATATTCAACTTTATTCACATTCCCTTTTATGTAAAATGAATAAACAGAGTTCAGATTTATCCACGTGTAGAGAAAATACAAATACAAATGAGAAGAGACGGAATTTTGAGAATTTCGGTGACAATGACTTCAGAGTAACATTGTGCCCGCGGTAGCCTATTGGTCGCGGACTCGGTCTCGCGGAGAGAGAATAGTTCCAATGTAGCTCATGCATGTAGTAAGAGGCAACTAAAATGGGTATCAAGCGTCTGGGGGTATAGTCGGGCACCCTGCTCCTGGGGATTATATCAGGGGACCTCAGAGACTTGCCTTCTTTAGGTAAGTACGGGCATCATAACCTTGAGGACTACTAGTGATTTTTTTTCCCTTTCCCATGGGTTTTACTGTCTTTGGTAAACTCGGGTGATGCGCCCCTGGGTTACCCTAGCGATCCTTCTCTAATTTCGACCCTCCTTTTTGTCAACCAATTTGTCTTTTCTTCAATTTCTTCTCGTCTAGACTACAGTAATCTTGTTTGGCGCAGCCATAGCCATGTTTGGCTCTTGCACTATTAAACTTTACTTTCTCGCTTGACCCTTCTTGTCGATCAATATTTTTTCCTTGTTTTAACGTCTAGATCACAGATTTATCTTGTTTGGCGCAGTATGGCCACATCTGGCTCTTGCGCCAATAAACTTTACTATCACTCACTCGCACTTTGTGCTATAAATGACCCTCCGTGTAGCCGGGGCTGATGCACGTTCAATCTGTCCAGTCTTAATGTCCTCCCGTTAGCTTGGTGACCCGTGTGGTGACCGGGGATGACAGAATAGTCTCACTGTAGCTCATGCATGTCGTAAAAGGCGACTAAAATGGGTACCCAGCGTCTGGGGGTATAGCCGGGCACCCTGCCCCTGGGGATTATATCAGGGGACCTCAGGGACTTGCCTTCTTCAGGTAAGTACGGGCATCATGACCCCGAGGTACCCTAGTGATCTTTCTTTCCCATGGGGTTTACTGTCTTTGGTAAACACGGGTGACGCACTCCCGAGATACCCTAGCGATCTTTCTCTATTTTCGACCCTCCTTCTTGTCAACTCCTTTTTATCATTTTTTCTCCTTCCCGTCTAGACCACAGTTTAATCTTGTTTGGCGCAGCATAGCCATATCTGGCTCTTGCGCCAATAAACTTTACATTCACTCACTCACCCGTTAGCTTGATGTGGAAGTTAGGAAAGAGGTGCCAGAGAGAGAGTTCGAGTGTCGTCCTCGTCACTTGACCGTAGTTCAAAATTACGAGGTCCGTCGCCAACAGCCTCCAAGTTGCGTCAGAGCAACGTTAATAAAAATCGAACAAAAACTTATGCGAATAAACTATCATCACTCATTTCTAGATAGTTATAAATGAAAGTATTAGTCGCAACTTTACTTTTTCGTCTTCAACCATCAAGTCAAATGAGTTAACAGGAAACGTCAAGGATCTCCTCATAAAACACTACTTAAATCAAAAACATACTCGTTCGTACCTCATTAATAAGACATAAATTTAAAGGCTGTAGGATCCGAAGCAGTTAGCAAAGTTTTCCTAGTTCCTGAGACAAACTATTTCTGATTAGTTACACAACCAAACAATCGTTAAATATGTAATTTCTGTTGGTGTTGATCGTTTTCCTTAAAATTATGTTGTGATTTAGGAATCTTGATTCGTACAATATTAGTATGCCTTGAGCTGTGTCGAAATTAGAAACTGCTTTCAGCGCAGAAGAAAAATGTTTCCAATTATTTAAAATTTGGATACAAAATGTTTTAAATTCCGGTTTTTTCGTCGATTTTGTATCATATCGTTAAACATCCAAAATATTCTTAAAAAATTTCAAAATAATAAAACCGCAAAAAGGCAGGAAGTACTGTTGTATGATACGAGGTGGCCTTTCTAGGTAATTGAATGCCTGCCGCATTCTTTTATTTCCTTGTTTAACGTAATCTACTATTTTGTTCGCCATTTGAGGTTATTTAAACGGCCCTTTTTTCATTCTCTCTTCATTTATATATGAATCTCGATACAAAAGAAGTGACGACGATTACTGGTCAAAAAGCTTGCAATTGCAAAATTTTATCCTGATTATTTGTTATTTTATCGCAATTGTTATTTGATCGTAGTTTTAACAATTGTTCCATTCTAGAGCTGGATTAATTTAGTTACATTAATATACTTAGTAAATGGGGGGGGAGAATTGTTAGTAATTTAACTGCATTAACAGTGACTTTATATACAGTTAGGAAAAACTGTATAAATGATTTGAATTCCTAGTATATGATAGTAGAAATGCGATTTATAAATAAATTCTGCGAAAAACTATTTATTTACTTTGATACTTTTATCTGAAAAAAAAATTCAAAGTTGTATTCAGTTTAGTTACTCCTGTTTTATAAGACTTCATTTGAAAACCACGTTTTTTCCTAATGAAGAGCCTTGTTCTCTCTGTAGTTTGCTTCTTGTAATTGTCTAGATAAAAGTAACTTCAAATTTTCTACACCGAACTTGTTTCTATAAATATAGATATTTTTCTTTACATGCTGGGTCAAGAGATGCAACCTCCAGAAAATCATCTGGACCTTGTCTAAATACTTATACATGTTATGCCCTATCGACGCACCCGTGTGGTGACCGGGGGTGACAGAATAGTCCCACTATAGCTTATGCAAGTTGTAAGAGGCGACTCAAATGGGTATCAAGCGTCTGGGAGTATAGCCGGGCACCCTGTTCCTGGGGATTATATCAGGGGACCTCAGGGACTTGTCTTTGGTAGGTACGGTATCATAACAAAGGGATAAAATTTCTCGCGGCTAGTCGGAATTTTTCATGAATGTGTGTAATGTGATTTTTAAAAGTGAGCCTATTGTCTAATATGACACCGAGATATTTAGCTGATTGAGACCAGAGAATTTGTTTGTTTTGAAGGAAAATGCTTGGTTTTATTGTTCTGGGTGATTTGGTAAAGAAGACGGCTTCTGTTTTTGAAACGTTAATGGCAATTTTCCACTTGGAAAACCAGTCTTCTAGATTTGTTAAGTGTCTGTTGATATGATGAGCTAGAATTTTAGGGTTTTTGTGTTTTGCAAGTATCGCTGTGTCATCTGCGTACATGCAGAGAATAGTGTTGTTGTGTTTTGGGATATCGTTCACGAAACTTTGGAAGAGGGTTGGCCCAAGATGCGATCCTTGTGGGATTCCTGTAATTATTTTTCTTTTTGTAGAGTAGGTATGATTGATTTTTACAATGAAATCTCTATTATTAAGGTAAGAATTAATTAAGATAATTAATTGTGGTGGGGTATTATAATTAATTAATTTGTATATTAATCCTGTATGCCAGACTCGGTCGAAGGCTTTTTGGATATCCAGGAAATCAGCTCCAATTTTTCCGCTGCTTTCAAATCCTAATTTAATATATTTTTTAACTCTCATTAGTTGGTGAGTAGTGGAGAGCTGCGGCATAAAGCCGTCCCCCCCTTGCAGCTCCTTCCTGATTGTACAGCAACTTACTCCCTCCACTCATACTCCCCTCTCCACTAAAACTTCAAGTCTCAAGCTGAATTCTCTCATGTCAATAGTTCCAATTTCATTTTTTCTCTTTACATTCATTTTTAATTTTAATTTAATTTTTAATTTAATAATGGGCAAGTAAACATTAATCAAGGTTCAACTCAGATTGGAGATTAAGGCCCATTAAGGGCTAGGTACTCCTCATAATATATATTCACTACGTACGGCATCATAACCCCGAGGCACCCTACTGATCTTTTTCCTTCCCATGGGTTTTACTGCCTTTGGTAAATATGGGTGATGCACCCCCGGGTTACCCTAGCAACCAATTTCTATTTTCGACCCTTCTTGTCAATCAATTTTTACATATTTTTCATTTTTCAAACGTCTGGACCACAGTTGCATCTTGTTTGGTGCAGCTTAGCCACATCTGACTCTTGCGCCACTAACCTTCACTTTCACTCACTCACATGCCCTATCAAAGTAAGGGTATCCCTTACCACCTAAATATTTGAGCCTAGTTTATATTTTAATTGCTTTTTAGTATCCGGATATATATTATCGGGAGAAATTTATCAAAAATTTAATCGCAAATTCTATAAATTTAAATGTCAAATTCATGAAATGAATTCAGTAAATTTAAATGTTACTTATTTGTTTCGTTTAATATAGTTAAATTTCTTAACAAATCAGCTCCAATACCAAATGGAATACAAAAAAACTTGCTTTCTAACGAAGCTTAAAATCTGTCAATGAAATCAGTTTGCAAAAAGATATTTTCTTGTATCTAAATGGGGACGCGTGAAATGTTTGTGAAGCATTTCTTTTTTGAAACGTCAAAATATAGCCTTAACTTGAAGTATACATTTACATTTTAAAGAATATTCTAAACTCTAAGCCAGGTAAGCTACACTAGCACTATTTATACAGCAATTATTTTTTACTCTTGAACAACCATTTTGCTATTTTAGACGTAGTAATTCGATAAATTTTTCCTATTCATTTAACCAAATGGGGGTTTCTTTCATAGAATTGCATTTTCTAATTCTAATGCTTGCGTCTCTGATTAGATTTCTTTTCAGTGGATTTAACTGAATATTTATTTCCTACAGGTTCTGGTAGAAAAGTTGCTGAGATCATGTCCTGGTATCCAGACTATATTCGTTCTGATGCGGGAGAAACGGGGCAAGGAGCCCAGGCAGCGCCTAGAAGAGCTCATCAATTGCAAGGTCAGCTTTCTTGCATTTTGATCCTTTAAACTCAGCGGTTTCCAATCTGGGAAGCGTAAGCTATTGCCGAGATAAAAAAAAAATTTCATATCGTAGAAGCTCCTTTATTAATTTTTTGAAAGTGGCGTCAGCTCAAATGTGTGGGCATAAAAATAAAGGATACATGGGGTTAGGTTCAAAAGATTGACATCATAATACATTGGGATTATATTTACATTTTGTTTGTTTGAGGAATATTACATTGCTAAGATATTTAATAGTTTCTTATCTGCATTTACATTAATATCCGAACAGAATATTGTTTAATAATTTATTGTTTGCTCTTATTTTAATATTTATTTTTTTGGTAGAATAGTCTGTTTTTAATTCTTTTCATTATTAACATTGGCAACATTTTTGTATTTCAGAGTGCTTTGCTTGAGAAAATAAAAATGCATTAGGAATTTGAAGAAGGTATTCTTTCCTTCCTATGCATTGCTTCTGTAGAGCCTGGGTCTCAGAAGTACGCTTACTTTAAGCTCATTAGTATTCATTTAGGTGAACCTGTGATATAGGTTGGGAAGTTGATGACTACCCAGTATAAATACTAGAAGCTTTCGCTGTCGAATGATCTAGCTATCAAAGGGGAAGGCCTTTTATAATCAGAATAAAATCTTTAAAAAAGTAGCCAGTGCATGTTACAATGAAACTAGCAAAGCCAATTTCAATTTAGACATTGTTTTACGCATTTTTGCTATTTTTTTTAAAAAAAACAATCGTGAGCATATTTTAATGCATTTTTCCTCCATATTCAGTTTAATAAATTTTTAAAGCAATAGATAAATTTTTAAGTGGTTACGAAAGACAAACCAATAATTACGAAAATGCTAATGCAAAATAGGAAATATAAAATCAAATTATTTCAATTTCAACCTTAATTCAATTTTGGAACAATCTTAGTGAAGAGTATTGGCTTTGTGTTGTAAAAGCTATAGAAGAGCTTTTATCGTTTGTAACGACTTACTGTCGAGAAGCCCATTTCACAGAATTGACTGCGAAGAAAACCAAATATCGAACCAGATTAATAGTCAAATTTTGGGAGTAGTGGGAAAAGGGCTACTTGAATCTCTATCTTGACAAACTTGGATCCAATAAGCAACAAAATGCCTCTCGTTAAATTTTTGATGCGATAGACATAGTTGGTTTGAATCATTAAAAGGAAAGTAATATAAAAATATGTGCGCGCACGCATAAAGTAGAGCTAAGCCTTGTTATTCTGTTCATTGTGGCTTTGTTTTTTGTAGTAAATGTTTTATTCATAATGCGGCCGTGGTAGCCTAGTGGTTAAGGCATTGGACTCGCGGCCGGAGTTTTCGTAGAGTACTGGGCTCCAGCCTTGATGTCACTATAGATCCGCCGTGTAGCTGGAGCTGACGCTCGTTAAATCTGTCGGGCCCAAAGTCCTCCCATTGGCGTGGTGTGGAAGTTAGGAGAGGGGTGACAGAGCTGAGGTTGTCGTCCTCATCACTTGACCGAGTTTCAAAATTACGAGGTCCGTCGCCAATAGCCCTCATGTTGCTTATGAAGCGACGTTAATAAAACCAAAAAACAAACTTTTGTTTATAACGCGCATATTATATCTATTAAAAATATAAGATGAGGAGGCGTAGAAATATATCTTTTCAGGGAGGCATCGTTGCATAAAAGGTTGGAAATTGCTACTTTAACAAGTAATCAAATAATCTACAAAATTAGGCAAACAATACTCTTGTGTAAATATAAAAAGATCACTTCTCTTGAAATTAATCTTGTACGTTAATTATAAAAGCATCTTATTCCACAATAAAGAAGAGTGAATAATCTCAGCAGTCAATCAAAAAATAGATTGGAGCCCACTACAATGTTATATTATGGTTATAAAAGGAAAGTGTTAACTAACTGGTGGGGAAAACTAAGCAATTAATGGAATAGTTTTCTATTTTTGTATCATTTCTGTCAAGCTTCTTGGGTAATCTAACTTTAAATGTTAGAAGGATCTTTAATTCCATCTTGCTCTTAGGGGCTTGCTTCTTCAGATTATTACGACATCACTCACCCAATGTACCCAAGTGATCTTTTTTATTCCCTATAGGGTTTACCATCTTTGATAAATTTGGGTGACGCTCCCCTGGATGCGCCACCGATCCTTCTGTTTTCAACCCTCGTTGTCAACCAATTTTTATCTTTTGCCCATTTTTCTCGAAACGCCTAGATCTGAGGTATTCAACTTTTTAAGCTTTGGGGAGAACCCTTTGAGCTTACCATTTATTTGAAGGAGCCTTTTGATCAAACAGAAGAAAAAATAGGATATCAAAGCTTTATTCTACTTAAATTTACAAAATTATTATTGCAACTCTATTTTATCACAATAGAAACGTCTTAATAAGGTAATGAATGGTAATGTGGAAATTGAAGATAGTGGAAAAGGTTTTTTTTCCTCTAAAATGTATATTCAATGAATAATAAATAAAAGCAAAAATATTTTAAATTACAACAAATTAATAAAGATTTCTTAATGTTTTGGTTGTGATTGTTTTTATTCCAAAGTATTTTTATGTCTGGAATAATTGTTGAAATCTGCAACTTAAGCATCCAATTGATTTCAGTATTTTGTTTTTGTCGCGCGTTCAAAGAGATAGTTTTGCATACATAGGCTGAAACATTTAACACTAGATGGTTCCCGGCTCTTTTTGTCAATTTCAGAATATTCTTTTCTAATGTCAATCCAAAAATGCATAATGACTACATTTTAGTTTCAATTGAGTATCGGTCGATGTATCAATTTTTCTTTTATTGGGAGTTCGATGGTGTCATAGTCTTGAAGGATTCTGGTTCCAATATCTTTCTTTTTGAACAGGGAAATATAAAAGAAATGTTTTTTTTTTTTTTTTTTTTTTTTTTTTTTGCAGATATGGAAAATATTGGACCAAACTAATTTGTATATTTTTATCAGGATTAGCATTACTGTCTCCTAAAATATTATGCAACTTAGGAAAGCATTCAGTATTATCTTTCAAAATGTAATCTGCCCAAAATTTCAATTTTAATAGTGGCGTCAATTTTATTTTATACCTTGAAAATAGTGAAATAAGTGGGCGATTCTTTACCTGAGCTAAAGAATGGAGACTAATAGAAACGTATTAGGTATCATTAATGTATTTGAAGCACATGGCTTTTATATACGAAATTTAATATTTTATTCTATCCATAAAATATTTTTATTTTTACAAGCAAACTGCATTTAAGATTTCGATACCTTATAAAAATTGTTTACTAAAATTTTTGTACTTAAAGCAAATAGTGACCTCTTACGGAACCCTTTCAAAGTTCCAGGGAACCCAGTTTGAAGACCTCTGGTCTACATCACTGTTGCACGTTGTTTGCCTCAGCAGAGCAATACCCGGATCTTGCGCAATTAAACTTTTCCATCACTCACTTTCTCTCACTGACGGACTATGTGGCTCTACTAACCTAAGCCTTACCTAGTATATTTTTCCAGAGATATTCGCAGTAGAATCGTTGTTATATTTTTTTTATATCTCGTTAATGGTGGAATGGGGAGAGGGAGGTTCCATCTCTGCTGTTTATTTCCTCATTTGACCGTGACCCAAAACTACGAGGTGTATTGGCTACAGCTGGCGCACTTTTGTGTAGACAGAAATACAGTCGACAGTATTTTCGACCTTCCTTGTCAACCTATGTTTTATCTTTCTAAATTTTCAAACGACTAGATCACAGCTGCACATTGTTTAGTGCAGCATAACCATATCTGGTTCTTGTGCCATTAAACTTTATAATCATTCATTTAATTCCATCTTTCTTCACTCCCACCATAATTTTTCATCTTTATATAAAATCGGCCTTTAACACCAAAATTTAACATTGATTTTTCCAAACACTTTTATTTACTACTAGTTTTAAATGTGGTTTAAAAACTTGTAATGTTTTCAACTGTTTGGCACAGATTAGCCAGATTTGGGTCATCTCGCACCCTACACTCGCTACCCCTCATCTCATCTTTTTGAATTGATCAGTTTCAAATTTGTTTGATTCGGTGGGAGAAATCATCCACCGGAACTTGTTTCCTATATTACAAGAAAATTGGCATTTTATATAATTTAAGATTTTGACTCTCATATTATATTGCTAAATATACAATGAAAGATAAATGCTGTGCCTTTTGGCCACGCTAGCAGAGTGGTCATGATTGCAAGCTCACGACTACCGCTTTTTCCGACTAGTTATGTATTCCACTAAAGACACGTCGGATAGTGGGGCTGTGCACATTAAATCTATCGATGCTTTAAGTCCTCCCATTGGTGAAATATTGGAGAAGGAGGTGCCAGCTCGAATTTCGTCCTCGTCATTTGACCGAAACTCATAACCTTTGTGTTGCTTATTCGTGCGATGTTAATAAACAATCAAAATATTGCCCCATAAATCCTGGATTTCTAATGTTGAAAAAAGCAGAAAATCAACGATCCATCCACACGAGCGCGAAGATATTTGTTCTCAAATTGTTGGGCGCCGCGGTAGCCTAGTGGTCAAGGTCGTGGATAGCGGCTGGCGGTTTTCGTTCAGTCGCGGGTTCGATCCTTGGCCACCAAAGACCCGCCGTGTAGCCGGGGCTGATGCACGTTAAATCTGTTCGGGGCCCAAAGTCCTCCCGTTGGCGTGGTGTGGATGTTAGGAGAGGGGGGTGCCAGCTCAGGTGTCGTCCTCGTCACTTGACCGTGGTTCAAAATTACGAGGTCCGTCGCCAATAGCCCTCGTGTTGCTTCTAGTGCGACGTTAATAAAACTAAACTAAATTGTTGGCATCTTTATTGGTTTAATTTGCTCACATTTATTTGAAAAATCTATGATTACACTAATTAAAAATTTTAATTAATTTTGCTGCTCAAATGTATGAATAAAAGATTTTCTCTCTTCGGACGGCACAATTTCGAATTTCGGCTTTTCGCCAAAAGATAATGGTAAATCTGTGGTGAAAGCTTTTATTTCTCTTATACTTTTATTTTATTTTACTAACTCTATAAAAAAAAGTATTATAAAAAGTTATTATTGTCAATTAGTATTATTTTTGTATGTTAAATTATCAAAAATCCTCCATGTAATCATGACATTCATCACTTCATTGGATTTAATTTCAATTTTTAATATCGCCCTTTTTTTTTCTTTTTTTTTTTGTTGTATAAAATGCGATAGTGTACAGATATAAGCATGAACAGAACTGTAATTAATTTAGTAAAGATATATTTCCATAAAAACTAAGTTAACACCCTGAATCAAAAGATTGCTACAATAGATTTCCGTTAAGGAAGAAGAAACGGGAAATGCGTCGAGTGCGGATGACTAGACAAATTTAATCTGATTTACAAATGGAGTAAAGTTACACAACACAAATAGATATAGAAACATTGGCAGATGACGAATACAAACAAAGGAACATATTAAACAATTCAACACATCCTATTCTGAAACGTACACCATGATTGTGACATCTTTTCTTTCGAATGAAGCAGGTCTATTGGAAAAAATTAAAGGGTACCAAGAAATCACTATAAAATGTATTCTGACATTATTCGTACAGATATGCTACTAGTTATGTACCACGTGTGACTTTTCCAATTGTGACTTTTAATTCTATTATTTCAATAGTTATCTCTTGAAAAATTAAGCACATTTGAATCTTAAAGAGTAACTGTACTCGTAGATCAGTAATAGCACAAATCGTGTGGACTACCATTATTAAAATTGTTATGTTCAGAGTCAGATTAACATTAGTTATATATGGTATTTTGTTAACAGTGCTATTTTCCACCTATAAAATATACGCTACACTAATAATTCTTGAGTTAAAGGATATATTTGAACAAATTTCCTTGACCATTAATAACCTATTCCTTGTCACTTGGCTTGCCTTCTTTAGGAAGTACGTGCATCATGACCCCGAGGAACCCTAGTGATCTTTTTCCTTCCTATGGAGTTTACTGTCTTTGATAAACATGGGTGACGCGCCCCCGGGTTACCCAATCGATCCTTCTCTATCTTCGACACCTCCTTCTTGTCAACCAATTTGTGTCTTTTCTTCGATTTCTTCATGTCTAGACCACAGTAAAATCTTGTTTGGCACAGCATAGCCATATCTGGCTCTTGCGCCAATAACCTTCACTATCGCATCGCATCGCATCACATTCTTGTCACTTGGTAGCTGCTGTAGCCTAATAGTTATCGTCTTGAATTTGAGGCTTGAAGTTGTTTGCGTCTGGTTCTGGGTTCGATCCCAGGTACGGGGTTACAGTGGTTGATAATCACGGGATACACTGGCTATCCTTTTCTATTTTCTTCTCTCCTTGTCAACCAAAATCTCTTTCTATTTTTTTTCACGCGTCTGAATAAGTTTTACACTTTTACTAGCTTTATACTCGCTCTTTTACTGTTTGGCGCAGCAGGAATCGCATCTGGCTTTTGCGCCATTACAAATACTATCGCTCAATCATTCATTCAAACACATTGATCAATGTTTCTCCTTATTTGGCCCAGAATGGCCACATCTGGCTCTTGAGCCGTAAAACTTCCCCATCACCACAACGAGCCCAGGTACCATTGAAGACCCGCCTTCAGAGTTTATCCTCTGAAGGTAGATATGGGTATCATGACCCCGAGGCACACTATTTTTTTCTTTCCCTTGGGTTTTTATCTGTGGTAAACACGGGATCCGCACCCTAGGGATATTTTAGCGATCCTTTTCCATTTTCGATCCTCATTGTAAACAAATTTTTCCCATTTTACCAAACGTCTAGATCAGTTATACTTTGTATGGGTGTAGCATAACCATCTGTCTCTTCCATCTTTAAATTTAACAATCCTTAACTTTTGAAACGCGCCGCGTAACGGAGCTGATCACTTTAAATCTACCGAGGACCTAATTCCTCCCGTTGGCGTGATGGGGAAGGGAGATGCCATCCTCGTCACTTGAAAGATTTTCTAAATTACGAGATCCATCACCGATAGCCCTCGCGTTTGCTTCTCATTGAGACGTTAATAAATGCATTTACAAAAATTTGTCTAAAACAGATTAACGGTTTTTCGTAAGTTAATGAGTGTTAAGCTAAATGAACTCTTGTCCCAATAAGACCAACCAGCCGATATATATTACCGACGCCTAATATGGAATAATGAGTACATCTAAAGAATATTCATAGATTTATAATTCGCCTCCCATAATTAAAGCTGAAATTCCTTTCTTTCGTAATTTATTTCTTTTTCAAACTTTAAATAAGTCCAAACGATTAGATTTAAAAAGTTTGAAATAAAAGCAAAATAAAACTTGACCTGCAACCAACTAAGAGCATTGGGCTCCTCCCCGGATTTTTAGTATCTTTATTCAATCATTTTACATATACTTCGATAATCACGATGAATGACACAATTTAATGCTCATAGTCTGATTCTTTTGAATTGGAATGATCTACTAAAGCTAATTTTCCTCGCTCTCTAGGTCTTCGACTTGTTGAAAAAAGAGAAGCCCGAAGCAGTTCAAAAAATAGTAATCGTCACTGGTGACTTATCCTTACCTCAACTGGGTGTATCGTCGGCAGATCTCGAAACAATGTCTAAATCCGTGTCTGTTGTCTTCCATTCCGCTGCAACTGTCAAGTTTGACGAGCCATTAAAGTAAGTTTCCTCATTCTTATTCTACTTCAAATAATTGTGGGTGTCTTGTAAACATTAGGTAATCTGGAAGTTGGTCCAGTGGTGGCTGATATTGCAGATTTTGTTTGCCGAGCTATTCAGCAAGGTTTTTGACGTAAAATTTTTGTTGGATACAGTCATTTAGGTATTTTAGGCAATGAACAAGTAGACTCGGCTACACGAAAGGCAACAATTCTACTGAAGCTGGAAGTCCTGCTACAAGACATCAGACGACGTATTTTAATCCATTCACAAGGCATGGCATGAATTGTGGAGTCTCAGATCCATAACAAATTACTCTCTGAAGCCTATCATTGGCTATGCGAGACCGCAGTAGACTAGTGGTCATGGTCACGGTTTCGCAACCCACTTTGTTTCCATCGAGTCTTGGGTTCAAGCCCTGATGCCACTAAAGACCCGCCATGTAACGGGACTGAAGCACGTTAAATCTGTCGAGATCCCAAGTCCTCCCGTCGGCGTGGTCTGAAAGTTAAGAGAGGGGGATGCCAGCTCAGGTATCGTCCTCGTCACTTGACAGAGATTCAAAATTACGAGTTCCGTCGCCAATAGCCTTTTTGTTGCTTCTGGCAATGTGTGGTGCTACATAGCCTAATTTGACTGTAAAACCTAAGTCACTCATTCAACTAACTGAAGTTAATTGAGCATTATCAATTTGTATCCTATTTTTTCCGAATTCTCTTCTTCTTAAGAATAGCCTTCCCTTCCTTAACCTACAATTATCTTTCTTAAAAACCGGATATTTCCTGTAATTCTAATTCTATTTCTATTACTTCAGTATTATGTGACTGACGTGAAATAACACTGAGGAAGTTTAAAGAGACAGGCATAAATTATATTTACCCTTGGAACTTCAAACTTTTTGAGTGATGGGTTTTGACGTCAAACGCTAAGTTTAATATAAATATATTTAGCACAGAAGAAAAGATTCTTAAACAAAGTTGACAAATTTGTAATACTTTTAAAGTGACTGAAGTAAGGTAGTAACTGTTACCGTAATTTAAAAAAAAAATACTTTGGCAATCATTTAAAAAATGTTTGAAGATTTTAAATATTTTCGAAGGTTTATTAGTTGCACAGGTTCATTATATTGTAAAACGAACAAACGAATGAATTTCAATATGGATTTTAATTAGCTCAAAGATTTTACAGGGAAATGATACATGCATAACTATAATCGCTTGTCTTCAAATTTTGTCATTTACATTACATATTCAAGCCATTTAATTGTAGCGAAGAGATCCGAAGAAGTGATAACTAAAGGTTAAAGGACCAATGGCTTATGGGCAATGAATTGGTTTCGCTTTCACCTAAAACATAATACTAATTTATTGGTGCTATATAAAATTAAATCCCATTAAGTGTAGACTGCAAGTGATTTAGAATATTGAAAATCAAAATTTTAGCTCGAATGTCTTTATCATTGGACTGTAGTATAAAATTTTGTGTTAATCCGTGTCTAGATCGTTATACAAATTTAATGTAACCTTAAGGTATCCGTCTACCTATAAAACGACTTTTTGACCGAAAATCACGATTTTTTTTTATTTACAGTCTATTATTAAAGCCTGATTTCTTAGCTTTCTAGAACAGTTTCAATTTTGTTTTCATCTTGCATAAAACTTCAGTTATATGAATTTAATTAGTCTGCTACTGGAAATGGAACTTTAATGTTTGTTTACGTTAATATTTTACGTAATATTGTCATCAAAATATCTTCCAACATGCAAGATGAATTTCCAAAGACCCACAATGCCAATGAATCTTTTAATGGTGTAATATAACAAAGAGTACCCAAGGAAGTTTTTGTTTGTTTGAAAACTGTGAAATTAGGTTGCATATGATGTAGTTTTACAATTTAGGGCTGCTTAAGTCTTAAATATGCTGAACATTGAAAATCTGGGCTACTTCACTCTGAAGGGATACGAAAAGTTGGATTACAATCTTATCGGGGATTTGAAGCGTTATACAACACCTGTTAAATGTAAGCGTAGGAAGGTTTTTTAAAGGCCATCAGGAAGAAAAAGATAACTTATTTAAGTAATACAGATAATGAACTTTACAAATCAGGGGCCTTTTAATGTTAATTTTTTATTTAATTAGGTAAGTTTCTGGGTTGAAATGTATTTTTAGCTTTTTCTCAAAATCGGGATTTTCATATTTTGCTTCAGCGCAAAACATCGTATTGAAAAAAGTTATGCATATAATGTTATGAAACTTTCATGGAATACTCTATGAAAGTGAATTTAGGAACCTCTCTTATTGTTATAATGCGATTACTTTGCATTTTATTGATGATAAAAGTCATAACTTATCACAAATTTGTACGTTTTTTCTGTATGTTAGAGTACGACTTCCTATACATATTTAATTTTCAGGGTTATAATTGTCAGAGAGGCACAAATCCTAAATTAGATTAAATTCATAAAAATTTACAGAATTGAAATATCTCTATTTAAATTCCAGTTCTGGTGTTTGCACAAGTGCCATTTTACTCCTACTTTTATGTATTTTTTGAGCTGAAATATTAAGACAATTTTTAATTTACGCAAATTTTATATTGTATTTTAAATTTTTACCCATATCTAATAGTATAATGCATATAAAAAGTTATTTTTTCAATTATTTAAAAAATCCTCTTCGAAGGTAGGTGGATATCTTAAACAAAATAATGTGGCCGTAGGTAGTCTAGAAGTCCTTATCATGAACTCGCGACCGACGTTACTTTTGTCGAGTCGCAGGCTCGTGCCTGGTGCTACTAAAAACCTCCCGTGTAGTGGCAGCAGATGCACATTAAATCTGTCGGGGCCCAAAGTCCTCCCGTTGGCGTGGTGTGAAAGTTGGTAGAGGGGAGGGGTCAGCTCTGGTGTCGTCCTCGTCACTTAACAGAGGTACGAAGTAATGAGGTCCGTCGTCAATATCCCTCGTGTTGCTTCTAGATCGAGGTTAATTAAAACCAGGCTAAACCGGTTGTGGTTCCAAATCCTCCCATTGGCTTGGTGCTGAAGTTTGGAGAGGGAGATATCAGCTCGGATGTCATTTTCATCACTTGACAGAGTTTCAAAATAATGAGGTCCGTGTTTCTTCTCAGTGCGACGTTAATAAACGTTTCATTAGTGTTTTTTTTCCCCTCTAAATACATGAATAAATATTATACAATTAAAATATTAATTTCTTTTACAGAGTTGCGGTGGATATGAATGTCTTAGCAACTAGAAGAATGCTAGAGCTTTGTCACAAACTACCCAAAATAGTTGTAAGTATATTTGTGACGCATTTCATTGGTCAGCTTATCATTCCTAACGCAATTCGTTCATATGCATCTTTCCTCTTGTTTGTGGCGATACTTGTTTGTATTTCTAACAAAATCTAGAGTTATCTATTTTTATAACTAAATTCAAATGAGCTTCTTATATTAGTATGTCTTCTCTGTTTAATATATTTGAAAAAGGTGTCAAAGTTTAAAAGTTCTGATTACCTAAATGTACTAATTGACGATGGCTTTTTTCTTTTAGGCTCTAGTTCACGTTTCGACTGCGTATGCAAACTGCAACCTTAAAGAAGTGGATGAAAAAGTTTATCCTCCTCCTTTCCCACCGCAACAAATCATCGATGCAACAGAGTGAGTTGGAAACACTTCTTAAATCTCTCAAGAATTACTTTTATAATAAACATCTTTCTACCAAATAATTTGCAAAAAAAAATGTCTTTTAGGGGTGAAAGTATTTTAGCTATGTTATAAAACTATCTTAGAGAAATAAAAACACATTAAAAAAGCGATTCCTTAAGTTGCTAGTTTTGTTTCGGATTTACGATTATAGTCGTAAATCTCTAGTCTCTACAATCAGGGTCTTCACCTTTCCCGGCCTTGACGGTAATATGGCGTTTTGAGACAGGAAAACAAGTTTACAGAAGTTATTTTATGCTTTCTACTTCAATGAAGGTGGTCGCGCTTGCCAAGCGGTCATGGTCACTTTGTTTTCGTGGTTCGAGTCAGCAGCGGTAGCCAGGTGGTCATACTCGCAGCCGGCGGTTTTCGACAATTCGCGGGTTCGGGCCTTGATGCCACTGAAGACCCACCGTGTAAACAGGTCTGATACACTTAAAATCTGTCGGAGCCCAAAGCCCTCCCATTGGCGTGGTGTGAAAGTTTGGAAAGTAGGTGCCAGGCCGGGTATCGCCCTTGTCACTTGACCGAGATTCAAAATTACTAGGTTTGTGGCCAATAACCCACGTGTTGCTTCTAGTACGACGACCCGTGTGGTGACCGGGGATGACAGAATAGTCTCACTGTAGCTCATGCATGTCGTAAAAGGCGACTAAAATGGGTACCCAGCGTCTGGGGGTATAGCCGGGCACCCTGCCCCTGGGGATTATATCAGGGGATCTCAGGGACTTGCCTTCTTCAGGTAAGTACGGGCTTCATGAACCCGAGGTACCCTAGTGATCTTTTTCTTTCCCATGGGGTTTACTGTCTTTGGTAAACACGGGTGACGCACTCCCTCGATACCCTAGCGATCCTTCTCTATTTTCGACCCTCCTTCTTGTCAACCACTTATCTTTTTTCAACTTCACGTCTAGACCACAGTTTAATCTTGTTTGGCGCAGCATAGCCATATCTGGCTCTTGCGCCAATAAACCTTACATTCACTCACTCACTCACGCTTCTAGTACGACGTTAATAAAATCAACCAATATCTACTACAGTGAAAAAATATACGCTATTAATACAAACCGGTATTTTTAGTGATTTTGGTTATTTCGTGTGTTTGACATTGTATTGTATTAAATTCTATACCAATAGTACATTTTTTACGTTTAAAATACGTTATAATTAGTGATTTTCTAGTATTTCAGCGTTTTTGTTTGTCCGGCGGTGCTCTAGTCCGACTTTTGCCGAATTATCGAGAGTACTGTATTTAATGAATGTTTATGATTTAATGAATGTTATTCTTGTTTAAGGAATGTATGAGATGCTACCGAGAAGCTCTGATCAGTCTTTATTAATTACAATAGTTGTAGTAAAAGGAAGCTTTAGGAAATTTTATTGATATTAGTTTCTTAAAAGGAAAATAACAATCGGTTACGACTTTCGACCACCTGTTTAAACAATTACGTGATCATGTATTTAGTGTTGTCACCTGTAGAACGTTTTAATAAACATTCGAATGGCCTGTATTTATGTAACTGTTCTATAGCTTTCAATATTGCTTTGAGTATTTCCGGATATGTTTCTCAAAATCTTATATTGCCATATTCTTTTGGATAGTATTTGCAATAACCCTTATTCTGCACTTTTTATTGAAGTTTGCTACATTAGATTCTTAAGATATTTTAACCTGAGAAATGACAAAAGCTCTCTTTATAGTATTTAACAAAAAGTCTTAGTCATATACTTGATCATGTAAAAAGCTAAATTAGCATTATTAATTCGACGATTACTATTTTCACCACTTCAATTTGTTTGGCACTGCATAGCCACATCAGATTCTTGTTCCTTTAGATCAAATCAGAACAATTGACTTTTTTTTGAAGTGCTGGAACTGTTTCAAATCTAACTAGAGAACATACAAACACGTATGATACCAATGTGTAGCAAGCACTTTATTGAGGAATGGCAGCAAAATTTTCTTGGATGGTAGCAAAATTAAGTTTAAAAGCCTATACTTTTAAAGTTAAGGAATATTATGGCTTATAGCCAAAATGCAAATGTTTGTTAAACTTTGAACAGCGAAAAATGACATCACTCATAAAATTTCAGTCACATAAAACTGTCATCACACGTCTTTCTGTTTGATTTTTTTTTATTAAAATGAAACCAATTAAAAATAGTCTCTGAATTCTGAATCATCGACTTTAATAACTGATCAGTACAGGAAAAGAAAATATTTTGTAATTAATGCATATTGATAAAGTAAAGATTAAACTATATAGACGGGAATGTCGCATTCTGTCTAGTTTTAAAATTCTTCTTAGATCCTTGCGAGATTGTTGACGAATTCGTGGAAAATTCATTTTTAGGTTATTACAAATTAAAGTTAGAGATTGAAGCATTTTTTTTTTTTCCCAAATTGAGCATGTTATTAGTGACCTTCAAATCTCAGTTAGTGAAATTTTAATCTTTCTCAATTTCAATTAGGTTCAATTTTTCCTTTTTTTTTTTTTTTCCTCCGAATGCAAACGAAATGTTATTTAATGAGCCATCATTCATAACGAAATGATAGCCTCAATAGCCTACTGGCCATGGTGTTCCCGTGGAATTGTGACCTTCAGGGGTTTCCCTTCATTTGGCAAGTGCTGGTATTATGATCCGCAGGAAATCTAATTATCTTTTTCTTCCCCATGGAGTTTACTGTCTGAAAAACCACAAGCGATCTTTCTTTATTTTTGACTCTACCTTTCCAACTAATTTCTTCCTTTCTGTTGAGGCTCTAAATCCTCCCGTTGGATGGAGTGGAAGTTTGGAGAGGGTGGCATCCTCAACACTCGACTATGGTTTAAAATTGTGAGGTCGAGAGCAAACTGCTCTCGTGTTGCTGTTGCGTCACTAATAAACAATCAATAACGAAGTGTATTTGATTATATATTGGATCCAGTTTTATGTTATTTTCAGTAATTTTTTAACTTTGAAATAGTGACCATATCGTCTAGTTTGGGGCTTCGGTAGCTTAATGACAAAATTGTGGGGTCGTGTACACCACAAACCATAATATGGAAAAATTAGTGTATTGGGCTCTAAATTCATTAAGATCTAAGACTTTCCTAAAGATAAATGTGAAAAAGAGCTTGAAGGAAATTTTCCATATCACATGATCCATAACAATCTCTGTGGCCGTTGTAGCCTAGTGGTCATGGTCGTGGACTCACGGCCAGAGGTTATCGTCGGCTCGTGTGTTCAAGCATTGATGCCACTAAAGACCCAGCGTGCAATCGGGGTAGATGCACGTTAAATCGATCGGGACCCAAAATTCTTCCGTTGGCGTGATGTGAATGTTAGGAGTGGGGGGGGGGGCAGCTCGGGTGTCGTCCTCGTCACTTGACCGAGGTTCAAAATTACGAGGTCCGTAGTCAATAGCCCTCGTGTTTCTTCTGGTGTGACGTTAATAAAACCAAACCAAAGAATAATAATTGCAAGGTCTGTTATTCATAATTCAAATCGATCAAAACTAAAACACTCATTTTCAGACTTTGTAAAGGATAGTTTGTTTTTAATTGTAAAGCGTTGCGCTGAATGGGGCAGAATTATGATAATGATCCCCATTTTCAAAATCTTCACAACTCGGTGTGGAAGTTAAAAGTAGTGCTTTTGTAATTTTGAACCGAAGTTAAGTCATATCAATAGATTTACGAAAGAAGGGTCATGAGTTCGACACTCTTCTCAAAATCTCTTCCTTCACAGCGACATTTATAAAAAAAAAAAAAACCCTCGCGGTTCTATACTACTAAAGCCCATTCTGTTGAATAAAGGGCCTTTTTATTGTCAGTCCATTTTTACCTTTTTTCCACTTTCTCGTGTTGTAGATCGTACGCTGTTTGGTGCAATATAACCAGATTTGGCTCTTGAGTCATTAACCTCCGTCACTCACAAATGGCCTTTGTGTAGTTTAGTGCAACGTTCCACTAAAGACTTCTCTGTTTTGTCACTGATGCACGTTAAATATGTCTGGTCTCAAAGTTCCCACACGTTGTTGTGGCTTGGATGTTGAGAAGGGCGCCAGCTCTGTTATCGACCTCGTAATCTGTGCTTCAGAATTACAAAAAAGACCCTGGGGTTTATTGTATGTGGCAAACAAGGGTCACGCACTCCCGGGTTACCCTATCGATCCTTCTCTACTTTCGACACTCCTTGTCATCCAATTTGTCTTTGTTTTCAATTTTTTCACGTCCAGACCACAGTTAAATCTGGTTTGGCGCAGCATAGCCCCTTCTGGCTCTTGCTCCAATAATCTTCACTTTCACTCTCTACTTCTTGGCTGCAAAAGACCCATGGGGGCTGATGCACGTTAAATCTGTCGGGGCCCAAAGTGTTCCCTTGTGATGGTGGGGAAGTCGGGTAAGGGGGTGAAATTTTGGGTGTCGTCCTCGTCACTTGACTGAGGTTCAAAATTACGAGGTCTGTTGCCAATAACCCTTGTGTTGCTTCTAGTGCGACGTTAATAAAAAAACTAAAAAAAAATTCATTCGCTACGAAAAAGATCCAAAAGAACGCCCGAAGCCCGAGTTGGGAAGAGACATATAACAAATAACTAGCGTAACTTGTTAATAGGCGCTCTTTGAACCAATCCAAATATTTCGACACATGTATAACCTTAATTCAAATCAAAATTTTGAATTAAAAAATGTATCATTCGAGCTCGATGTGAAATTGCTGAATAATTCCCACCTAATTTTACTCGCAGATGGATGGAATCGGCATTACTGGATTCAATTACACCAAAGCTAATAGGAGAGCGCCCGAACACCTACACCTTCACCAAAGCGTTGGCAGAGAATCTTCTGATAAACGAATGTGGTTCGCTTCCCGTAGCTATCGTCAGGCCATCTATTGTCAGTGCAGCTTGGAAGGAGCCTTATCCGGTGAGTATTCAACTACATTTTTTTTTTTTTTTTTTCAGAATGGTAAAATTTAAGCTGTTCACTTAATTTTTTTTTCTCTAAAAGCTTGCCTTGCTTTTACATAGGATTATTTCAATTTGCTCCTCTAGAAAAGACTTAAATCGCAACTTTTGGCACATTTTGACGAATTTTAAATTAGCTTCTTATGTTAATTGACATTATGGGTGATTTTTTTTTCCTTCGAATAATGCAAGTTATCAAAGGAAGCTTAGATGGTTTTTTTCAATTTTTAACACGTTAATCACCCGTAAAGCAAGCGTTTCACAGGTAATGCATTTATTTCGGCCGTACGAATTATACATGCTTCATGGGAAATATTTAACGATGTCTCTCTAGCTCCCCAATGATTCCCACTGGTCATATAAATACGTAATGATGGGTGAAGCTCGACCTGCCGAAAAAATTAAGCCGTTTGACCTACGTAAATTGTAAAGATTTTAGATTTACTCGATTCTGAAATGAATTTTAAAATTTTATTTTTTTCAATAATTTATTTCATACTGCATTACAAACACTAAATAAAAATATAATTTAGGAATGTATAAAATAAAAAAAGATACTTATACAGTAATAAGGCAAAATATTACTTTAGAATATGATTCTAATGTGAAAATACGAGAGTTTATAAAACAAGTAATACAATATGATTTATATCGCACTCGGGACATTTTCATTCTGGTTTGTGAAGTACTATTTGCAGCCTCTTTACTTCCTACTTCGCATATTTTAGCATAGCAAACACAGCACCACCACTTATTAGAAGTTCTTGCAACTCTTAAAAGATTTCTTATTAGAAGATCCTCATCCTTCTAATTGTTCCCGTTTCTTGAGGTTAATTATGTAGAAACATAACTTAATTTCTAAGCCTTATTGTCCATTTTTGTCCTATTACTGCTCTAAATAAGATGTAAACATTCACTATAGTAGCTCTAGTAAACAGTTTCACAGTGATTTTTCTATAACACTTCGTCCAGTTTCTCAGTGACAGTGGTAGCCTAGTATAGTCATGGTTGCGGACTTGTGTCCGGCGTTGTCTTCATCGAGCCTTGATGCCACTTAAACCCCGCATGGTAGCGGGGGTGATGTACGTTAAATCTGGTCGAGGTCTCGAACCAACCCGTTAACGTAGTGTGGAAGTTTGGAGAGAGGTGCGAGTTCAGCAATTGCTAACAACCCTCGAGTTGCTTCTCAGTGCGACGTTAACAAACAAATCGAAATCATTTTTTTAGAAGTGAGGAATATGCTTTGATCTGATAAGATCAATAAATATGGATAATTATATCAATATTTTATTAACTTTGCATGTTTAGCTTGTCGGTTTTTTCCTATGGCCCAACATGTCTTTTTTTTTTTTTTTTTTTTTTTTCGCGTATGTATAGTTTACTGAGTTCCGTAATTGTGTGTCTGAATTCCAATTATTTCATAATTTTCGTCAAACTTTTTCAACCTGATGCAATATAAGTACAAGGCATTATAAATTGTAATTTATTTTAATTTTGTTGCACGCCTTAAAATTGACCAAATTCCATCTTAAAATTTGTATTTACGCATACGGTACTTCTAAGCAAAAGGAGCATCAATAGATTCTTTCAGTTGAATATTTTCACTAGTAATATTATTTTAAAATCATTAATCATTCAAAATGCTTGCTTAAAAAAAGGAAACTTTTATTCCGTATTTGTACTGTTTAAGAATGTAATTTCATTTTTCAGGGATGGATTGATAATCTTAATGGACCAGCTGGTATCATAGTCGCTGTAAGTATTTCTTCATTAATTCTCATTTATCTAGAACTGGAGCTTTTACTTGCAAGATAAATAATTTTCTGAAGAAGTGCGATTTTTAACAGTGGTATTCAGTGATCATTTTATACCTTCGAATGAAATGTTTTTTGGTAGAATACTACGTTACCTATAATCCAATTTTTTTCCTTCAAGAAAGTAATTTTTAAATTTTTTAACTTAATTGAATAATATTTCGGGTCTCAAGCTAAATCTTCATCTCGCTGTTTTAAGACGATAGTTACCCTCAGTTGCATGGTATAAATATTTAGTCTCGCATTTCTGGATTTGATTTAGCATTTTAAATTACTTTTACCCAAATAGAATCGAGTGAACTAAGCTAGAAAACTTAGATTTGAATCGAAATTTTTAGTTTAATTACTTTTAAGTAGGTTACATTAGTAAAAGTATTTATTAGATAAATGTTATTTCTAGGAAAATGCAACTTTTGGACTTATCAACAACATAATTTCAAATGACACTAAGGCTTAGGAAGTCCATTGGTACTTGAAACTCTCCTTAAATTTCCTGAACAGTTCAAAATTTCAAACTAAGTCTTTATATTCGATTCCTACATCAGCGGAACTTTATTTCTGGTTGGTCTTAGTTGCAGTTGGTTATTTTTGTATTTTCTAGAATTCTTTCACTTCAAAGGCATAGCTTTAGGTGAAAGTCCGGAAATCATCACCCCGAGGTGCTTTAGTGATCTATTTCAATGGAGTTGACTGTCTCTGGTAAACAGGGATGAGGCATTCCCTGGATACTCTCCCGAGTGACGTGTCCCTTACACCATTCTTCACTTTTTGATTGACTGTTGTTTCATCATCACTGTCGCATATTCTTTAATTCGTCACTTTTAAACTTGTCTGATATGATGAGGGAAAACTGCAACCGTAACTTATTTGCTTTTTAAAGAAAAATTATCTTTTTCCACCGAATATAAAGTTTTAGTCCTTCATTTTCTCTTTTTTCATCAAGCATTGTATTTTATTCACGTTTTGATATTCATGTATTTTAAATGAAAACTATGTGGAATAGTTTAAACCATACAATGTTTGGTGCAGCGTAGCCTAATTTGGTTCTTGCGCCATAGAACCAAACGGTCACTCCTTCCCTCGCGTCTCCGGGATACCCTAGCAATCCTCTGTTCTTAACCCTTCTTTGTCACCAAATTTTTACTTTTCTATTTTTCAACCATCTATATTATTTATGTGTGCTTTATTTGGAGCTGAATAGCCATATGTGGCTTTTGCGCCATTAAACTCCACCGTAACTCACCATTCCAGATGACTTCCCTTAACAGTCGCTTCTTTTGAATTTCCAGGGCGGCAAGGGTGTTTTGAGAACAATGTTAACCAAAGGAGAAGTATGTGCTGATATTATTCCTGTGGATGTGGTTATAAATCTCATGCTTGCTGTAGCATGGTATACTGCAATCCAAAGGTAAGTGACGATTCCGAAAATATTTCCAAAACTTAAGTGGGGGGCAATGGTAAAATCTACAATTTTGCTGCATTCTCCGATTTTAAATTTAAGATAAATGCAATAACTGGTTAATTATGGAAACATTTTTTTAAAAAAAATAATTATTTATATATGTCGAATTATTAGAGAAATTAATTTTGATTTCCTCCTTTCAAATGGTTTCTGTTGGAGAAAATCCGCATTTTCTCATCAAAAACATCAGTTGTAAATTTCGTCGCTTATCTTATTTCACCAAATTACGTGCATTAGTAGGACTGATATTTGTTCTAAAGCATAAATAGTAATTAGCAAAAATATGAATTTTAGGTCCATTATAGCGGATTCTTGAACAAACGAGACAAACGGTGTTTTTAAAACTAATCGGTTTTAAAAATTATAACCTTAAAATTTATGAATAGTGAGGGATCTAATAGTACTTAAAACCATTCGCTACCACAGAGACGTATGCCCCCCCTAGCAGTTTCAAATGACCATATGGGATAAATGTGTATATATGAGTGAATGTCCCACATGTATTCCTAGGTAACTGTGACAATTCAGTGCAATTTCATGTTTCGGGAAACTAAGTATTAAAAAATGCCTCAGTTGCAAATTATTGTCCCGCTAGTTGAAACAACGATAGCGAATGAAAGAAAAATACAAATGTAAAGAGGAAGAAAATTGGCAGACTGTTGAATACTTCAAAATTATGTATTAAATGTGTGGGCCGCGATAGCCTAGTGGTTAAGATCGTGGACTCGTGGCTGGCGGTTTTCGTTCAGTCGCGTGTTCGATCCCTGGCCGCCAAAGACCCGCCGTGTAGCCGGAGCTGATGCACGTTAAATCTGTTCCGGGCCCAAAGTCCTCCCGTTGGCGTGGTGTGGATGTTAGAGGGGGGTTGCCAGCTCAGGTGTCGTCCTCGTCACTTGACCGAGGTTCAGAATTACGAGTTCCGTCACCAGTAGCCCTCGTGTTGCTTCTAGTGCGACGTTAATAAAAAAACTAAACTATGTATTAAACGTGGGCGATCACTTGCCAATAGAAGGCTCAACTCGCAGATGTGTACCCTTAAAGAGAAACATTGAGACACTATATGTGCTAAATTGTACTTTGTAAAAATTGTTTAATTTGAGTGTTTATTATCTTCTTTCCACAAAATTGCTTTAAGAAAAAGTAACTTAACTATTCTTTGAATTTTCAATCATTATTTCAGTACCACTGGAACACGTGTCCCACTGATTCCAGGTTATTTATATTTTTCAGCATATTGATATTTGCATTACAGTTGATGCATTAAAATACTTATTTTTTTCCCTCAGAAAAATATGGGCAGTGAAAGGGTTACGCAAGTTCGATCACAAGTTATATAAATATCGTATATCCTTGACTCATTCAATTAAAAAAAATCTTTCTTTTTGCAGGCCAAATAGTATCTTAGTATATAACTGTACATCTGGTTCTATGAACAAGTTGACTTGGGATGATATTATGAGTGTGACGTATCCAAATCTCTTGAAGTATCCAAGTACAGAGCTCTTTCGATATCCCAGTGGAACTTTCCGCCGGAATGCGACCATAAATAACATTTGCATCACTTTTCAACATTACTTGCCAGCCTTATTTGTTGACATCATGGCATATATATTTTTCCAGAAACCTGGGATGATACGTGTGTACCAAAAAGTTCACAAGGCTGTACATTGTCTGGAATTCTTCACGACTAGAGAATGGAAATTCCACTGCAACAATGTTCTCATGCTTAACGAAGCCCTCTAGCCAGAAGATCAAGAGACTTTCTATTTCGATATTCGAAAATTGAATTGGAAGTACTTTTGGGAAAACCATGTCCTTGGTTGCAGAAAATTCATTTTGAAGGAAGATCCGTCCACTATTCCAGAGGCCAGAAAGAACTTAAGAAGGCGGTATTTTATCTCCAAATTTACGCACTTCTTGGTTGCTCTTGGTGTGTGGAAAGTATTCTTCTCTAAGGTCTTGTCCTTGAATAACTTGTGGTACGCATTAACAGCGACCTTCCTCAAATTCCAATCCCTTTTGGAAGAATAAAGCGGAAGGAGCAACTACTAATTTATTGAGTCGTGCAAAGTTGGATCTTCGAGAGGCTGAATTTTCGTGCCGTCGATCACAAGCAAAGAAGGCGATCCACACCACTTCACTCATCTCGTCTTCAGAGAGTCGGTGGACTTAAATGCTCAGACCTCTTTGACTTTCTCCGAAGATTATCACATTTATAATCCAGAAATGCCGTTTGTGAAATCCAGTTGCCCTTAAAGTATTTTTACAAACTTTTATTTTTTAGTAGGGGACAAATTATCTCTAGTGCACGAAGAGGGTTTGTATTTTCTTCCCCAAGAAGGATATTAAGTTTTGTTTTGGTACATTATAATTATTTTGTGAGTGTAACTCTAGTAGTTAGTCTATTTGTTATTTGTTATTCTTTAAATTTATTAAATTTGTACTTTTACTATTGTTAAACTCTATCTGCAACTGAATTTATTGGCTAATTTGCGCGATTAAATACTTTTATACAAGAGTTCCTACCAAGATTTTCAGAACTTCATCCATACTTGAACTGTATAAGCTCTCCAAATGTACTTTATATATTGTAAAAGAATTTTGTATTATACACTGAATACACATTGTAAATTTGTATTAAATATTAAAGTACTTGAGCCTATTGATGGGCAAAAGTAAAAACTGTCTTGCTTTCTTTAGAATAGAATTTGAACGAATTCAAACTGCCCGCATCCTGTCATTAATGTCCGTTATTGTTTGGTTGCATCAGTAATAAATAACGCAGTATTTAAAGGTTTAAGAAAGCGAGCTATAAATGATTTAATTGCAAAAGTTACTAACAATGTAAAAAGATCCTCTCCGCCAAAAATGTTAAATTCTAACTAGTTTGAGACGAGTGGCTTGAGATTTTTGGGGGAGAGGGTCTTTTTGAGTACAAATGAAATATTGACGCAGCATAACTAGGTTTGTTGTATATAAGCCTAACACTTTCTGCATTAGCTGTTGCGTGAATAATTTGTAGAGATAGAAAAACCAATTAATTGACCAATAATTAAATAAGTTTTTTAATTTTGGGGAATCTACAAGAAATGAAGAATCGAAACCTACTTTTCGAATAGGCCTTTTTAGATGAGCAGAATTCGTTAAATTCGATCTTATCTAACCTAAACTACTGCGGAGAAAACTCTTGGATTTAACGTGAACAATTTTACTAATCTGTATTCTAAACCGGAGACAAATAGATTATGGAGAGATTTCAAAAGCTTTCTAAACTGGTTTTTCTACTCTTCCATTTTTTTATACGTTAATCTCCTTCATCGCCAAAAATTCTTCCCAGTGGTTTCAAGATACCAAAACAGTTAAAAAATTCAGCACAGAATACCTAGTCAGAAGCGAAAGGATATTCGTATAGAATTTTGAATTGCGTCAGACTCCTTGGAAAACTTGACACTCTTAAGCACTGAGTCCTTGCTTAAAATAATTCGGTTTTCTCTGAGAAAAGGAGGTCAGGGTTATGGAATTGCGGCCGGCATCGTTTTCGCCGAGTCGTGGGTTCGAGCCCTGATGAGGTGCTCCCGCGTGTCCTTCCTACCATGTCCCTTACACGATTCATCAGATTTTAATTGACTGTCCGGTGTTTGATCATCATCGCCGGATTTTTTTTCATACATCAGTTTTAAACCTATCTGACTTAGTGGGGGAAATTCCCCCCATAACTTATTTGCTTCTTTAAAACACATTGACCTTTTGCACCACATTTGAAGTTTTAACTTTTTACTTTTATCATGTGTTTGTTTCCTATTTTTAAAATAATTTCTTCTAATTGATTTTAACAAATGTTTGGCGCGGCATAGCCTGATTTGGCTGTTGCGCCATAAAACCCTGCAGTCACTCACTCACTCGAGCCCTGATGTCACTAAGGAACCTTTGTGTAGCAGTTTTTATGCACATTAAATTTATTCGAGGTATCAAGTTTTTCCGTTGGTGTTATATGGCCCTGAGGCACCAGAGCTAGCAGTCGATGTCTTGGATGCTTTGGGGGTGGGGCATTTGATATTATTATTGCTCCATTTTTTGTGATGTCCATGGACACGAAAATAACATTGGACGATTGAAAATTGAAACGATGCTCTATGCGAGGGATTTTAATGTGTATATATTAGCAATTGCTTATTAACGTCACACTGAGTAGCAACATGAGAGCTATCGGTGAAGGACATTGTAATTTTGAACATCGATCAAGTGACGAGGACGATATCCTGTGAGCTGGGGGGTGATAGAGAGGAATCAAGCAGAGTTTAAGTATTTTTGGAGCAAAAGACGGGCATTCCAAGAGATGACTTGGCGCAAGCTGGACTTCAAGACAGTTCTTACAAAAAGGATAGGACCTTGTTTTGTCTGGATGAATTTTCATGTTTTTTATAGTGACCCGTTCTCAGTCTAACAATGGTGCTTGTTATAATCCTGGGGCAGTCGAAGTCTATTACCAGTGGTTTCTTGAAGTTTGGAGTCTGTCTTGCCAATGCGTTGGCATCTGCCAGCGTGATGGTAGTGTTGGATTGGACAATGTTCCCTGCTTCTTTGGCTAAAGAATCCACACACTCATTCTCAATGTCCACATGTGCAGGAATTCATTGCAGAATGCAGGATTTTCCCTTATGGTCCAATCTTTCGAGGAGGTTATTTATAGCGGAGGTGATGTTGGTTTCTCCTTTTTTTTTTAATAGCTTGTAGTGCAAAATTTGAATCCTAAAAAACTACGAGTCCTTCTGTGGAGCCCAGCATCCGCAAGTCAGTTAAGTAAATGATGAGAGCTTCCTATATTGCCAAGAGTTCTCTGGTGAAGTTGGACACAATCATACTAGGATCGATTCTATGTTTGTGTATACTTCCATCTGGGTGGGCAATAAATAACCGTTTTAGATCGAAATTCTTAAGTACGGCTACAGTGTGACCTGATAATCAAAATTTAAAAGTGATTTTAAATCGCTTAGTAATAAAAGATGAATATGTAAGGAATGACAACCAACTATTAAGGAGTCAAATTTTTTATTGACAAACTATACAGATTTTGAATCAATGTCAAAACGTGTGTGCGCAAAGAATGCACATAAGAAAAATACAACTATTGACTATTTTTCGATTTATTCATTTGCAAATTCCTAAGCTCTGAATTTTTTAAAAAAATGAAGCGTTGAGTAAACTGACAACAGTTAAAAAAAAAAAACTACAAACGTCATTGTAACAATTTTAAATCTTTCGCATTGTATTGAAGTAGATTAATGACAATATTGTTTGATGCAAACATTATCTTCAAATCTCTCGTTACGAGGTTCTTTGCAAATAACCCATTGTACAATTTAAAAGCGATGATTCAACAAAATTGAAGATAAAAATGATGATTTATTCCAATTTGTCTGGATATAAGTCTTCTGATCGATTCAAAATTTGACGAGGTGAATTTCAAATAATTAGTTTTACAATTCTAAACCAGTCAAAAAAAAAATTGGAACATAACAAAGAATTTAGAAATTCTCCCGAGATAATTTTCATGATTTAATCAAATTTGAGATAATTTTGAGGAAATTTAAATAACTGATTTAGGAATTTGAAGTTCCGTGAAACATAACACTTTCAGGATTTCGATTCTTGCTTTGGTGACCATTTAAGTGTATTGGTATTTTAAAATTGATACTTGCTGTTTTGTCAATTACTAGATTACCATATCTTGCAACTTCTAATATTTCGGATTCCAATTGTTTTTGGTTATATTATCGCAGAGGATGTGCAAAGCTATAAAATTGGAAATTACTTCTAGATTGAATATCTGTTGAAAAATGAGTAAACGATGAGAAACAAATCTATGGTGTTTTATACATTTTCTAAGAAAACATAAGATGTGCTGAACTTGATTCGTAATCAAAATAATCAAGCAAATTAGCTTTCAATAAACTGAAACGATTAATTAAAAAAAATTCTAAAATCCCATAATTATCTTGATAAACCGGTATCATTTAAAAATGTTTTAAGATTTAGATTTTGAAAATTTAGTAAAGAAGCATTTTAAATTTGATAGTCCTGTAAAAGGAATTGCGTTATGAAGCAAAAATGAAAACTGATCAATACACTTAAGAACAGATACATTGTTTGGCGCAGCATAGCCAGTTTAGGCTCTTGCGCCAATAAATCTCTACTTTCAATTCACTTAAAAATATTTGACGATATTTTGCCTTTAAATGGACCGGGTAAGAGAAATTCGACCAAAAATTTGGTTTTTTACTTTTGTATCATTAAATAGCTTAAACTTATCTTTCCCGCAATGTATTACACTTGTTCATTAAGAAACACAAATGTTGGAACTTTTCATTCTGCCTTATAAAATGGGGGCCGCGGTAGCCTAGTGGTCAAGGTCGTGGATAGCGGCTGGCGGTTTTCGTTCAGTCGCGGGTTCGATCCTTGGCCACCAAAGACCCACCGTGTAGCCGGGGCTGATGCACGTTAAATCTGTTCGGGGCCCAAAGTCCTCCCGTTGGCGTGGTGTGGATGTTTGGAGAGGGGGGTGCCAGCTCAGGTGTCGTCCTCGTCACTTGACCGTGGTTCAAAATTACGAGGTCCGTCGCCAATAGCCCTCGTGTTGCTTCTAGTGCGACGTTAATAAAAACTAAACTAAACCGCCTTATAAAGTACTTCACAAATTGTTCAATTGTAAGGAGGTGACTAATGTAAGCAAACCGGTGGCCGCGGTAGCCTAGTGGTCATGGTTTCGGATTCGTGACCGGCGGTTTTCGTTCAGTCACGGGTTCGATCCTTGACCGCCAAAGACCCGCCGTGTAGCCGGGCTGATGCACGTCAGGCCCAAAGTCCTCCCATTGGCGTGGTATGGAAATTAGAAGGGGTGCCAGCTGGGGTTTCTGATTTCCTGGGTTTTTCCATTCCCGGGAATACATCAAAATTTCAAAAAATTTAAAAACAAGTTATTTTTAAATAAAATCAATAATAGTTATATAAAATATGGGTACATATAAATTCCAAAATTAATGCTTATTTATATAATGAGCTAAACAATACAAAAAATATGTAATAAACTGATTATTCATTCTTAAAATAGGATTTCAGAAAGCATAAGCAATTTATACTTTTATCAATCAGCCTTGTTCCGAGCTTTGTGACGAACAATCCGGCAAAAGAAAATGCTCTCTCTCGGCATCAACTGACGTTGGAGGAATTGTTTTTAAAGCCTTACATAGTTTTATAATGTTTGGTAATGGATTTTCAGTCGAGTCTAGCAACTGCATCTCTTGTTTCATGATTTTGTTGAGACTAGTGCTTTTTTGGTTGAACAATATAAAACTTTTGTTTTAGAGTAAATTGCTTTCACTAATTTTTCATCAAACGTCATAGGTTTTTCTTTCAATATCTTCAAGCTCTCTTCTTCTGAGTGTGAAGAATTGGATATTGAGTCCTCTTCTTCTCAGGAAATCCATGCCCTGTCATTTGGGCTTGTCTAACCAAAGAATTTCTACCAGGCAATCGCGAAATATCGACAGTAACTGCAGCTGCTTCGTATTTTCTCCCAAAATTCGGGTATTACATTAATCCTTTTAAATGAACGTTGCGTCTCTCATTAATTCTTTGGATTAGAGAATATATCATATTTTTCGCAAATTCCGAATTTTGTTGGTTCAATTCTCCAATAACGAAAGAAAATACACCTTCTGCAGTTAGCAAAGTTGCATTTCGACTGCATAATTTTTCTAAGCCAATTTTTACTAGTTTTAAGCCAACTACAATTGTAGTCACAGTTTCAAACTCTACATTGGTCATCATTTGTTCTTCTATAATGTCAATTAATGCTTTTAAAATTGCTGACTTTATTTCTAAAAATCTTTCAAGCATTGCCAACAGACTATTTCAGCGTGTTTTGGTATCCAAAGAAGAAATCGTTTCACAGCCAAACTCTTCTTTAACATCTTCTTCATCAACTTCTACTTCATTCCCGGGAATAGAAAAAGTACAGAAATCTTATGATTTCCCGGGATCCCGGAAACCCGGGAAAGAGACCCTAGTGCCAGCTCAGGTGTCTTCCTCGTCATTTGACTGAGGCTCAAAATTATGAGGCCCGTCTCCAACAGCCCTCGTGTTGCTTCTAGTGCGACGTTAATAAAAACTAAACCGTGGAATTTGAGAAGGGGAGGCCAGAAAGGTTGTCGAACTTATCATCTACATTCCTGCATCGACATTTCATGTTTCAAAATTACAAGGGGCATCAACAGTGGTAAACGTGCCTCTTTGTGCCACGCAACCTCTCGGGGAGTTAATATCTTAAGGTAAGTATGGGCATCATAACCCCAAGGTACTTTAGTGATCTATTTCTTTCTTATGGGGTTTACCATCTTTGGTAAACACGAGTGACGGACACCCAGGACACTCTAGTAATCCTTCTCTATTTTCGACCCTTCGTGTCAACTAATGATCATTTTTTTTTCATATTGTTCCCTAACGTCTAGATCAGATACATACTGTTTGGCACACCATCGACAGTTTGGCTTTTGCGCCTTAAATCCCAATTTTCACTATGTTGTGCCACTGACAAAGAGAGGGCACGACTGGGGAAATACATTTGAGGATCGGACTTGGTTCTTATAAAGTGCACTTAAAAGATAAAAAGTAATTAAAAAAAGTAAGTAATAAAGAGTACTAGCCAGCCAATTCTGAGAAAAATGAGTATGAAGTCTTAGGTGCAGTTTATATATTATGTAATTTTTCAGGTTTGAACAATCGCGATACAGCTGAGTCAATAGCGTGCATGCTTGCCAGCACCGGCTGGTTCGTATTCTATCCTGCCTTTGCGTATCTTTTTCCTCAACTGTTTTAAAAATGATAATAATTGTTAAATAAAACCAATAACATAAATATATATTGTCAGTGTGTGTGTGTCTGATTTTTTTTATATATAAAACGGTTATTGGAGTTAAATGAAACTTAGTCAAATTCTTTGACATTTATTAAACTGAAATGTTTTTAAGAGAGTAAACCTTTGTTTCATCATATTTTTCAAGGGGGGTATTGTTTGTTAACGTCGAACCAAGAAGCAACACGAGGGCTATTGGCGACGAGCTTTGTAATTTTATGTCTCGGTGAATTGTCGAGGACGAAACCTGAGCTGTCACCTCCCTCTTCAAATTTCCACACCACACCAAAGGGAGCACTTGAGATCCCGACAGATTTATCGTGCATCATCCATACTACAGGGCGAGTCTTTAGTGGCTTCAGAGCTAACCCACGACTCAACGATGACAACTCCAACTGAGAGACCACGACCATTTCAAGGGGGGGGGAGTCTTCGTTGTTCTATACCGTTAAAACAATCAATGAATCAACATCATCCTTTGATGGGAAATTTACATGCGTCACTTTATAAATACTTATCTACTAGTTATTTACTTACGTCCGTTTTGTTATAAGTCTAGCTCCGCAACACATTGTATCATTTGCAGTGTTTAATAAAATTCATCGGATTCTTGCGTGTTTTAATATGCTATAAAAAAAAAAGATCAATATATAATTAAAACACAACGTATCAACCCAACGAACGATAAGATAAATGTGAAATGTAAAAATAAAATTCATTACTAGTGAAAGCGTGTGTTCCTGAAAATAAATGAAATCACATGCATTAGAGTCACGCATCACAATATATGCATGCAATCAGAATAATAGATCAGAAATGATCAATAGATCAGAAAAAAAAATAGATTAATGAGACGTAGCTTCTCAAAATGTTTGTTTTGTCAACAGTATATATATAGTTGAAGTGACAGGAAAACGTTATGTTTATATTAGAGAGAGATGGATTCTACTTTTTTTTTCGATGGAACCCTTTGTAGGAGGGTTAAAAAAAACCACTCTCTTTCTCAAACACTATCTTGAGTATCACTTCCCTTATGCATATTTTAGTGCCACGTTTTAATAAAATAGACCAAACTAAATCAATCATCTCTTATACATATTTATAATACACGTTTAAAAAATTGAGAAGAAAACAAATAAGATGCATTTGCTGCGCAATATTATAAAATGCTTCTTAACTAGCATAATAAAATATGTTAGGCAATAATATATTTGTTGGGGTTTTAACGCATTAAATAATAATATATAGGTAATAATTGGGTATCGTTATAAAATTTAATTTCCAACATTTCATTCCGATCAAGTAAAATTTTATATCTGAATCATTAGTTTATTGAACATTTCGGCTGTTTCCGGCTATCCGACTCAAAAGTCAGCCATTCGCAGCCACTGTGTCTCATAACTTTTCTCTGCGATCAGATGAAATGGCACCAGATCTCCTTACAACTCCGTCCTAACACGAAAATATGGAGCCCCTACAGTAATGGGTATCAGAACGTCTACACGTTTGTGGAAACAGGACTGGAATATATGACTCGATTGAAACATCGCCGGGCACAAGCTTGAGGCCACTTGGTTGCTTGGTTTAAATTAAAGTAACTGTAGAGCTACAATAGGGATAGATATTTAATTACAATCAAATTCTAGTCCTAATGTAGCTCTACAGGCTAAATTATGAGCTACAGTCAAGTGAAGAAGATGACACATTAAGTTAGTTTTACTAACTCCTCCAGCTTCCACACCATTTAGAGGCCACGGTAACCGAGTGATCCTGATGGCCTTGTTGTCAGAATTTTTAATGACATACCAGGATTTATCCAAAGATTACCCGACCCGTGTGTTAACTGGGTATGATAGAATAATCCCACTGTAGTTCATGCATGTCGTAAGAGGCGACTAAAATGGGTACCCAGCGTCTGGGGGTATAGCCGGGCACTCTGCCCCTGGGGATTATATCAGGGGACCTCAGGGACTTGCCTTCTTCAAGTAAGTACGGGCATCATGACCCCGAGGCACCCTACTGATCTTTTTCCTTCCCATGGGTTTTGCTGTCTTTGGTAAACACGGGTGACGCACCTGCGGGTTACCTTAGCGATTTCTCTGTTTTCGACCCTCCTTCTTGTCAACCAATTTTAGTCTTTTTTTTTGCAATTTTTTCACGACTAGACCACAGTTAAATCTTGTTTAATGCAGCATAGCCACATTTGGCTCTTGTGCCAACAATCTTTACATTCACTCACTCACTCACAAGATTACCACAAATGCAATCTGTACAAAGATTAACTGAAAATAAATACGCCTAAGTTGAGGCACAACATAATAACTTTGATTCCAGGTAGATTTATAGCGTACATCAGTCTCAATACATGATGGGTCCTTAGTTAAATTAGAACTAGAACCCACGTCTCGACGGAAACAACGCCGATCGGGAGCTCGAGAAAATAATCACTCAGCTATCTCGAACGTAGCATTATAAAGGTAGCACTCTGCAAATAATTTGAGTAATATTGAATAATTCCTCAGTGAGACTCGTGGTTTCCAAATATTTCGAGCCTTTTGCAACATTGTCTAAGGGAAACATGCAAGAGAATGTTCAGCAGAAAGTGTACGAAATTATAGATTCCTACCTCTATAAAGGGCTCTTAAGGTTTCAATTTAATTAATGATTATTACAACCCTGAATGATGGTGATATGTATATTTTAGTTTATGTACTGATATGGCGTTATTTTGAGAAAATGGCATCAATAATAAAGCGCGGGCATAAAATAAAGTATACATGATGTTAAATTCAAAAGATTGGCACTATAA
Source organism: Nephila pilipes (assembly GCA_019974015.1). Taxonomy (NCBI): domain Eukaryota; kingdom Metazoa; phylum Arthropoda; class Arachnida; order Araneae; family Nephilidae; genus Nephila; species Nephila pilipes. Next base: position 282,915 of record BMAW01110891.1, on the reverse strand, counting down.
TTATAATAAATACATTTAGTTTGCTTAAGGTATATTTACAATGCTATGATATATTTAATTTTATATTTTTTGCTGTCTGCTTTTATTTTAATATTCGAACATAATATTATTATCTACTTTCATATTTTATCATGGGGCCGCGGTAGCCTAGTGGTCAAGGTCGTGGATAGCGGCTGGCGGTTTTCGTTCAGTCGCGGGTTCGATCCTTGGCCACCAAAGACCCGCCGTGTAGCCGGGGCTGATGCACGTTAAATCTGTTCGGGGCCCAAAGTCCTCCCGTTGGCGTGGTGTGGATGTTAGGAGAGGGGGGTGCCAGCTCAGGTGTCGTCCTCGTCACTTGACCGTGGTTCAAAATTACGAGGTCCGTCGCCAATAGCCCTCGTGTTGCTTCTAGTGCGACGTTAATAAAAACTAAACTAAACATATTTTATCATTTGCTCTTATTTATATATAAATACTTAATTTAATTATTGATTTTGATGGCAGAATCATCTGTTTTTATTCATTTTTTGTATACATTGGCAACGTTTTTGTACTTCGGAATATTTTGCTTATGAAAATAAAAATTGGTGATAATAACCTTTGTTGCTCTATATCCTAAAAAACCAATGAACCAATCGATAAAAATTCATTAGAATTTAGGAGAATGTATTTTTTCTTGTATTGATAGTAATCACTTCTATGAAGTCTGGGGCTCAGAAGTATGCTAACTTTACGCTATTAATATTCATTTTGAATAATTCTACTTTTTCCGAGAACTTAACAGGAAAGAAAATCGTTCGCATAGGTTAAAAGGAAATTAGCAAAGTTAATTTCAATTTTTTAAAAAAAATTAGAGTCGAGACATCGTAAAGCTGTTTAGTTACAATAATTCCGAGAAGTATGGGCTATTCGAATTGCCATCATTAAGCTGATGGACTGACAGACTTCGTGAGCAACAGCACTTATAATAGCAAATGGAGTGTAATTATTTATACCTTTATTTATTTTTCTCCGATTGAAAAAAGAACAAATAGTTTTAAAAAATATCATATGCTGTGTGTTTTGTGTGTTGTGCCCCTAAGAACTTATGAAAACAGTCACCAATAGATCTAAAATATTTACCGATAAGCTCACGAGAAGACGAAGAAATGTGGAGCAAAAAAGAACAAAAAGTCGAAAACCTATATTTTGAATCATTTGTTATTTAGTTTAAGCCCACACATTATATTAAGTGTAAGAAAGAACTTATTGAATAAATTTAAGACCCGATGCATAAACGAAACCTTTATAAATCGATAAATTATGGTTCTAATGTCTTTAAAACTATTTTGGTTATGGTCACGAACTCGTTGTTTCCATCGAGTGATGGGTTCGAGTCAAAAGACCCACCGAGTAGCGGTATTGATGCAAGTTAAATCTGTCAGGGCTCCAAGTTCTGTTTGCGTGATGTGGAAGTTTGGAGAGAGAGGTGCCAACGCAGGTGTCGCCTTCATCATTTTAAATCAAAATTACGAGGTCCATTGCCAATAGTATTCGTGTTGCTTCTACGTTTGATGTTAATAAACAGTCTACCAAACCATTCCTAATTGATTTAGATCGTCTTCAACTATCCATTAAAAAATCGATAACGACGTTAATCCAATAAAATCAGAAGTATAAGTAATAGATACAATATTAACGTGTGGAATTAAAACTAATAAGAGCTTTATATATATATGCTTTAGATGACGTATTTAAAGTTAAGCTTAATCAGTACCGCAATGAAGTTTGTTTCATAGGTTATTGAGAGATTAGCAACCAAGCTTACCAGGCATGGGTCAGAAATATCACCTTTTATACTCACAACTTATATTTAATGTAAACATATTACGTAATTGAAAGGTATTGTTTCAATTTTTTTAATATAATTATTTCTTTTTAATTAATTTTTTTTTTATTTTGAAATAGAGCAACAAAGGCTATTTTCCCATTGTTTAAATTTCAAAAATATGAAAATGTTGTTAATATACATACAAGTATGTCTATGTAGCGGGCCTGATACACGTTAAATCTTTCGGGTTCTAATTCTTTATTTTCAGTTGTTGGGGGCTTAGAGAGTGGGGTTTCAGTTCACGTGACGTCCTCGTTTCTTGTGACCAAAGCTTAAAGTTACAAGATCCATCTTTAATAGTTTCGTTGCCAGTGCAACATTTATTAACATTCAAATTAAAAATATTCAGTTACCTACCTAAGTTTTTTAATTGAATAATTATTGTATAATGAAAAATTTAGTAATGTCAGAATACATGGAAGCAAAATGTTGATAGAGTCGCGAACACCATTAATTTTTTTCAAATATTCCTGAATAGAAAAAATACCACTCTGGATACCCCTTACTACATATATCTCCCATAGTCATTCATTCGCCTGCGAAAAATATGGCAGTAGTCCATTGCACTTTACGAAAATCAATTAAATGTAAAAGAAAAATAAATGGTTGTGTTTTTTACATAGATTAATTCGAATTCCTTCCGTTGGATATGCATCACTAGTCAATTGTTGTACGTTCAAAATCGTTGACAATAAGTTGTAATTTCATGAATAAATAATACAAAAATATAAATATAATTAAAGAATTAGAATGAATGTTAAATATATGTGTGTGTGTGTTTCACTCGAAAGAAAGTATGGTATTAATTTAAGTTTTATTTCATGATTTTTTGAAAGAATGTTATAATATTTTTTCTATTGTATGTGTAATGAACTGAACTGGTGTTGCAACTGAAAACCGAAGTGTTAAAAGTAAAAACAAGACGTTATTCTAGGGATAATAAATATGTTGCTCTATATCCCATAAAACAAACCAATCAATCGAGTCATCCTAATGCTGGAGTCAGAAATCTTGTAAATGATCTGTTAAATCTGACCAAATAAACTGTAATGTGATGCTAAATAATATACTAAATTAACAAGACATGATCAGGTAAAGAAAAGTTGTAAGAGACATAGAATCAGTTTTTAATTATTTCTTGGTTTGAAATGGATTATGATAAGAGTTCATTAACACATTTCAGTATCCTCTCACTTTTTTTTCATGATGTAGACTTAAAACTCTTCCTTATATGATGTCTATCAAGAATTGCAAGTTAACTCATAGTAAGCTGCATCATGTGAAGATCTCCTAAATTAACGATTTCATCATTAAAGGAAATAGAGTGACCAACTTCGTGTCGCCATCTGTGGTATGCAAATGATACTTGCATCTAATGCTACAAAGTGATTAGCTCATCAATGAAGAAAATTGCGTGAACTTTGTGTCGCCATCTGCTGGTATGCAAATGAAATTTATTCATTATGCTAATAAAGTGATTAACATTGCGTATTTTCATTTATTCTTTAAATGCAAATGATCAATTTAAACCATATTCATCAGACATATTTAAAAAAAAATCTTTATATGCACTGCAAAACACATTTTTTTCTCATTAACTGTATTGAAATCACAAACAAAGTAAATTGTTTTTCTTTTCTTATCATTTTGACAGACATTCGCAGTCTGTCAAATTACTACTTTCTTAAACGGAACAGTTATGACTGCTATTTTATGATAAGCGAAGGGCATCAAACTCATGGATTTTTTCAAAAAAGGAAAGATGATCAAGGAAAAATACAATAGTGAGCTACCCCATTCCTAACCCGAGTATTTTTTGAACCCACACTTCACCTTTCTAATTAAGTCCATATATACTCAAAAACATGCTAAATTTTATGCCAGATTAAATCATGTGATACAGCCGGCTCTCGATCCGATCCATCATTGATGACTCAACTTCACTGGTTGTGGGTAACCCAACCCCTCAAGGGCTTACTTTCATTATGTTAGTAAAGGCTTCACGATCCGAGGTACTCTAGTGATAATTTCTTTCCCATGCGGTTTACTGTCTTTGGTAAACATGGGTGACGCGTCCCCTGGATAGCCTATCAATCAATTTCTATTTTCGACCCTTCTCCTTGTATCCTAAATTTTACCTTTTCTTCCATTTTTCAAACGTCTAGATCACAGTTTTACCTTGTTTGGAATGGCATTGTCATGTATGGCTCTTGCGCCATTAAAGTCCATCCTCCCACTGCGGGTGACCCAGATTAAAAAGCACAGTGTGATAACATATACTACTTCCTACAGGGTAGAAATATAAACATCCAATAATCAATGCTGGAAAATTTTTCAATCTAAAAAAATGTGCTTAGTTCATGTTGTATTCCTTAGCATTAGGCAAATACAGACTAAGCCCTTTTGAGGGCATTTTTTGTGAAGGGGTGAGTGTAAGATGTCACTTACACAACCCCCTCAGATCAGAATCAAACTCAGACCGGAGCGGATCAGGCTCAGAGCAAAGAGTATCGGTGTGTAAGTAAGCGAATTGACACTCGAAAGTTTGTGGATGGCGTGGTGATTGAAGTGCTAAAAGTAACCTGCACTCATCACCAAAGTAACGCGACAGGATTTAAAAAAATAAAGTAACTGTTCTTATTACTTAAAAAAACTGTGCTTGCCTAATTTCATATGAAGTTTTTAAAGATAAGTGAAAAAAGTGTGAAAGTTAGCTAAGTTAATAGCTAAGTAAACTAAAGTAAGAAAAGTAAATAACAATCAAGGTATTTTTAATTAAAAAAAGGGGGATTAAAGGGGACTCGGCACCTTTGGACCATTTTTTTTATTTAAGTGTTTAGACTTATCTTTTGTGAATATTATTAACAGATAATATAAAACTAAGTAATTTTACCATGAAAAAAAGGGCTTAATTTGATAAAAAAATTTAAAAATTAAATTTTTTAAAAATTTTCAACGATTTTAAAATTGCTTCTTCATCCACAGTCATCATTATTTTGACACCACAATTTTTTTCAAGCTCATAAGAATATATGTAACAACTTTAGGGATAAATTTTGCAATAAACAAATTAGTTTTTGAGGGGGAAAAATTAAAAAGCATACATCTATGGAAAATAGATAATAAAAAACATGATTTCTACTACATTTTCTATTTTAATATTTTTTCTATTCAAAATATTGAAAAATGGATCCCTAATTTTACCAAGCACATTATAACAAACAAACATACCAAAATTCAATTCCAAACTGAGGAAACGCTATTTAAAGAATAATAATTAGTAAAAAAATATCAAAACAATTTCTAATTTTTGTAATAATTTCTCAATATAATGTATAGATATATACCTTTAAAATAAAGCATACTATAGTTCAATTTGAAAGCATTTAACAAAAATCTAAGCTTTTATAAAAAGTTTGTCTGAGCCCGAAATTGCGAAAAATTTGAAAATCTTCATCTGACTGATCTTTGAAAGAAACATATATTAAATATATTTAAAAATAAATGAAATATATAAGATAAATAAAATAAAAGTATATGAAATGTACAATGGAAAATTTAAAATATTTTGTAACATTTATTTTGCTACTTAATTTCAATATCTAATATAAAATAAAATAAAACATGTTTAATCTAAATTGTGCTATTTTTTCAATCATATCGTTTCAAAACTTTGCACAGTTATGCCAGAGGTATCAAGGTATATTTTGAGCTAAAAATTGAAAAATCGATATTTTTATCGATTTTCGGCATTTGAAAGGTGCCAAGTCCCCAGAAAAGTAAGGAATGAAAGTTGGTAAGAAATCAGAAGTGGTAGAAGAAGTTTATTATCAAGCAAAAGAGTGAAAAAGATAAGTGAAACTAAGTTGTGAGTGAAAAGTGAAAAAAAAAAGTAGTTTAGTGAAAAAGTTATAAGATTTAAAAAGTATATATTAAAAGTAAAAGTTTTTAATCAATTGCATATTCATTTAGAGCTCTTATCCAGCGTATTATATTGGGAAAATCAACTTTTGCAAAAATTTTATTAAAATATTTCTCTCCCTTACGATACCAAATTTTTTACTCAGATGTAAAGTTTTCTTATTAAAATTCTTTTCAACTTTGACTATTGAATTTAGTAACTGGTAGCGTATTTGTTTTTAATATAAACAAAAATGTGCACATCATGTCAGTGAATATACGTGAGTCCGTGCTATGTATGTGTGTGTAACGAATTGGGGACCCATTACGTATTAAAAGATTGAAGTCGCTGTTTGGTAGTGTTCGTTGTGATAGCGAAAATGAGTTCAAGTTTTTAGTAAATTAATCCAGTTTATTATTACTGAAGATATTTTATAATTGAACATCGACCACAGAAGCGATATATATCTTGATGACAACCGCAAAAGTTTACTCTAGAAATACAGTAGAAAAGAAGAAACGCGAGGTCTTAAACAGTGTGTTTGAAACTCATGGGGAAAATTTAAAAAGTACTAGGAAACATCTAAGCAAGCATGAAATACCATGCATGCGATTGCATGCATTTTCACCATGCAATACACTGGCGCAGAACAAGTGGTGATCCGCCAGACGGCGCTGTAATGGAAAGCATTAAGCGCGAATTTTCTTACGCATCATCATTTCTTCCGTGGATTTCAGGAGGTATGGCAACTTACAGCAATCAGGAAAAGGCGAACCCCTTAAATTTTTGCCCACGAGTTTCGAAACTCCCTGTAAAGATAATACTGGGTGTATGTTAAGTATGTGTGTGTGTGTGTGTG
>BMAW01110891.1:231017-271303 GCA_019974015.1 Nephila pilipes | reverse complement strand
GGGGAATATTTGGAAAAGCGTTGGAACGATTGTATCACCCTAAAAGGTGATTAACAAAAGGTGTTATGTTGATGAATAAAAAAAAATTTTGCAAATAAAATGTTGTTTTCAATGTTAGTCTCGGGAGTTATTGATTGATGTGTTATATATATAAGGAGTGTATACTTTTTCTTAATTACAAAAATCAATATTTTACTCCGAGCAGGATTTTGAAATACAACAGTGATCAAATTTTACAAAAGTAATGTTAATTATTAGCTTCAGTTCAGTATAGTCAGTTTTGAAGTAACTAACATTTTTAAAAATTTAGAGAAAAAAAATTTAATACAATTATTCAGAAAATTGTAAAACTTTAAGCAAAATTCGATTACAATTCGAATAAAACTTTTTCTGATAGTAATTTGTCTGAAAATTGATGTATAAATGAAATAGAAACTTATTCTAAATATGTATATGAAATTTCAAACTCATATTATTAATAGTTTTTGATGCAAAAAGTTTCTGCGCTCAAGCTAAAAGTTTTGTTTTGAAAAAAAAAAGTAGTTGAAAAATTACAGAAACATTGTAGTTAAACAAGGTTTGGTTTTTCTCGGATAACTCTGGTAGTTTTCGAAGCTTCGGTATGCTTTTGGCACAGAAATGTTCAGAAAAGATGGGGCTCTAACCTATATTTTTTTTCAGGAAATCGAACAGTTTTATTATTTCACTAAAAGCTCTTTTTTTGCAAACCTTTCCATTGCTTGTCATTTTTTTTCGTAGTGATTTAAAATAATATTTAAAGCAGAATAATCAATATACTTCATGAAAATGTTTAACATTTTCAAATATTTTATTGGCAGGTTTTACATTTAAAAGCTGTTTCGATAAACTAATCGGCTTATCGTTACTTATCATAAAGATTTTGTGACTACTTTTAAATGTTAAATAATTTTAAAATCGGAGAGCTAACAAAATATTTCTTGAAAAAGAACTAAATTTGCCTTGCAACATTGTATAACAGTTCAATTTTATAGAGATTTTGTGTTCTTTGAAGGGACAAAAAGACAAAAATTTCGAATTTTCAATACTTGGTTGAAACTTAATAAAGAGTTTTTGAAACAAAAGTTTTCGAAACGATACAGCATTTAAAAATGTATGAAAAAGATTTTTAGTTCTTCTGTGGATCTGTACTTAAATCTCTTTAATTCCATCCAGTTTCATTGTTATATACTTTTATTCTTAAACAACTTCATTTACGTAGGAGAAAATTCAAAACAGAAAATTCAACAAAATTGTACCAACTGCATTTTGATAGTCTGCACGTGGCAGAAGTTTTGTATCAACTTAAGTAATCCTGGACAATGTATTAAATTGTAATAAATAATAGATATTTTATGTATAAAATGATCAAATAAATCAAAATAGCAGTGGAAATATGAGATCAAATCCATAAAATCAAGTAAATCATCACTGCTCTTCGAAATAAATAAAAAATTGAAACTATTAGTAATTATTCAAGAATTAAAATTACTTGTAAAATCGGTTCTTGGTGAAAGAAGTCCTTGTTCTAAGCCTCTGGGAAAATTTTTAATCCCCTTTTGGCAAAATTGGGGAAATATACAGAAAAAAAACAATAATTTTCCTTTATTTCTGGAGTGGAAGGAGAGTGAATGATGGTGAGTTTTATGTGAATGTGAGTGATGGTTTGAGTAATGGTCAGATTTAATGGCACAAGAACAAAAATGTATTAAACATAAAGGTATAACTGTGAACTAGACGTTTGATAAAACGGAAAAAAGTTTAAACTGCCATGAAAAGGGTCGAAAATAAAGATGGATCGCTATGGTAAACAGGGGGGTACATCACCCGGGTTTCCCAAAGACAGAATACTCAATGTAAAAGGGAAAAGATCACTAGGGTGCATAGGGTAAGTGATGCCCGTACTTACCTGAAGAAAGCAAGTTCCTGATGGAGAAAAAAAATCCTAAAGAATTTCATTATTTATCATTAAATACTGATTAACGATATGTGTGTGTCTCATTTTTACAAGTAACTTAATTATAAGTAAGACAATTAAGTTGAGGAAACGGAAATGCATAAAAGGAAATGTGAATATCAGAAAGCTTTTCAAGCAAATTATTTTACTTAAATAAATAGTTCAGCATTTCCTGGTCAAGAGTTAAAATATGTTTTCCAGTTACGAATGATGGAATCCTGAATGTGATTTGTACCATGTGCATATCTTAACTTGTATATTCTTTTTAAATTCAATGAATGATTGCTAAATGACTTTTGCGAATTAGTGTCTCACAAACGCTTATTCTATGTCTTTTTAATCACGATGTATTTTCTTTCCTGATTTCATTTAGATGAAGGTTTCTTCACCTTTCAGAGTTTGGAGTGATCATCTTCATCATTAAAAGGAAGAGTCTGCGAGACTTATGTAATATCTACAAATGATTACAGAGGATGTGATATTTTCATAATGCTACATTTTCATTCGTTTTCTATCTGTTATGATGATTGAGGCTAAAAATTTATTTTTATAGTTTTTTTTTAAAAAAAAAGTTAAATAAATTAGCTCATTCAAACAAAAAAAAGATTCAATATCATTCCTGTAATTACCACAATCTGGATATTGAAGACGAATCGTCCTCTTACTTTAAGATTATGATATGCCCAAATTCTGCTCATGACTCCCACATAAAATAACTGCTTATAATTCGCATATCAAGAATGTTATCTTCATAAAAGATTATTACTTTAGAATGTTTGCTCATAGTTATGCGCTTTTGTGAATTAGTTGCTCCATATAATTGCACAATCTGCATTTAAGAATCAATACATCTAATATAATCAAATGATACAATTCAGACGCTTGTGTACTGCCAAGAAGGAATGAAAACGTTTTAGAGACAAGTCTCTTTTTAGGTGTATGTATGTGTGTGTGTGTGTGTGTGTGTGTATGGAGTGCCGGCGTTGTTTCGAATTCTTAACCACTGGGTCCGAAGAAAAATTGAACCGTTGCTTTTTGTTGCGCTCTTAGCAACTACGCTAAGAAAGAGGTCCCTATCCGGCTAATTATTAAGGCACTTTAACTTCTAGCGTTGTTATCGAAGAGTAACCACTTGCTTTCCTTCCAACATCATCATGATGATACGAAGATAATCATTCTGAATTTATATTCATAGAGAAAGTCGCTTTTTCAGCCATTATTGCAGTTGATATACATCCTCTCCCTGTTGTACTGAGTTTTTCTTTGAACAACGGGCGACGTGTCCTGGTATATCACTAGTTGCGATTTATAAGCAGTTGTCATAGACACGCAGAAGCAAGTACTTTTGCGTCGGGGGCATATGCAACTAGTAATTCTAGACTATGCTGCCATCTAGTGTTCAAGTTCTGCATCATCACTTCGACGGATGATAATTTTTGACCTGTGGAGGTGGCGTACTGTCACCTACTCCCCCTTCAGTATCATCGTGATGATACAAAATAATCAGGGAAGTAGACGTAATAGCCGGAGGGCTTTGGCGTTGGATGTTTTTCAACCCTTCGGGATATCTTTTTCTACCCCATCCGAGGGAATGAGAGTTTGTGACCCTGGAGTGCTGGTGACTTTTCGAACCCTTGATCACTGGGACCGTCGTTTTTTGTTGCACTCTTAGCAATTAAACCAAAAGAGACGTCCCTGTCAGGCTAGTTACTAAGGGGTCTTAATTTCTGGCATTATTGTTGAAGAAAGCTACCGCAGAGTGTTGACTACCTTTCCCATCTCCTATCCATACCAGACCCAAAGCATTACATCAGAGATGAATTCTTTCCCCCATCCAGAGCACGTAAACCTAGGAGCGCAGATGTTTGAGACGAGCCTCAGTCGGGAAAATGGTGGAGTAGACCTCAATAGCAAAGAGTGGGAGGGAAAATAAAAAACAATATACGCCCAGACAGACGCAGAACGAGAGAAAGAGGACGAGACACCAGCCGTTTCTGGGTCTGTTCGACGAAACAAACAAACGAAGGAGGGTGGGAAGATGCATATCTCCTGGATGGTGATCTGTACTATTCTGCTCAATGAGAAAGGGTGAATAATCTCCCATTGTAAACAATGCAATAGTTGTGCAACATCTACTAATAAGCATAATTGAATTTAATTAATTATTAAAAAACTATATTATGATATTTAAGCAGTAAATAGTAAAACTCATGTGTGTGGGTGTATGTTAATGCGAAAGAATGTCAGCATTTACTTAACTGTTTGGTGTAAGCCCAAAATATATTTGCTAAATATCCTATTTCTCCCTTGTAACGGTAACATTCAATATGTGGTGATGGTGAATATTGAAGAAAAATATTTTGTTATGATAAAAAAAAGTGTTATATGTTTTATTATTTTCTATAGAGATGAACTAGTGTTGTTCAGTCAAGGCTTGATATGAAGACGTGGTATGTTACAGTTCCTCTTCAGCTCCTTTGCTATATGGTTTTCTGTATAGCCACTGCTGAGATTTTCTTCAAAAGTAATAAGCTCGAGCTGTTCTACGGTTTTAATATTTTCTATTTACTCGTCAGAAAAATATGACGATGATATGCCTCTTTTTGATTTAACGCCAAACAAGGCTTCATACAGAGTTTGGCGCATTCCTTCGGGGTATGTTGTGTTCTTGTCAAATTGAACAAATGACAAACCATCCAATTATTTATTTCTATCGTCCATCCATGCAGTTAACATATTCCGTATATCTTGATTGGCCTTTCAACTCAAACTTGTGTTTGACTACGATGAGGCTTTACGTGAACTAGCTTATCATCTTTCAGCATAGGGATAGTTTGGATATGACACGATTACTGACTGATTTTTTATTCATTTCGCACTTAGAAACAACACGAAGGCTATTGGCTATGAATCTCGTAATTCGTCAGAATTACGAGATTCATTGTCAATAATCAAGTGACATGGAGTGACATTTACAACACTGATAACACATCTAATTACACAGCACCGAGGCAAATCGCATATATCTAAACAGCACAAGTCCTAACATATATAGTTGAAAAAAACACCAATATCTCAGTATTCGATGTAGTTCGATTAAGTTCTCAATTCGAAGCGAAGGCAATTGCCTCCAACTTAAAGCTGTAACGCTTTCTCGCTCCTTAGCAGGAATCCTCTTCCTCTTTTTTTCTTCACCCTTTTTAAGACCTCGGGTAGGTCTGTCCCCCACCTTCTTTTTGAGTTATTTTCCTTTTTTCAAAGAACAACCCAATCAAAGAGAAACTCCGCTTTGTCCCCTGCAACACTATTCGCTCAAGTCGGATAATGTCCGTCTTCCCCACGTGCAAGTCGGTGTCGGCCGTCACACAGCTAGGCCATAAATTCCCAATATATCCATGACATGGATCAACAATACCTCACAAAGAGGATTCAACTTTGCCGCACCTGATTTTGTTCTTTATTGCTTTTAAGCTATATATTTTTAATGAATGGGAAGCTGGGAACAAAACGGAGTTCAAAACAAGTCTGTGGAGGGGTTATTTATAGCCTACGCTACAATATATATAATTTGAAATTTATAATTAACTGAACAACAGAAAAAATTTTAAGTCGCAAATAAACTAAAATTTTAACAATTTGTGAGAAATTTAAACAGAACCAATAAGATAGAAAGCATAAACCAAATCATAAAAATAGACATGTAAAAATTGCAAACACGAAAGTTAAGGAAAATACGTTTTCCAAATTTAACTATGAAAGAAGAATTATATAAAATTCAAAAAAAAAGTAAAGTAAATGAAAAACAGACAATCAAATACCAGATAATCTTTTTTAAAAAAAAGATATAGTAACTGAAAAAAAGTACGATAGCAGAATTTTGAAGATAATAATATATTTAAAATTTGTAACAGGCTTTAAACTATTAGTCTGGGTTATTCTAGAATTATTGACTAACTATTACCATGAACGAAATATATTATTTAAAAAAAATTGTTATAAAATGGAAAATACTTTTGAAAAGAAATTAAAAGCAAAATAAAGAAAATACAAGCCCAAATAATTCCTTAAAAACAATAACTAATATAATTATTGAACATAAATGTCACCGTTGTTTGGGTACTTAAAGTCAGTGAATGGGTGCAAATGATCTTCAAGTCGCTGAACGTAATTATTTATAGTCACACAATTATTGGGTCACTTTTACCAAGGGATCCAGTACATATTCTGCAAAAAACAGCTCACGCGCCATTATGGCGCCACCAGCTTGTACAATGTCTTGTTGACAACATGGCCTCAAGGGGTCTGCCCCCCTCCCGAACCTTACTATCAACTCATACCAACTGGAATCGTGTCTCATCTGATTTACCTACGTTTTTCCAGTCATTTAGGCATTAGTTAGTTAAAGCCTTCGAGTTGGTCTTCAGCTGTCATATTCCATCAAAACCAAATTTCTCAGCACTGTCCCCATGGACACGTCGATTGTTGCTAATATTTGCTACAATGTTACTTGTCTGATAACACTTACTATTCTCCCTAATTATCGCTGGTTATGGTTCTAACGCTTGACTCTCCTTTCCAACATTATATAGTAGTATTTTAATGATATTTGACCTCATTGTAATTGTGATCTTGTTCAAATATAATTTGTCTGCCTTAACACAAATTATTTTGATAACTGTCTTAGTACTACTGCTTTGTGACCAATTTGTAAATCGTTAGGAGAAAAAAAGAATCGCCAACTGAAAAAAAGAATTTTTTTGTTGATAAATCAATACTTTTCCCTTTAAATTCATAACACAATAAATTATAGGTATATTCAAATTAAATTTCAACAAATGGAAAGGCATATGTATTTGTTTTTATACAAAAAATAAACATATCAAATTTTAAATTAATATTACTAGTGCTTTCCTTTTTTATCACATATTTATACAATTTTTATACATATCGTGTTAATGCAGTATCGTTAACCAGATGAATAGATTTATTTAATCCAAGAATACAATGAATTGAATACAATAAAGATTGAAGAAAGTAACTACTATCTGTTATAACATTTTTGCCTCAAATTTTCCTTATTCAATACATATTAAATATTACAAATAAAAATGCTCTTCAGAAACAAGTTTGTTTAACTAAACGAGATATACTTTGATACCATTCTTATCACTTCTATAAGACAAGAATATTATAATCAAAAATCAAAGTTCAGAATATTATGTATAATTTTGTATTGTCAAATGTTCTGCTCTATGAATTTTGAACAGTAAAATATAAATTATAATAATTTTAAAATCACAAAATTAAAAATTAAATTGTAGGGAACAATAGCAGATTTGCATAATAATTTTTAAATTCCAGGTCGTTAAGCTGAAATACATAATGCAATAATTGTAAAACAAATATTCTGAAATTGAAATTAATGTTGTTCAGATATCGTAATTTGTTGTTTACGAGTAAATGTGAATAAGAGGGATGAAAAGTACTACTGGCTGATGATGCGTCGATAATTTTCTCAATAATTCACACACATGATCACCAGAATATTTCTCTCATATTGCTAAGGTCACGGTAGCCTAGTTGTCAAGGTTGCGAGCTCACGGTCAGCGTTATTTCATTACGTTGTGGATTCGAGTCTAATGCCATTTAAGTCCCACCGTATAGTGGGCCTAATATACGTTAAATCTATCGAGGGTCCAAGTCCATCAGGTGGCGTGGTGTGGAGATTTGGAGAGGGAGGTGCCAGAATTCAGGTGCTCCCTTCGTCACACACACTGAACGAGACTCAAAATTACGAAGTTCATCGCCAATATTCCTCGTGGTGTTTCAAAGTGCGACGTTAGGAACAAATCAAAACTCATAAAACTGTATATTTTTGTGCATTATCAGTGATATCAATTCATCGAGCACAATATTTGATAATTCAAGTGTCTTTATTCAATGCGTTCCACGTGGCCGCGGTAGCTTCGAGGTCAAGGTCATGAACTCGCGACCTGCAGTTTTCATCTAGCAGTAGGTTCGAGCTCTGGTGCCACTATAGACCCATCGTGTAGCCGGGGCTGATGCACGTTAAATCTGTCGAGGCTCAAAGTCCTCCCGTTAGCATGGTGTGGAAATTTGGAGAGGGAGGTACCAGCTCAGGTGTCGTCTTCTTTTCTAGATCGAGGTAATCGCAATCAACGTATTCCAATATGAAACTTGTATATTTGGTTGGGAAAAGTAAATATCTTTGATTTTCTCTTATTTTTGAAAATGAAAAAATAAAAATTACTAATTAATCAAGTTAAAATAGATAGGAAGGAAGTTTACCTATGTATGGAATTACTGTCATATTGGCAATGTTATAAAAATATCTCCCTTCACATCTACTTGATAAGTAAGCTTTGCTACCATTGAGTTTTATTTATGGGTAAAAAGCAAAACAGTTGTAAGCATTTTCGTAAAAATTAAAAAACATTTATTGGCGTTAATGTACACTGAATTAAATTTCCTTATTTTATTATAAAAATATTAGAATTGTAAGAAATGAGTAAAAATACGCGCTAATTATTAAATAACTTCTTCTGTTTACAACACAATAAGGTTAACATTGATATAGTAAAGATAATTATCTTATAGACTATTAATTGTTGCCTATTTCTAGATTTTTTCATACATAAAAGAAGAAAAGTTTTCAGGTTATGTTTGAACTATAATTCTCAATACTCCTTCGGTTATGAGGAAAATGCAAGTTTCGAATTAAGTTAGTTCTAAATCTAAATAAAGGCTATTGGAGAACGATTTCGCACAATTTTGATCGACAATCAAGTAAAGAGAACAACATTTGTGTTCAGCTAGTATACCTTACTCTACTATATTCCACACAACAGTACTCGTATATAAGAACTTTGAAGTTCAGTTCCATTTAACAAGCAGCATGCTTCATTATTCCACTCAATGGGTCTTCAGTGGAATAAGGATTCGAACACGTGATTCGATTTGTACACTGCAGCAAAGAAGATTCGCGGCCTTAACCACTTGGGGAAAAAATGTAAATTTTAACGAACGTTGCTCTATATAGAAGTACACGAAAGCTATTGGAGAACATCCCGTAGTTTAGGACGATGATCAAGAGAAGAGAACGACACATGCATTGAACTGGTACTTCACTCTTCTAAATTCCTCTCAACAGAGCTCGTAAGTGAATTTGATTGTTTATTAACGTGGCATTTAGAAGCGACACGAGGGCTTGAAATTTTGGCAGCCACCTTGAAATTTTGAGTCTCGGTCAAGTGATGAGGACGAACCTGTGTTGGGAGAGGGGCTGCGGCATAATACAAATCAGGCTACCGTGACCTTAAGTGACTACTGGCTATTGGCGACTGGCCTCTTAATTTTAAACCCCTGTCAAATGATTATTATGACACATGAGCTGTCATTTCTCTCTCCGAATTTCCACATCACACCAAAGGGAGGACTTGAGACCTCGACCACATTTAACATGCATCAGCCCTGCAACACGGTGGGGTCATAGTGCCATCAAAGCTCGAACCCACGACTCGACGTAAGCACTGCCTCCTGCAAGTCCACGACCATAACTAGTAGGCTACCGTGGCCATGATAATTCTCTCGATTGCTAATAATTTAGTTAGAGTTTGTGCGATTATATACTAGTTTCATTCTGTAATCAGAAAAATAATTGAAATTTAATCATTGCTATAGTTAAAAACTTCATCACTTAAAAGAGCAAAAGTTTTCCCACACACACACATCAAAAATTAAGTTCACTTCTAACTTATTTACTATGTCTAGAAATAATAAACAATCACAATCAATCTCAAAGTTCAAGGCATTTAAACATTATACAGGGAAAATATTTTTGCTGTTTACAACAATCGAGGAGAAATCTAGCATTTCGTAAGGCCACAACCTTATCCAAGGCTATTTATCGCATGCAAAGACAGAGAAAAAATGGTTTAATACACGTGAATGAAAACATGTGTGACATCTTAAACTCGCCGCGAATCAACTCTAATTACAAATTCGAGATTTCATCAAAATTGGATTTCTTAAAATGATTTTTATCGTTTCTTTTTTTCTGGAATTCATTTAAAAATTAAATGGATTATTATCGCACGTAATATTTGGTTAATAATAATTATAAACCGGGAGCATAGTTTTGAAAGTTTTCCTGGATTTTTTCTCTGTTGTTGAATTCAGAATTTCTACAACAGATTTAGAAAATTACTTGAGGGAAATGTTTTCTTGCCTCATTTATCGATAAAAGGTCGAAAAACAAGTACAATGATAACGAGGAAAAAGAGTTTCTATGACATCACGCATAGATACATTTTTATTTTAGCCAAATTAAAGATGCATGCGTGAGGTTTATTTTCATACAATCGCTCATATATTTGGGCTTTAATTTTTTTCCTTTTAAACTTTCCAGAAATGTGTTAGAGAGAGAAAATTATACAACCTTCGTGCACTGAATGATTGTAAATAAAATAATTATGTGTATATGTTTCGCTTTGATTCTGTTCAAATGAATTTTGTACAGAAAATGTATCTCAGAAACGTTAAGTATTTTTCATTACAAAGTCATATCAGATATCAAGCTTTACAAAAACATCTTCATTTCCATTCAATAACGGTAATAAATCTAATCTTAAGTTACCCTGATATCCATAGTCAATATATATATATGTGTGTGTGTGTGTGTGTGTGTGTGTGTGTGTGAGAGAGAGAGAGAGAGAGAGAGAGAGTCTATTAAATAACGAGACTGAAGTTGTAAAACTTTTTATTTTGATGTCATATATATTTATTTAAAATCATCTTCAATATACACACCTCCTCTATCTCTACAAAGCTTCATGCAAATCTTTCGTTATTCAAAACAGTGCAAGAAATCTTCTATCAGCCCCTTTAGGAAGCGTGCCGCTTTCTCTTTCACAGCTTCAGCGATTCAAATCTTGTTCCTTTTAATTCAGATTTCACCTTAGGAAACAGATAGAAGTCGCGTGGCTCAAGATCCGGCGAATAAGGCTGATGGTCTAACACTGGGATGCTGTACTTGGCTAGAAATCTCTTGAAAGGCAAATGGAATGAGCCGGCGCATTGTCTTGATGAAAAAATTTGCCGTACAGATTCTTTATCCATTCCTGCAGTCTCAGCAATCACGCGAATACTTAACCGGCGTCCAGATTGAAAAAAAGTTACCGATTTTTTTCGATATTGTCATTCGTTTTTGACGTGGAAGAGTGACCCGGGCGTGTATCAACTTCAAAGTCTTCTCGGCCATCTTGAACACTCTTAAACCACTCAAAAATATTTGCACGTGATGAACATTCATTGCAATATACTTCTTTCAATAAATTATAAGTTTCAGAAGTGGTTTTTCTAAGTTTCATGTGAACTTTAACAACAATTTGTTGCTAATTCATAATTTTTCAGCGAAACAAAAGCAAATAACTCTATGCAAACGAAGGCTACGGGTATACCATTTTATTTTTACAAAAACGAGGGACACTGCATTAAAAAAAAGTAGGCTTCACGCTAAACAGCTGTCGGTTGCCGGCGTTTGGTGCCCGCGTACTTCAGCGTCAGTCTCGTTATTTAATCGCCCCATCTTGTGTTATATATATATATATATATATATATATATATATTCCTAAACAACAGAGACTGACACATTTTAAATATACTATATTGCATTTTTATGACATTTATCACAGCAATAATTTTCAGTTAGTGTGTAATTGTGCAATTTAGGTATTTTTTTAAATAATTAGGGTGTTGAAGGTGCACAAGTATTGCTTGAAAACTTTTAGAACTAATTTCTTCAGCAAAAAGACAGATTATTTGTTACTTTAGAAGAGAAAATCATAAGCGAAAAGAATGTGATAAAAAATGGAGTTGCGAGGTTAAATCCAACAGGTAAGAGCAGGTGCAATTTTGAAATATGAGTAGTGCCTTTAGAACACAAAAAATAAGGTGCATGATGGTAATAGGACCATTTTAATTGCAGGCTGAAATTGTGATGAAAAATCCGTGGCTATTAGTATTATATTTCTCTTTAAGTTTTCAAAAGAATTTTGGTTTTTACTTTAGATTTTCCCTTTCAAATTTAAAATTTTGCAAAACATCGTTTTATGCGGATAATATGGTCAGTTAAAATAATAAAGCCTCTTTCCAATTTTCTCCATAAATCCATTTATATCAAGTTTTACTTCATTTAAGAAAACGGAAAGATGAAAAGAAGACAATTTTATAACATTTATGAACAGAACTATATTTTCATTTGAAATTAGTTGAATGTAAATAAGAAAAGATGATACGTTTATATTTCCTTCACTTAAGTTTACTCAAATTCTCTGTATGTTCGGTAAAATGTTGACTAAGTCATAAAAAAAGAAAGAATATTATGAGAAAGATTAGAATAAGCATACTTTTAAATATAATAAACATATGAAACAGAAACAGTTCACTTGCAGGTATTTCAGCCGCTAGTGTACGTAACACAATCATCAGTGGTAGTATAGCACCACGGCTATAGGCTTTAGAAAACATTGTGGTTCATGTATGAGCCATATACTGTATGTTGAAATTCATTACATATTATTATAGAACTTTTAAAAACCTAACATAATAAACAATTCATCACATTTCTTCGATTCCTTAATCACTCGACAAAATGGTAGACTTACCAGATTTAGTTAACAACTGCCGTTTCGGGAAGACATGCAAACAACGATTACCTCTTTCCCAGAAAAGTTTATTCAGCCAATCCCACTCGTTAACTGCTATAGCTTCTTAACTTCCTTTTCAAAGTAAAAGTAATAGTAGAGTCATCTGTTGGTTAACTTTGAAATTAACATTGAACTCACCTAGTGGTTATATTACTACCACTGGCCGTATTACTCTATGGAACATGATATTAAATAAATTCTTGGAAAATACTGAAGAAAGTTTCTAAGTACAAAAAATTAAAAATACAAATGAAAGTAAAAACAAATCTCTAACTGTGAGTCGTTACATTTGGTAAGCCAATTTTAATGAATGCATTAGTATATCTGATTAATCACACACAGTTGAATGCTACATTAAAATCAATTACAACTGTGTAAAAATATTTATTGCCGAAATTAATCGTTATTTTCTTTTTAATTTTGAAATATAATTTTTTAGTTCAGAGGCGTTCAGCCTGGAGCCCGTGGGCCGCATGGTACCAGAAGCACGCATCACTGCCGCCCAAGAAGGGAGTGCGGAGCAAAAGAATTGTCAATGCCCACTGCAAGAAATTATAACTCTATTAAATAATTTAAGAATCTTTATGCATGTCACCTTATGCCACGTAGGAACTCGTGATATTGCCTTGCGATATAAGTGAAAATCATCATTGGTGATTTATCCGTATTAACGTATGTAGCCGGAAATAAATAATATTGGTTGGGGATCCATATGGTAGGCAGATTCCACATTTCTTTTATCACAGCCTTTGGCTGGTTTCAGACAAGGCGGCTTAGTTGATTCTCCCTAGTTAAGGTGGCTGAATATCCTAGCATTGCATATTGTCCTTTAAGTTGATTCAACTATTGAGAATGTGAGAGGCGTTGGTTCCTTGTGAATAGTCGCCTTGAGACGAATCACTTCTTCTACCCGATTCTTGTGCCATAACTCAGTCAAATACAGCTAACTTAAAAAGTCAATAGCCTACGCAAGGATACACCAGTCAAGTCTCACACAACTATTTATTTGTCGAACTTGTAATATTATGTCTAAGGAATATTTTTGCTCTCCTTGATGACCCCCCCACCAGATTAATTCATCTATTCGGTTGCTATTGAATTAGTTAATATTCTCTTACCAAAACCTCTCATGTTGAGGTTGTCTTGATTTCTCAAATCTTCTGCGACCGTTATCGCCCGCAACAACTCTTGATATCATCTATCGATTGTAAGGCATATACTCAGTGCTAGTCCCACTCGGTCTCTATCCATTAAACTTCCTTTTGCTTATATAACGTCATATCTATCTCACTTCACTTTATTTCGACCTGCCTCTATTAACATAATCACGTTTTATTTGGGTTTGGAAGAAATTGCTATTTCATGCAATCAATCTCAATTAAAGTCCCCAAGGTTAGTGAAGAGAAAATAGTGAATAGCCCAACGTCACATCTTTATGTCTAGGAGCGCCGCTGCATTCTCGATCGTTAACATCAAAATCGCCATGTTTAAAACGTCGAAATCTAATAAGCACGTGCTTTTCGATTCGATTGCCTTCCCGAGAACAGAACAGATTGATTGACATGCTTTTGCAGCCTTTTTCCTTAATGAAATTTGTAACTAATGCAGCGACGAATAAATGACTTATCGTATGATATCTTTCACTTCACTCTCACTTTTTCTTGCAGCTTCTACATCGGTTTCATAATCCTGAACTTCATCCTATCTCATGACACAAACGCAATATACTTATTAGTATATTACTTCTGAGTAGAAGTAACACAAAAATCGTTTTACAACTTCCTACTACACCCAATATAGAAGCAACTTAAAGCATGAATATCATTTTCCTCCTCACTTTTCTGCCACATGGGCTAGTGCCACTTAAGATCCGCCGTGTAGTGGGACTGATTCATTTTAAATCTGATCGTGGTCCAAAGTCCTCCTGATGACGTGATTTGGAAGTTTGGAGAGGGAGAGATGCCTGCTCACAGGTGACGGCCTCGTCATTTCACCGAGGTTCAAAATTATGAGGTTCGTCACCAACAGTCATCGTGTTGCTTTTCAGTGCGACAATAAAAACAATCACACCTACATGAATAGAAATTTTCCGAACAAAAGCTCAGATAAATTTTTTTTAATGCTGTATTACACTAGTTTTAAATTCATTATTATAGTCTGTATACAACAAGCCTAATATATTTGACCCAGAAGCATATAGCTCCCGACAGACTGACTGCTCTGTGTGTTTTCAACGCTAGTAAATTAGCACCAGCATTGTATTGTAACTGCAGGACAGTTTTTTAAAGTATATTTCGTACAAATACATTTAATTCAATAAAATATTATTTCTTTAATTTATTGCAGAATGTTCTTGATTTCTTTAACGGGACTTGGAAGGAGGAGGCACTTCCCCTACGTGAAAGTAGTTTTTAATGTGAGAATTTGAAATGGGACCACTAAAGAGATGTCAATAAGTCTAATTCATCACACACACACAATGTGGCCCATCCGAATAAAATGCGTTTCCAAAGCGACCCTCAAAGTCTTTTGGGTTAGGTAAGCCTGCTCTAAGATATTCATTTTTATCATTACACTTGTTCGTTTGTTGAGAATATTTCTTAAAGTTTTTCTTACAGTAACCTCTCTTTAATCCGGCACGTTCGGGACCACGGCCGTGCCGTACTAACGATTTTACCAAATGTTCAAGCGTCCAAATAGTTTTAGCAGTATCACCAAAGATAAAGTCCATATATATATATATGGACACGTGTGTGTGTGTGTGTGTGTGTGTGTGTGTGTGTGTGTGTGTTTAAGCAATTAAAACAAAGTAGACGATAAAAATATTCGACAAAGTATTTTGTCTCATTCTAGCAACTACAAAACCAAATTCAAACGTTAAACATTAATTTGATTAAATATTCATGCATTTTTATATTAAAAAAACATCAGCTCAAAAGAACAATTAATACTATACAATGATAGTTAAAACAAATTATAACAAGTTACTCTTGTCACATGCTCATTCTTATTGGTTTTATTAGCATTCTCTCTTGAATAACACCTGCTGAAGATTACAGTATTTAATTTTAAATTATTCAACATTCTGTGTATGTCCAGGAAAATCCCTGTATAATACATAATCCTAAAGGTAAATATAATGAAAACCGTGTTAACCGCGTGTCTTAAAGAACTATGTAAAATATTTTGATTACATCATAACAATTTTTTTATTTCTTCAGTATGATCGAGAAAGCCGAGAAGTCTTTCCAGTCTAGCTATATGTTTACATTCATTAGTTTATTAATTCTTGAAGATTGTCCAGAAAAGTCCATGCGTAATACGTAATCCTGAAAGTAAATTCTATGAAAATTGTGTGTTACCCGTGTCTTAAAGAAATATATTAAATATTTTGATTACAGTTTGACATTTCTTTTTAACTTCTTCAGTATTATCGGGGAAGCTGAGAAGTTTTGCCATAGAGCTATCTTTAGCCGAGCAGCGTATTTCTGTCCTTTATGCGCTAACCCCGACGAGTAAAGAGGTTGTTGCACATTAAGCTCCTCAGACCCAAGGACAACTCTGAACTATAAATTTTAGAGTAATTTGTATCAATCGGTTCTAAACATATGAAAAAGTACTGAAAAATGTTAAAAAAATTATTTTAATTTTTATTTTTGATAAATTAAGTGTCTCTGGGAGGAGACATTTTGACTAAGTGACATCATAATGTTAATTTAAAATATTTCTTTAATCTTAATTTAATGAGTAATTCATAATAATTAGCAAAATGAGCATAATGTACAATTTGAATCATAAAATATTCCTGTCCGAACTGTTCGCAGAAAAATCCTAATTTCCAAAATTTATCTCATTCGTTTTTTTCTCTATCTCTCTTTATCTTTTACTATTAAATAATTTCTCAATTTTAAGTTGTTTATTATTGAAAGCTCGTGATTTCCAAAAACAATGTTGTCTGCGAGTACGGGAGTTATAGTTTTTTTTTGCCCAATACATTCGAATTCTGAGAAATTTTAAATTAGACATAATTACAGTGATCACTAATTATGTTTCATTTCATTTTCTGACAGATACAGATTCTTTATTTGTATCCTTTAAATATCTACATTTGGTGAATTCAGTTAGCAATTAAAGAATATCATTCCAAGCTGAAATAAATTCCATAATTATAGTTTCAAATCGAGTGATTTTGATAACCATTGACCCAATGTCTCCTACAGGCGACACTGAGTTCTAAGTCAGAAGTGAGAAGATTTGAGTAAGAAATTAATAACGTTATATATAAACAGCAAGTTTAAGGAATTCAACAGTGTGTTTAATAATTTCTTATTACGCAAATAATAAAAATATGCACACTTAGCGATGCGCAAGCATATAATTTTCTTTCTCTCGGAAAACATTATTTTCATTTTACCATTAATAAGATACGAATGCAAAATGTTCATTAAAACTCCTTTTTTTTTAGAACTACCATCTATTAACAAGAAAATTAACTAATTCTGGGTACCAATGACGCTTT
Source organism: Nephila pilipes (assembly GCA_019974015.1). NCBI lineage: Eukaryota > Metazoa > Arthropoda > Arachnida > Araneae > Nephilidae > Nephila > Nephila pilipes. The sequence goes on along the minus strand of BMAW01110891.1, from coordinate 254,082 downwards.
TTATTTAAATTGGTGGCATTTTTTGAAAGTGTTGTTTAGTGTCTCCTACAGACGACGCTGGGACTGAAGAGGTTAAATCTGTCGAAATCTAAATTTCTTACGTTTCGCTGTTTTGGAAGTTACAAGAATAACGTACTAATTCAGATGTCATCCTCGTTACTTGAACCCGCCGTGTAGCGGGGGCTGATGCACGTTAAATCTGTCGGGGCCCAAAGTTCTCCCGTTGGTGTGGATGTTAGGAGAGGGGGGGTGCCAGTTCAGGTATCGTCCTCGTCACTTGACCGTGGTTCAAAATTATGAGGTCCGTCGCTAATAGCCCTCGCGTTGCTTCTAGTGCGACGTTAATAAAAACTAAACTAAAAAAAAACCTCGTTACTTGAACGAGGTTCGAAATTCGAAGCAAGTCATTTATAGCCCTCGAGTTGCTTCTACGAGCAACGTTAATAAATTATCAACCTAGTTATAAGGAAACGAGGTGATAGAGAAGGTTGCGTTCCTGAAGAGATGCTGCTCATTTAAATTTTTATAAGACCACTGAGAAAAATGAAAAGCCAATTAGGCTATATTGTGTTCGAAATGTTCCGAATTAAAACAGATTTACACACGAAGATTTTATCTTTCTGAATACATCCCTTTAGAAAAAAAAAATATTTTAAATACAGCAAATATTTTGAAATTTTTGATATTTTGGGAAACATACCGAACATTGATATAATATCTGATTGGACAACAAACAAAAGAGAGGAGATTCTTCGCATCCTGATTTTTAGAGAAATAATAATAATCTCTCTGGTCTTTGACACAAATTCAATTTCAATTTACTGGATAATGCAATTTATACTACTTTCAACAGAATAAATGGTCTGGAACACATTCTGTTAAACTGCGTAAATTACACCTCTCATCGAAATAAACTTTAGAATATACTCCGAATTGATTACCAATGCACTATCAACTTCAGAGAACTTTTGCATAGAGCAGTTTCGAATAAAATAATGTTTAAAACTCTTTTTTAGAGGGTAAAAACTTTGATATTTATTAACAGGAGGAAGTGACCGCAGTAGCCTAGGGATCATGGTCGCAGACTTGCGGCCAGCGTTTCACCGAGTCAAGGATTCAAGCAATGATACCACTAAGACCCGATGTGTATCGGAATTCATGATCGTTAAATATGTCATTGTCCCAAGTTCTCGTCTTGCATTGCGTGGAAGTTTGGAGATTGAGGTTCCAGATCAGGTATCGTCCACATCACTTCACCGAGGTTTAAAACGTGTGTGTATGTAAATGTGAAAGTTATTGACGCAAGAGCCAGATGTGGCTATGCTGCGCCAAACAAGATTTAAATGTGGTCTAGACGTGAAAAAACTGGAAAAAAGCCAAATCTGAGGTTCAAAATAATGAGGTCCGTCTCTAATAGCCATCACGTTGCTTCTCAGTGTGACGTTAAATCACAATCCAAAGAAATTTGCGTTTAAAAAAAGAATAATCGCCTTTGTTGCTCTATATCCCCTAAAACCAACCAACAAATCAATCTAATATATATATGTGTGTGTGTGTGTGGTGTGTAAAGATTCAGAGTAATAACTACTTATTACACACGCACAGAGTTTATTTGCTGACGTAGGACAGAACATGAAAACACAAAACAAACTGATTAAACTCACGTAATCACAGATTTAACGTCCAGCACAATATAACATCCAGCGCAATTTCCTGAACCGTCTTGTTCAGCGTCTCGCTCCTTCTCCATCTCATCTCACTACTCCGAATCTCTCTCGAAGTGCTAGACGGCTCTCTGGGAGCATCATGGTTGTCTTGTCTTCCGGGATGGTAGATCAGCAGGTCTTAGATCCCATATATATATATATATATATATATATATATATATAAGCTGTTACTTATGGGAATAATGAAAGAAATCTATTTGAGAATGGTGGGAAACGTGATATGTGAGTGTAAAGTGGTTATAAAATAAATAAAAAAACAATACAAGAGAACGAAATTAGTCACCATTATTAGACAAAGAAAAAGTGTGAAAGACAACTGGTCATAAAGGGAGTTCACACTCTTTAGTGAAACATTAATGAAATAAAAAGATGACGCTGCAGTTTTTAATAAAGTGTATGGTGATATCTGACAGCCAGGCATGTTGCGCAATGTTTTCTCGTTCTTGCTATGAAATTTGAATGATTCGTGGGTTCAAAGAATTACAAACGTCATGAAGGGCTCTTTTCAGTTCAGGAACGGAGCTTGGTGTGTGCGAAAGGGCTGCAACTTGTCTCCCGAGTATATACCACACATGCTCGATCAAATTCAGATCAAGTTAGTAAGCAGGCCATGGTATGTGTTGGATATTATTCGGTTTCAAGGAAATCTTTGATTAGGCTTGCATGGTGACAAAATGCATTATCAGCCATAAATATGAAGTCAGAACCGATAATCCCCTCGAAACAGGTGAGCATAAGGCTCAAGAACTTCTCTTCTCTGCATCTATTAGCAGTCACAGACCACGTCTCAAAGATATGGAAGTCTGTTTGGTGTCCAACTAGATTCCATCCCACACCATGACTCCCTTTGACAGAAAACAATGTTTTTCATTGATGTTTCCTGGGTAAAAATGAGTTCAACGATCTCGCCATATCATTAGCTGATGAGAATCAGTGTTCAGGCTGAAATGAGATTCGTCACTGAACATCCCATTGATCCACTGATCCAAACTCCAATACTGATGTTCCAAGCTCCAGTTTAACGAGAGCGTCTAAGCGTAAATTCTAAGGGAATACAAACTGTTGATCGTCTGGCATAGAGACCAACATGACTGGGTCTCCTGTAAATATTTTGTCTGAAAGCTCGTACTCCTATAGCTGCTGTGAACGCTGAACCCAGTTCACTGGCACAAATGTACTTCTGACGTCACTCAGTTATTGGTAAATATTGGTTTTTGCGAATGATTTTGAATTTTGCCCATCTGGTTATGGTCGCCAAATAACATTTCCCGCACTCAAAAACTTTTTCCACAATCTTCAGATCACATGCTGAGGCATATTCAAATAATTCGCAGGTTGAGATTGTCCGGGTATGAGCGTTCCAATGATTCTTCCTTTCGCAAACGTGTAAACATGTCTAGTTGCCCTCATCCCCTTCTGTTTAATTTTTAGTAATATTCCTTTGCTCGGAAATTACATGAAACCTGTCTGAACCGCTTATGCCGAATGAGTCGGTTTATCCGCGTTCTGAGGGATGCAGGTGCTTTGCGCATGAAAACGTCGATTGAAATGTTTTGCATAAAGCAAAGTTTTATCTTCAACAGATGATTTTTTTCAGTAGTCTCCAATATTTATTCACATTCACTCTCTACGAATCCTGCTTAGATTTAAGATATTAGTGTATATATTAATGGCTTGCTTGCAAAAATGATGAACATAAAAATGAAGGAAACCTTAAATAGCAGATTGTTTTTATATTCGATTTATGAGAATTGTTTAATAACGTAACAAAATCAAACAATAATGTCAATCCACCAGCTACACTTATAATTTTTTTTGCATTCGAAATGTTTGACCGATATATTAAAGACGCAATTTAACAAAATTTTTGACTATAATATAATAACACAACCAAAGTAATTTTCTCAAGAGTTAACTTTCTCTTTTTTCTTCATTTAGAGGCAATATAGTTCAGGTTTCTTTTAGTCTAGTTTCTCTCTAGACTAAAAGAGATGAAACTAGAATCGTTATAAAATAGAATTCGAACATTGGAGTTGAGCGAATTGATGTGGCTAGTTATCCTTGACTTAGAAATAGTATTCGTTGAATTTCAAGAGAGTAACATTGTTTTAAAAAATAAATTTCAAAACTTGATTTCTCCGAAGTAGAAGAAAAACTTTCTAAAACACTGTAGATAAAAATGATACCACATTAAAGACAGTAAATATATTAAACATATGGGTTTCTTTACCAAAATATTTTATATCAAAAAGAAACTTCTTAATGCTCTTTTATCTATATTTGGATTTACATGTTCATATGAAAAATAGCTTTCCTCAAAGAATTTTCAAAAATTTTCTTTCAAAAATAAACTTAGTAATGAATTGACTGAGAAAGGTGTTAAACTAACGAATGTAAACCTAGTATTAAGAAACTATTTGAAAATAAGGATAGAAAGATTTCACACTAAAAATATTTTTTCAACTTTATTATACATTAAATTAAAACTTACTGAACGATGTTTATCAATGAAGACTATTTCATAATATATATGGGCTTTCCTATATTCATTGATCATTCAAATATTCAGAAAGTGCCACGGAACATGACGGAACCTGTTTCTGTAATTCATGTTATCACTCCATTGATATCGATTTTCTTGATGACATTGATGATGATCATTGTTTGTTTACGTAGCATTCTGAAGCAACAATAGGGCTAATGGTGACGAACCTCTTAACTATGAATCTCGGTGAGGAACGAGGATGAAACCTGAATTGACACTTATTCCAAACTTTCCTACCAAGCCACAGGAGGACCTGAAGCATCGACAGATTTAACGTGCATCAGCCTCTCTACACGGTGGAAGTCTATGGGCATCAGGACTCGAACCCACTACTCCACGGAACCAACGTAGACTGGGAGTTAATAACCCTGACCACTAGACAACCGCAGCTACCATCTTTGGTCAAGATGAAGGAGTAAATTGCATTGGCTCTTTTATCAAAGACATTAAATAGTCGGAAGCGCACCAACTTTGAAAAGATAAAAATTTATACTCCATCATTAACATGTTAAAAATAAGTTTAATCTTTTCCGAAAAATTATTCCTGCTTTTTAATTTCTTTGTGAGGGATAGTGAAAATTGTTCTTTTCCAGAAATATTTGTTATTCCGAATTCTTCAATTTCTAAACCACTTTAAAAAATTTAGCTAAGATGAAAATAAAAATGGAAAGGATCTTTTTTTTGTCTTCCCTTCCCCCCTTTCTTCTTTTTTTTTTTCTTTCTTTTTTCTTTTTTTTTAAATTTCTATGTTCTACACATAAGGGTCGTTATTCTCTTTTGAGTCGACAGACTGTCGACAGAGGGAGAAGCTAAATGTCAACGGTCAATCCTGTGACGACCAGACTAAAGAAGAAAAATAAAGAGATAAATGGGTAGAAAGGAATTCCCGTCGGTAGAGATAACACCGCTCCCTTGTAGCACCTGGATGTATTCTGTATGAAAAGTAAATATCTGTAGTACTTGTGTTTATATATATAATCCTCAAAGAAATAATTTCTGCATTCTGCTAATGAATAAAAATGGCCATGGCAATTGAAGAAAAAGAATACTACAGAAAAAAATAAATACATTTGAAACGACTTTTTTTTTTCAAAATTAAAATATTCTTTCTTCTTAAACTAATAGTTTTAATCGAGATACTTCATCATTTGCTATGCATAATAATCTAACGGGTTACTGAATGCCAAAGTTAATAAGGTAATATTTTTGAAGAAAATCTTAAAAAATATGCATTATTTAAGGTATAATTTTTATCTCTCTAAATATGAGAAAACCCTATATAAAAATAAGATATATTTAGAAGAAATCAATGAAGCTAAATCTACAAAAACAACAATAGCGAAAAATATGATGAAAATTAATATTAATGTAAACTTTATCTTGCTGTTTTTATACTGTATTTTTCTTGGGAAATGTTATTCTTACTTAATTGAAAGATGCACGTTTTCCTGATCGTAAAAAGTTAAAGATTTTATTGGATAAGAAAACAAGAAAATCCTCATATTTTAAAGCTCTCCTTCCTTGTAGCGATTATTTCATTCTAGAGAATAAGAGAAAATGAGGGGGGGGGGGAGATAACGGGTGTAAAAAGAATAATAGTTTTGTTTTGTTTTCACGAATCAGCTAAATAAGTTATGAGATTATATTCGAAAATTGCAATGTAAAATTTTTAGATTTTTAAATTAAAAACAATCTCTCCTCAAAAACTGCGATTTTATCATATAATTAAAGATTTTAAAAATAACCTAATCAATGAGTAGTAAAAAAAAGTAAAAATTTCCATACGTTTTATGCAGGGTAAAATAAATAAAACGTTTAGTGTGCGAGGTAATCAAGAATATTATGTTGTAAAAATACAATGTTACCTCTATACAATGTTACCTATTAATTAATTTTGGTTAATTGTTTGGTTGTATTTTTCGAGTCCGCTAAAGACCAGCCGTATAGCGAAGCTGATGCACGCTAAATATGTGAGTCTCAAAGTTTTCCGTGGCGTGGTGTGGAAATTTGGAGAGGGGGTTCTAGCTCTGTTACCGCTCTCATCATTTGACAGGGGTTCAAATTTGCGAGGACCATCGCCATTATCACTCTTTTAGCTTCTTAAAGCGATGTTAATAAAACAGTCAATCAGTTTAATGTATTTAATCGAAAAATATTATACTCGATGACGAAATCGGATGATCGTAATATTAGCAGAAATCGAGGAATCAGCTAAACACAAAATTATCAAGTCATTAATTTTAAGGAAATAAAGGTTGTCTAAGAAGCTTTTGATTAAACCAAAAACAATAATTTACGTTCATTAAACTCAGAATTAATGACATCAATTTCAAATGATTTTTTAAATCGCCTATTTAGTTTAAAAATGCATAAAAATTGCGATAACCCGTTTATCATACAGTGAAATATTATTTATTTATATACATGTATGTCTATATATATATTTGCTGCTAGTGGTTCAATTGAATTTTATTTAATATTTGTACTATATTTATTTCCTTTTCTTTTATGTGGTTGATTTTCTAAATTTTGTTGATTTTTAGCTCTGAGATATTAGCTCTGAGATAATACGGATATTTCCTACCAGAACCTCAGACTCCTTGTAAAATGCCTAAGGATTCCTATATTTGTTACCATGTGATCTGTATAATCCTTAATTTCACTCCCGTGGAAAAATAAACTGGAAAAAAAAAAACTCTGTCACCTCTCACATAATTATCACAGTTAGAGGACGTGTGTTGCGTCCGCCGCTAATCCAGATGCATTTCCCTCGTTTTTGTGTGAAGATAAAATATATTCATAACTCCTGGATTAAAAAGTTTCTTTATTGTGCCATGGCTTAAGTATAAAACATGTTTTCAGTTCAATATTACAGAAGTGACGATGAAGTATTATATATATACAAAGGGCAATTTATAAAAACTGAGAGTTATTTTTTTTACTTAGTAGCAACACCCCGAATCTAAAATATAAAAGTGCTGTCAATTATTTCAAAATGTTACACAAACGTATATAAGTATTCTAAGTGAAGCAGACGATTTTATTTTCCTAGTTTTGTGCTTGTTTAAAGAACTTTTTTTATTTGCCTTACAGAAATGGAGGTGAGCGATTCAGAGTTAAAAATGAAATTAGCTGTGTCAAAATATTTTGCTATTGTTTGGATAAAATTACTCCAAAAACAGTCAAGTTAATGAAAGAAGTTTAAAAAGACAAATTTTTTAGTTGGTCTATGATTTTCAGATGGTATGAATTGAAAAAAGGACATTTGTCTTCTAAATAGACTCCTAAGCCTGGCCAGAAAATGTTGTGAATGAGCAAAATATTAACACTGTGTGTTTAATCTTGGAAGAAAATAGGTGAATGTCATGTGAGGAGATAGTGGTATCAACTAACATTTTTCGGAAACGTCGATATTTTGCATGCTACGCAACAATTTATAGCTTCGTCATTTCTGTTCCAGAGGGGACCCTCATTACCTTACTAAAGAACAAATGCAAACAAGAATTCATCAATGTTGCGAGTGAAAACAGATGCTTCAAAATTAACCGAATTTCCTAAAGACTATAATAACAGGTGATGAAACTTCTGTGCATCATTCTGATCCCCTTACCAAGTCTACAACAAGTGTATGGAAACATTCTGATTATACACCTCCGAAAGAAATCTGACAAACCAAATCTGCTAGAAAAGTCATGATGATTATTTTCTTTGATCATAAAGGTGGAACCTATCAGCGTGCTATGCCTCCCAAAACTACTGTGATTGGTGAATTTAATGTTTCAGTTTTGAAAATTTTGCGACAATACATACCGAGAAAGCATCATGTACTGGTAGGGAATTGGACTTTACATCACGATATATGCTCGGCTGCATGTCTCTACTTCTGCTCATCAATATCTTAATAAATGCAATATTAAAATCATTACACATCCTTCTTACAGTCCAGATCTTACACAATGCAATTTCTGACTGTTTCCGACGTTGAAGGAGAAGCTCCTTGGTAGGAAATTTAGCTCAGATTCAGACGTTATTTCAGCAGTGTATTGTTCTTCGAAGAAGCTTCCTAAAAAAGCTTCTCTACTTGTTTTGAAAAGTGGGTTGAACAATGAGAAGGTTACATATTATCGGAGGGAAGGTATTTTTAAAAAGAATGATTTATTTTATTTGAAATTATATGTTTTTAAGATTTTAATCTCCCGTTTTTTATGGAATGCCCTTTGTATACATATATATAAACACATTTGGGAAGGGGTCTTTATTTTCAAAAATGTTTCGCAAATCTTTTTATTTGTAATTTTATAATTGGACAGTTTTATTGTCATCCAAACTGTGAGAAAAAAAAACTTAATTGAGATATAAAATATGTTAAATGTAAAATACAAGTGATTCTGTGTAGACTTTATTTTGCGTAACAGTCAGCAAGAGGTTCCATTTAATTGGAAGTATTTAACTATCGTTTGAAATATATTTGACTTATCATGACATAACAATTCCGTTTAAGATAAGATAGTGTGTACATTAATCATAAAATTTTGCTGGTACATACTAGTGCAATAATTTTCAAACTAATGCACGCATGATCTCTTGAGTTATTTGAAAGAGGGACTCTAAAAACTTTAATATGGCCAGAATACCCATCGATCAGAATTTCTGCTAAAAGGCAATTACGAAATTTTGACTTTACGATTTTGGAATCAAAGAAAAAGAATTGATTGATCGTTTAATTAACGTCGCTCTCAGAAGCAACATGAGAGCTATTGGCGACGGACCTCTCAATTTTGAGCTTCCATCAAATGACGAGGATGATACCTGAATTGACATTTTTCTCTCTAAAATTGCACACCATGCAAACAAGAGGCTTGGGACCTCGATAGATTTAATGTGCATCAGCACCACTACATGGCGGGTTTTCAGTTTAGTTTAGTTTAGTTTTTAATAACGTCGCACTAGAAGCAACACGAGGGCTATTGGCGACGGACCTCGTAATTTTGAACCACGGTCAAGTGACGAGGACGACACCTGAGCTGGCACCCCCCTCTCCTAACATCCACACCCCTCCAAAGGGAGTTCAGAACTTCGACAGATTTAACGTGCATCAGCCCCGGCTACACGGCGGGTCTTTGGCGGCCAAGGATCGAACCCGCGACTGAACGATAACCGCCAGCCGCTAGTCCACGACCTTGACCACTAGGCTACCGCGGCCCTAGGCGGGTTTTCAGAGCGAAACAGGACTCAAGCCCACTACTCCACGGAAACAACTCCGGTCGGGAGTTCGCCACCATAACCACTAGGCTACTGTGGTCACGAAAAAAGATCTAAAGGTACTCGTTAATATTAATACTATAAAGTGTAATAGTTACGAGCTTCCCGATAAGAGATAAATCTATTGGTCTACCTCTAAATTTCTAATACATATTTTCCAAAAAGCTTACGGTAAAGGATAAGGTAATTTTTTACTATTAAAAAATTAATTACTCGAAGTATTTTCTTTTCTATTGTAAGTAAGAAGCTTTCATTTTTTTTAAAAAATTAAAATAAAGCAATATTTTTATTTATTTATTCGTAAAAATATTATTTTTCTATTCTGTTTAATATATATAATATCCATCAAATTTATCTTAATTATTCCGAATAGAATTTATTTAATTTTCTTCCATTTGTAGGAAAAAACTGACCTATCTATATTGCCTATGAATCCGAGAAATTTCAAAAAAGTAAAACATCAAAGTAACCGTATTTCCCCAGTTACATAGCTAATGAGGTTAATCAATTAAAAAAGATTGCATCCTATTTAAAATTTCATTCGATTTCATCAACACAGAGAGAAACTGTTTCTTGAAACCTCCATTCTAAAGAATATTTTTTTGGGAATACAATAGATTTTAGATCATGATAAGAGAAGGGATACAAAGGAATAAAACAATGTACTACTGTATACAGATGTCACCTGAAGTCAACAACTTACTTTTGAATGTTGTGCTTTTTTTTTTCTTTCGGTTATGCTAATTCCTTCTGTGATATATTTTTTTTTTTTTTGTAAGACTACCTTGAAAAGAAAATGTGCTCAATAAATAAATAAGTTTAAAAATAATTCAAATAATTTTAAAATAATTCGAAAAATTTTAAGAATCAATTTTGTACTTCGCACAAGATTTTTTTTAACTACGTATTCTAAATCTCTTGGGTAAGTGTATCTAAGAGCAAAGAGTTAATATTAATAAATATAATTTAATACAAAATTCAAAAGTTCTATACAATGTTTTGTGAAGAACAGATTTAGCCACCCAAGGTTCACTTTTTTATAATTATTATTAAATTAATCAATTAAATATAAGAAATTAAAGTAAAAGATGAAATATAGAGAAATGGACAATATTTAACTTTTCCGATATTAAAATTAAAGCAACCGATAAATTACTAAATTGAATATATTTAAGCTATATGTAATTAAAATTAAAGCAAACGATGAATATTATTAAATTGAATATATTTAAGCTAAATGTAATTAAAATTGAAGCGAAAGATAATAAATTGAAAGGCGATCTGGTACGCCAAAGGTTATCCAACTAAAACAATAACCCCTTAAGTGACTAATTAATTCAAGATACTTAACCCCTTCTTGTACTTTAACGAGTCTCACTCGTGGTGAAGAGTTTGACCCAAACATAAGTAACACGAGTCAGACTCATGGAATTAAAATTGGGCCAAACGTAAACACCACGAGTCAGAAACTTAGAATGTTTTTTTTTTTCTAGTTACAATCACGATTTACTTCTTATTAGTACGTCACAGGTAATTACATTTCGGTTCGTACTGCAACTGCATCCCTCTGGTCTGTTTATCCCGCGTCGTCTCCTACCGTTTGGGCCAAGATTTCATCGACCTAAACGGCATGGGAAAAGATTAATAATTTAAAAACTAGATTCATTCAATTCTAATTGCTTTATTAAAGTTGTTTACGATTGCTTTCTTAAGTACTATAAATTTGTATCTGTAATTCTATTACAAGAAATTGTGGAGAGGTAAGTTTTTGATTTTCAAAAAAAAGCGCATTTGAGATGTGTGCAATATGTACAAATTGATAATGAAACTCATTTGCGCATTTTAAGCTTAAATGCATTTTTCATCGTATAATGATCTTTCCTACTTCTCTCGAACCTCATACAAACAAACAAAAATTTTAACCAAAAATTGGAGCCTTAAAATAACATAAGGAACAAAAAAGAAGGAAAGGGGGTTATATTTCCAATCATCATTTTATTTCGAATAATTTAATAAACTTTTTTTTAATAATATAATGGAAAAATTGATGTATATCAATTATTATCAAAAATTCCGCCAGAAAAGGATTATATATATGAAGACAGTAAAAAATTCAAAACTCATTACAATTCATTAAATTTATAATTAATTTCAAAACGAAACGTCACCAATTAATTAAAAATGTAGCAATCACACAGATTAGGAAAGGTGTCAAGTTCTCTCCTGAAAATATATTATCACTAATTATTTGCTACCATGAATTAAAAATTTTTGTGGCTAGGGCAGTTAATTCTCATAAGTTCTTTTCGGAGACTTGAGAACACAATTCGATTTAGTGTTAATTTAGTAAATGAGAAGTAATGTAAAATGGAATTCATCAATACATATACTTTTATATTTAATTATTTAATACACAAGCCGAAAAAAGAATGCCGGAAAAAAATAGACTTTTTTAATATAAGAAGCTTCGACTTCCAAACTCTTAAAAATATTATACAATTGCCAAGTATTCAAATAGTATCGTTTTTTCATCTTGCGAATTAAATCGTCTGAGAATGCGTAAATTATCTCTACCATGTCGTTCTTATTACCATATCAATAGAAATCTAGTTTCTGATCGACAGTCCAGCGTTTAAATTCCCCCTTCACATGTCGAGGTTCCCCCTCAGGTGCATGGGGTGCATCGACCCCTTCCACCCTCCATTATTGTCCTATTCGTAAACAGATATGAATTACCTTGAGAAGACATTTTAGAAAAGTAAAAACAACCCATATGCTCCCCCTTCCCCCCCCCCCCGCAACTCAAACTTTTAATGCTCTAGCTGGTAGGTAAAAGACGTATCAGTGTAGTATTAACTTTAAAAGATATATATGGAAACAAGGGATTAAAGCGGAAAAAGCTCTTTTCTTTCTTTCTTTCTTTATTTTGAAAACCACGGGTCTGAACTGACTCCTTCCCTTTCTCCCCGAATTAGCAATAGATACAAACGTTAGATTAGTTTTATTTTTGTTAGCCCAAAATTATTAAAATTCATCTATGACTTGTGGCAACTATTTTGAAAAAATGCTCTGCTTTTGAAGTACAATATAGTCTGTAATTTCATTATTTTTCTTAATGGCAGGTGTTTATCTATAAGAAAAATCTCTTATTTTTCCAAACTTTTATTTAACTTGCTGTGTTCATATACCTATGTATGTAAATATATATATATGTCCTTACAGATAAAAATTTAAATTTGAATTTTAGCTCAATTCCTATCATCCTGTCAAACTGAAATTCTGCATACACAAATAACTCCGATGACTATAGAATACAATGGAATGCCCAAGCAATGGGGAACTGGGGAGGGGGGGTAGCATTTAACAACGTCCAGTTGAAATTTTGCACACACGTATAGCTTTTGTAATTGCTTTTTTACTCTTAAATTTCCAGACTAAAAAGAATTAAATGTAAGAAAAAAAAATTATTTTTAACCAAGCACTTTTAATAATTATCGACTAAAAAAATCTAAAAATTATTTTTAAATGTGAAATAATATAGTTATAATTTATAAAAAAGGCTTATGAGCTAATACTCCTTTTGATCTCGCATACAAATAAGTATCTACAGTACTTAATTTATCGGTAATTATTAGGTATCTTAGTTAAGCGCCTTAAACTTTTATAAATCATATATTACTTTACCGTTAAAAAAATTATTTTCATACTTTAAAATCCATCTCTTAAATTACAGCTTGATCTACAGAAATAAATAAATAAATAAGTATAGAAACAAAAGGGATTATCTGAAGAAAGAAAGATTTAATTACCTAAATGTTACCGAGAAGTTGAGCTAAAACAAATAAAACTTATGTTGTTCAAATCTAGAGAAGTTTCGAGAAGATTTTTAAACTAATCGACATGTCTTAGCCATTATCGTTTTTTTTTTTTTTTTTTTTTTAAGCCAACATTCTAGTAGGCTTTATCAGTTGCCATAGATTGCAAAACTATCATGTATTCCTTCCCTTAAGCGAAATTATTCGGAATTTTCTCTCAACAGGAATTTAGATGTGTTTGGAAAAGAACATTTTTAGTGTAACTCCTATTTCAAACGCTTATAAATGTTAAAATAATGGTGACTTATTTATAACCTTTAGTTAATTTATGTTAAAGAGTATTAATTAATGAAGAATGTTAATTATATTACTAATTTATATTGATATAAATTTATCTTCAGCACAACATAACATAATTGCTATTGTAGTTAGACGTTCAGACTACTTATTTCATTTAAGATTGCCCATGCGTCTTATGCTAAAGAACAGTACAAAAACTCTGTATGTATTTTCTTAAATTCCTATTAGCTCACACTATCCTTATATATATTTATATATCTTCTTCAAATTTTCAATCGTTAATAAAATACTTTTTATTCATCCTCTCAAGTTCAAATACATTTTTTTAAACTCGTACTGGATGACACTTGATGAAAAAATGTTTTTTTTAAAAAAATATTAATTCATTAATTAAATTTAATTGGGGAAAATGCAGTTTAGCCCAACCACTTGGCGCGATTTCAAAAATTGTCAATTTTGGCGATTTTTTTTGGCTGAACGTTAAGTCCGCGAAGCGGAGCAGGGTAGTCACATTTGGCAAAAAACCACCAAATAATTCCTGTCTCCCCTAAATGGCATTCCAACCATTTAATTTACCGGATGAATTAAGAAACAAGGCGAGGCTTCTATTCCGTCATTTGTCTTGCAATGGCAAAATTGGTAGAGCGTCGGCGTAGAATCTTCATGTCTTCGGATCGAATCTCGTCGAAACATAAAAATTTTTATTCGATTTTCAAATAATTAATTTTAGTTTTATATAGGAGAAAAAAAATTCTCATACATAAAATATTTAGCAAGATATAAATTTAGGAATAAATACTGTCAGTGGCGAAGCGTGTAGATCGCTGGAAAAAAAATTATTTTGCCACTTAATATTGCAATTCTGTCATATGTATATACATATTTATATTAATTGTAATTATTTAATGAAAAGTAACTAAAGTAAAAAAAAAATTCTTTGTTGACCTAAGTAGGAATTGACTTCAAATTTTTTTTTTTTTTTTATATTACTTGTTAGATTGAAAAAACTCCAGCGTTAATGTCATATTCTGACTTCGCAATCCTAACGGTGGCTGTGGCAGGTAAATCGTCATGATCGCGATTTCATGGCCGGCGTTATTTCAATCGAGAATAAACATATATTTGTGTTGCATTGTTTGCTCAAAAGCAATTTTATATGAATTCTCAATCAAATTTACAAACAATATCAGCCAGGTAATTAATCACTTTCTTTACAAAAATTGCCTCGAGACTTAAAGTGATATAGTGTTCAAAACAAGACACTTTCCAAACTCTCATATTTTGAATTAGGAAATGGGGATTGAATTTTTATTAATGTCTCAATTAGAAGCAACAGGAGAGCTAGTAATGCCGGACCACGTAATTTTGAGCCTCAATCAAATAACAATGACGATGTATGAGCTGGCACCCCTTTCCCAAATTTCTACACCCTGCTAATGAAAGGACTTGAAATCTCGATGAATTTCACTGACATCAGCCCCACTACACGACGGGTCTTCAGTGGAACGAGAACTCAAACCCACGACTTGATGGAAAGGACACCACCTACTAACTTGCGACCTCGACCACTAGATTACCGCAACGACTTAAATTAGACAAATGGACATGTTTGAATTACTTTTTTTAATAATCTGAAAATATATAATCGACAAACAATTAATACTTTATAAAAATTCATGGAATAAATTTATTTTAAAAATTTTGTTTTATAAATGGATACAGAGGTCCTAGCATTGAAGTGTATTCGACGCATCAGTACATTTTGAAACTCTTAAGACTCCAAATATTTTTTCTTAAATAAATTCATTGTGATTTTTTATTAACGTAGCACACAACAGCAATACGAGGACTAATAACGACGGACCTCATAATTTTGAGCCTCGCTTAAGTGACGGAGACACCTGAGCTGGTACCCACTCCAAACTTCTACACTACATCAATAATAAAAAGCTGATCCTTGAAAAATTTCGTATACATCGGCTCACTACATGGTGGTTCTTTAGTAGCATCTGGGCTCGAATCGACGAAAACAACGTCAACATGATCGTAAGCGATAAATTTGAACTATTGTTTTGTTTTCAAAGATGAAACTCCGTTATCATGTTTATCTTTCAGCCAATTGCATTCCATTTCCGTCACAACCAAACAGCCACCGACTAGAGTTTACACAACATGTCTAGACTATAGACGTGTTGTCAGTCAGTCATCTTCGGATAGCACGGTAGACGTTACAATGCATGTGTTTTAATTTAATCGCTTGCATTTTTTGCTTGTCTATTCGCTTGTTGTTTGAAGAAGAAGAATATTTAGAAGCGAATTATCTTCTCAAAGGTATGCACGCGTATAATATAATAAAATCAGTAAGAGAATTAGATTACATATCTGAGGATCGTATTAACGAAGTAATAATGGTAAATAAATTGTTTGCCATTTTAGACAGCTAAGTAAAATTTTAAAAAATCATTTTTTCAGCTTCGCCGCCAGCATGGCATCTAGTAAAAAAGAGAAAGGAACTGAAGAAAAAATCCGAGAATTCAATCAGGATTGGAAGAAGTCGTTTGCATTCATGTGCAACATATATGGCCTCTCGACTTGTCTCATTTGCCACGAAAAACTCACACACGATAAGAAGTTAAATTTGGAGAGACACTTCACTACAAAACATACCTAGTTTGCTGGTAAATATCCAACGGATGACGCATGAAAAAAAAAAAAAAAAAACAAAAAAAAAAAAAAAAAAAATACCACAACAGTCGAGTTCCATGCTAAGAAAATGGACGTAATCTTCCAATAATGTAAATCTGGCAAGCTTTGCAGTATCATTAGAAATTGCAAAAAGAGGAAAACCATTCACAAATGATGATTACGTCAGAGATTGTTTTATACATGCATCTGAAGAACTGTTTCGTGATTTTGAAAACAAAGCAAAAATTATGAAAAACATCAAAGATTTACCATTATCTGCTAAAATGGTACAAGATAGAACTGCTAAAATGTTTTCAAATGTAACGCATATGCAAGTGTAAAACTTTCAACTGGCTTCTGCCTTAACACCTGCTATAGACGAGTCTTGCGACATAAATGACAGGGCACAAGTTACTCTTTATCGTCAGGTATATGTAGTTCCAAGGTCCAAAAGAGAGCTACTAGGAATGCTACCGCTCTCAGAGCAAATCGTGCAGAAGATATGGAAAATGCTGTGTAAAAATGCCTGGAAGACAATTGAATCGATATAAATAAAATCGTTTTTAATTCAGCTCAGGTGTCGTCCTCGTCACTTGACCGAGGCTCAAAATTACGAGGTCCGTCGCCAATAGTCCGTGTTGCTCCTAGTGCTACGTTAATTAAACCATACAAACAAATATGTAAATTCACATTAGTAACATCTATTGTTCTACAATATGTTGGCAGGATTTTTCCAAGAATAAATTACGTCAAACATTACGTATGGTTGACTGGATAATATTATGCGATTAAAATTTCCCCTTGACTGAGACCACTATTACGATTTATATGTATACAATGAATGTTTTAATCGGAATCTGATCATTTGAATTCTTTAGAAGACACTTTTTTAAACATAAAAACTAATTAAAGAATGGAAAATAATAATAAAAAAAAACCTATTTAGCCAATTTATTTTAGAACAATAAGATCAAAAGTTAATTTTAGACTCTTTTGTTTTTGTTTTGTTTTCAATAATTAATCACTAAGGAAAACACGTTACCATCTCTCTCTCTTTCTCGATTTTTTTTTTAAATTTTATTTTCTTATTGTTTAACACTTAAATTACTTCCCCCCCTAAAAGTATTTAATCAGATCGTTGCTTGCATTTTCGAGTTCTTTTTATGCATAAATTACACTTAAGTAAAATCAGAACTCGAACCCTCAATCATTGACTTTAAGTTTACAACCATTAGTACAAGGTAACCGCAGCTGCATATATTCCAGGCAAAAAGTGCATGTGATTGTGAAAAATATCATTGTTATTAAAAGCCATTCCTGGAAAAGGGGGGCAAATGAACGTTAAATCTGTCAAGGCTCAAAGTCCTCACGTTGACGAGGTGTGGAAGTTTGGAGAGTGTGTTACCAGCTCAGGTATCGTCACTTGACCGTCACTCCAAATTATGAGGTTATCACCAACAGCCTTCGAGTTGCTTCTGAGAGCAACTTTAATACGCAATCAATCTTGAAAATCTAGCTTAAAAAAAAAAAATTCTGTACAAAATATGCATACGTTTGTGCTTCTCTATATCCCTCATAATTCAATCAATCGATGATACAGTCAGAACAAAACCTTTGCTCACTGAACATGTCGATAAAAATATACTAATTATGGAATAATATAAAAATTAAAATGAGTAAAACAAACTTCGATTTTCTACGTTATATAAACCGCTGAAAATGGAGATTTTGCAAGTTTTTTTTTTTTTTTTTATGTAGTCTTTGAATTTTTTGAATTATAGCTCCATCCCTCGGATTTATATTTCGACGCTAAACAGAATTCCATGATTTTACATTGAGAGTTTCTATTATATTTAATTTTAAATGTTAATCATTACATACATATTGCGTTATATTTTAAAATTATTTAACTTCGTATTAGGAAAAAGCTTCATGTGCGTTAAAAGAAAATGGTGTCAATTTCTCATTCAGTGTACCTGATTTACTAAAAATAATAAAAAAAATTCCACAAATCATAAATCCATGTTATGAGTATAGTGTTATTTGTACTCAGACAGTTTTGATACAAACACGAAACTAAAAAAAACAGCCAGTGGTAAATTATCTGTAACTTGCATCCCGAAAAGCCCACGAAAGGTGAAGCAATTCTTTCTTTCCCGGCAAAGGTGAGGGGGAAAATGACTCAATCTTAAATGCAAGATGGGCAAGTCGACTGATGTAGAATGATCCACGCGCACAAGGTCACAGCGGTAACACGTGCTTTATAAACCCCTCGGTGATCGGTGTCGGCTTCATTTGCCAATATGCCCAGCGCACGGGTGGAAGACTTTTACGATGGCAAGTCCATTCTCCTCACCGGAGCTTCAGGGTACTTAGGGGTGGTGAGTACTCATTCTAAAATTATGCGCAGGATGAATCAAGAATTCCTCAATTTTTATATGCAAAATATTGACATTTTCGTTGTTTACAGTACGAATAAATTTCTGATGAATAAATGTTATAATTTACAAGTTTAATTTTTTTTTTTTATGAAAGTAGTAACTGATTTTATAATTTGTACATTTATCTTAAAAATGAACAGCGTATAAATTCAATGGAATATTGATTCCTTAGAGATTTTTTTTTAAATATCGACTATGTGTAAAAGTCCTTTTAAAATTAATATGTTGTTTGCGAATTATTCACTTGTTGAATGCTTCTTTGCCTCATGTTTATGAAATAATTAATTTTTAAAGCTATCATTGAAATGCAATGTTTGGGAAAACTTTTGTTTACTAAGTATTTTTTTTTTAACTCTATGTTCTGTTACTCTTTATAACACATTCACGGACAGTTTTAAAATGTTTCATCTTTGAGTCACTTTTTAGCACTGACGAGTATCCTGACGGGACAGTTTGCTTATATTTTCATATATTTAAACATAATTTTGTAATTTCTCAAGCCGTCCTTTATTTATTAAGGGAAATAATAATGATGAACCAGTGGCGTACGCAGGGGGGATGCAAAGGGTCATATGCTCCCCCCCAAGAGGATTTTTCTCGAAATTGAAATATTTCAGGATTATTTTCTTATTATATATACTGCTGTAGATGCTTTAAATTTTAAACGCAAGAATTTTTTTTCTTCCTCGTGCTTAATTTTTTTTTTTCTTCACGAAGAGAGTTAAGGATTTCAATTAAGCCGATTTCTGAGATAAGAATATAAATCTTTGCTGCCTCTGAAAGAGTGCTTCTGGCTCGGTGTTTGTAGATGAAGAGAGGGGGGAGATGCATCCCTAAAAAATGCAAATTTTATTCTCATGATATCTTAATTATTTTTCTTAAATCATCTTTAATTTTTTAATTGTTATAAATTGATAAAATTATATTTGTACTTAAACAATTTTAAATAAGAGAAATGAGATTCATAAATAGTACCTTTTACTTTTTACCGAGGGGTAATTCTAAACTAAAAAAGTTGCTTCTGTCGTGGCAATGACGATATGCACCCTCAAAATTTTTATCTAGGTACGCCACTGTGTTGGACTTGTGGACGGGACAAGTATTCCACTGCTATAACCTGCACTGTCCGTAAATGTGTTAAGAGTGGAACACGTGATATTTTCTCTTAACTATTATACAATGTATCGAGTAATTGTTTTTGTAATAAAAACGTAATTTTGTATTTAAAGGAAGAGGAATATTTCAATAAAAATGAATTTCCCTCTAGATCACATTAAATATATATCTAATGATAATTCAAACGAATTTATATATGAAATTGGGAAAATAGTACCTTCGAAATACAGACTTGTTTTTCCTACCGATTATCTTAAATTATACTTAAATACTTTTAAATAAGTTTTATGGTGACAATTACTCTCGCTCAATGTCAATCTCTTATTTTGGAGTTAATTCACTTTCGAAACATAGCTTAATTTCAGATCAAGCAAAGTGTCTAATAAACTTCAATTAAACTCGTGAATCGCATATGATTCGGGAATGACTTCCTTCTCAATTACTCGAGACTTCCTACATAATTAATACGCATATCACAATAGAAAATAAATCTGTTTATAATTATAATAATAATAAAAATAATTATTTGTTTAATCTAATATTTTCAATTTTTAAACAAAAACTCGTATTTTGAGACAAAAATATTTTTAATGCAATATATTTATAGTACATTGTTAGATTAGACGCCAAAAGTTTTGAAGTTAAATAATAAGTTTCTAAACGAAAAAGTCTAAAGATTTCTTGCAAATGACGTAATTGTACACTTCCTCAACTATACACATACTGCTTTTAGAATGTCGATGGTTTAAAGGGTTATTTAAATTTTTTTTATTCATTGATGGTTTTATTATAGTCGCACTAGTAGCAACACGAGCGCTTTTGGCGGCGGACCTTGTAATTTTGAACCTCGGTCAAGTGACGAGGACAACATCTGAGCAGACACATCCTCTCTTAACTTCCCCACTATGTCAACGGGAGGACTCTATCTCGACAGATTTAAAGTGCATCAGCCCAGGTTACACGGCGGATCTTTAGTGACATCAAGACTTGAACCCATTATTCCACGAAAACCACCGAACGAGAGTCTGAGACCATGACCAATAGGCAATCGTGGCTAGGAATATTTTATATAGTAGCTGCAAATAATTGTGAACTTCGTATAAATTTTTGTTAGACATTTTATTTATATTGTTCCAGCAGTAATTGAGAATGGCTCTTAAAATTAAGAGAGTTGTCTTAAAACACGGGAAATCGTACCATTTTTCTCCATACAGAAAGCGAAAATCGTACCGAGAAAGTGAAAAGTGATTAAATACCATTTACAACTTCTGGATACATATTGAGAAAATATGAAGAAATTAGATGCATTGAAAATAAACCCAGACCAAGACGTCTCAGTAAATTAACAATGAGGGGGAAAAGCGTTGTTCTAACTGCTTTTAGAAATCCTATGGACTCAGCTAAAAACATTCCTGGTGACCTTGTAATATCTTCCAATATCAGAGTGGCACCCCAAACGATAGGAAATGCTTTCGATAATGCAGGTTTAAAAAGAACCCCATGGAAAAAACAATCCTCACATAAGTGAAGCAAACAGGAGAAAACGTCTGAAGTTTTCCTAGGCTTTCAGAAATAAACCAATGAATTTTTGAAAATAATGTTTTTTTTTTTTCCCGTGAGAGTAAGTTTTAAATTTTCTCTCCATCAAGCAAAACTGCTTTAAATCCAAAACACATATTTTCAACTCTCAAACATTGTGGGTAAAATATTATGGTTTGGAAGGGTATGGCTTCCAATGGAGTAGAAAATTTGGGTTTTACTGACATTACAATGACAGCTTTAACATAAATTTACGCGTTGCGGCATAACTTACTAAGCAGTGCTAGGAATTTAGGTTTAGAGCAAACTTTTCACTTTCAGCAGGATAACGTTCGAACGTTTACTGTTGCATACATCAAGACATGGTTACTTTTAAATGTTTGAAGACGACTTGTAATTCCTCCATAATCTCCGGATCTAAGTCCAATACAAAACTTACAGATATACAAATTTGAAAAACAAAACTCGTCACAAGTAAAAATCAGTTTAAAAGTAACTCTAATTGAAGAATAGAATAATACATACCCAATCGTATGAAAAAAAGTTTGTGGAACGTCTTGGAGTAGTCATTAAAGCTAAAGGATTTCACACAAAGTATTTATTTGTACTATTTAAATACATGATTTTTGAATACATATTATCTTAATTATATCTTTCTTGTTTATAACTTGTCTCTTGCCTGCTTTTCTCAAGTGCTCAAATACTTTTTGTATTATATTTTTGTATACTTGTCTGTAAAAATATAAAAAATAGATTATTTTTGTTTTTTGCTTTTATATTATAATACATTAAAATTGGTACATTGAATTGTTATTTGGTAAAATCTTTTTATTTTATAATATTTTTAAGAATAGAGTACAAATAATTATTTTGCCTACCATACGCGAGAACTTTTTATATAGTTAGAATTTTCTTTTTTTTTTTTTTATTTCAGAATTGGAAAACTAAAAATTGAGTATGACTATATATTTAAAAACAAGCTATTTATTTTTCACCACAGTTTTTAATTACTTTTATATTTATTGATTGATTGATTTCTTTATTAGCCCACTTTAATTTAGCGATTAAGAGTCTGAATTTTGACAAGGGCAGAAAACTTTTCTGGTCTGTATGATTTGTAACTCTGTCCAGTGGGAATCACTTTCACGACGAATCGAAAGAAAATAATTTCCTTCCCAAGAAATCATATTTCGAAGCACGCATCATCTGTTTAATCTAAATATTTTTACCTTTACTAATGGAAGTTTAAGAAAACAATTATCGGTGTTATGTTTCCCCCAGAAATGTAATCCTCGAAATTTTTTCCCGAGCATTCCTACTACTCAAACATGTGAGTAGATGGAATTGTATACTGGCAGAAAGTGGCACAAATTTGGATTTCAGTAATGTAATCGTAGAAAGTATGAAATGCCCGTATTACAATATAATTTTAAGCAAACCGTGTTGACACTATTTGTACTGACACTATGT
The DNA here is from genome assembly GCA_019974015.1 of Nephila pilipes. Classification (NCBI taxonomy): domain Eukaryota; kingdom Metazoa; phylum Arthropoda; class Arachnida; order Araneae; family Nephilidae; genus Nephila; species Nephila pilipes. The sequence goes on along the minus strand of BMAW01110891.1, from coordinate 231,182 downwards.
ATTAGAACACTATCTCCAAATAGTGGAGCAATTCGAAAAAATAGTAGTTTCATTTAGAAAGAAAAGTTAAAAGCACTTTTTACCTTTAATATAGCTTTGAAATAGCATTACAAGAAAAGAATTCTGATATATATATATATATATATATATATATATATATATATA
>BMAW01110891.1:190615-230617 GCA_019974015.1 Nephila pilipes | reverse complement strand
ATATATTCTTATAGTACATGTTGTCTGGGCATTATTTTTTAATTGTGTGCGTTTGGGATTTCCATTATTATAAAAATCGATTCACACGACTTATAAGAACATTTATTTTTATCTTTTTTTTTATTCCAATGCTCTTTATTAGGACTGGTAGAGAACCACAAGCAAACAATTTCCTCGAAATAAGGACCCTCAGGGGCTAGCCTTCCTCATCATCTCTCGTATTTGAATTCTTCCGTTTTAAACGTGTCTAGCTCGGGAGGGGGGAAACCCTGCGTAACTTATTTGCTCTTTTAAGAGAAATTCGCCTTTTACATCAAACTTAAAAATTTTAATCTTCCGTTTTTATTTTTTAATAAGCATTGCATTTTATTTATGTTTCGATATTCATGTTTCTAAAAAAATAATTCGAAGTATGTTAAACAGATGTTGGGCGCAGCAGAGCCAAACTCTTTTGTTTTATGATTCTTGCGCCATAAGACAACTGTCATTCACTCATTCACAGGGGCTTACCTTCTTTAGGCAAGTATTGAATTCACGACCTCGAGAGCCCAGAGGGATCTGTCTCCTCTTCCATGGAGTCTTTGGTAAACGCGGGTGACACGATTCCAGAATGTCCTAACAATCTCTCTCTATTTTGACCCTTCTTGTGTGAACCAATACTTATTTTCTTATTCCATCTTTCCCTTTACGTCTTAATCATATATATATTTATAACAATCATTTACGCTTGGTTACTAGTATATTCATAAGTCTTTGGTGCTGCTTGACCGTATAATGACCCCTTGTGCCATTAAAAACCAACCAAACCCGAAATATGGAAGAGAGCAATGGGTTGTGGTAACTAAACCTGGTTTTACTAAAGACTGTCAAATGAAATAATGGAAATATTGAGCATCACAAATCGAATTAAAATTGTCAGTCCTCAAATAGAGTAGAGTAAAAATTATTGAGAGTGTTATCCTCTTGGTCCTGCAATAGTCTAAAATGACAAGTTCTATCGCTAGATTCCTTTTATATTGCTACAGAATTACAGTTTTATAAAAAAAAAAATTAATGACTCCTCCTTCCAAAAATACAAGTCCTGTAATATTTTCTTACTCTTTTATTGGGATGAGAAGGGCTGCTTATGGATAACACACAAAATAGTTTTTTTTCCTATATAACTGTACTCAATTCGGATACATTGAAGTTATTCGGTTTTTTTCACTTATTAAATTTAAATGTGTTAATTTCGAAAAATTTTCAGTGACTCGTATATCCCTTAAGTGGCAATTTTTCAGCTATCAAAAAATCAAAATCCACCAAATATGAGCTTAACCCTTAAAAGGTATCCGGGGGAGGGGTGAAAAATCACCCGATGTAAATTGTTTTTCTAATGTTATTAAAAAAACTGAATTACTGGTAATACTGATTTTTCCTACAATCATGTGTGGCGCCAGTAGGGATACCGTTATCATAAAGTTCACTTTTGTTATGTACTTCGTTAGTTGCATAACAGAGATACTGATCTGGGGTGATATTTCTCCCGTGATATTATAAGTTTTTTTTTAAAAAATTACTACGTGAAAATTTAATTTGCTCTTAAATACCATAGCTATAATTTTTGTTTCTAGTTCAATAATTATAGGCTGGGAGGTAAGGAGATGATTATTTTTGTTTATTCATTTTATTTCATTTCTTTTATGCTGTGAAGATAATTTTAAAATTCGACATTCTCGAGAAAAAATATGAAATAGAAGAAATAAAGCTAGAAACGGGTGATTTTAGTAATTACGAGGACAATATAAGTGATGTAGAAAACGATGAGGAGGAGCATGATTATGCAAATTTAATTGATAATGACATGGGAGAGAAAATGCTGAAATTTTAAGCGATGAAGAAATGTCTATTATCTGCTCTTGTAATCGCAAGATTTTGTTATAATTTCCTGTTCAGATGACGTTGAGCCTCATCAATAAATCCCAATCCTTAAGAAAGAAAGCTAAATTAAATTTATAAAGTAACATTTATTTACTGGGGTGAGAAATTACAGCTATGATAACGTTAACTTGATTTTTAGTTAGTATTTTTTTAAGGATTAAAAAGCTGAATGTAAAAGTTCCAACAGAATCGTGGAAAAATTACCACATTAGGGTTGTGAACAGATGATATTATGAAAAAGGATCTTTTCCATATTTCGCTGATGCTATTGAGCATATTTATTATATTCGTTTAGTTTTTAAAAGTTCAAGGAAATATGAAATGTTCCTTTATAGCTCTTCCACGCGCGATTAACAAAAAACTTATTCAAAAGAATCTGCTTAATTTATGTAATTTTATCATCCTTATTTCATCTCAAGTTTAAAATTTAAATAGCTTGTCTTCTTAAGTGAATTCCATCACGACTAATGTCGGCTTCTTTTTTGATTCTAATGTGCATAATTAGGTTTGTTTTCAAATGATGATTAACCCTGAGAGGCGTAATTAAATATTCTACACATTTTCCTGGAGAGAAAGTTGATTGAAGGCAATAAAAGCTGCTGAGTTTAAAAACGTGTTTATAGTTTATTTCTTTTATAAGGTTAAGATTCGACAATGAAGGTTGTAAGTTTTGAAATGCTTTCGAAAGTGGATTACAGAAACACTGACCGGCTGTTTTAATATCATTCCGAAACCTCAAATCAAAATTATTATTCGGTAAAACTTCAGAGTGGAAATATTTGTCTAAATTTATTTAGTTAGATAGTGACTTTTTGCGTTCTTACCACGCATCTTGTTAACGAGCTGAATGTGCTAAATTAAGGTATTCAATTCTGTGGTTTCTTGCAGGTTTTTTTTTCCTAAGAAAAAATTTTTGAGGTGTGTGGAGAGGACTGAAGTACGTCTTTCGTCTTTTTTTTAAGGTGAAACATATTGAATGTGAAAGTTAAGAGAGTTGCTCATGCGTGTGTGGAAAAAAGTAAAACTTATTATCTTGATAAATGGAAAAAAAAAATGCGGTATATTAAAATTGGTGTTGTATCTCTTGCATTTTTTATTTTAAAGATAGTGCTATATAATGTTATTAACTCTTTCGGTTAAGGGCTTTACAAATTTAATTAAATGGAATTATATTAACGTTGATGCCAAATGGGATGCCTGTAGCTCATGCATGTCGTAAGAGACGACTAAAATGGGTACCCAGCTTCTGGGGGTATGGCCAGGCACCCTGCCTCTGGGGATTATATCAGGGGACCTCGGGGACTTGCCTTCTTTAGGTAAGTACGGGCATCGTGACCCTGAGGCACCCTTGAGATATTTTCCTTTCCCATGGGGTTTACTGTCTTTGGTAAACACGGGTGATGCGCCCCCGGGTTACCCTGGCGAACCTTCTCTATTTTCGATCCACCTTCTTGTAAACCAATTTTTGTCATTTTTGAAAAATATTTCACGTCTAGATCACAGTTATATCTTGTTGGGCGGAGCATAGCCATATCTGGCTCTTGCGCCAATAATCTTTACATTCACTCACTTGCCAAATGGGCTTTGTAATTTTGAATTACAGTTGGATAATCCTTGAGTAAATATTTCTCTCTAAAGTTCCTTTCATTTTCTTCGGTTCAGTTATACGTTTCGTCGCTGAATGATGATTTTAATGAGTACCTTCCGGATCCAATCTATTCTCCACAACTTCTTAAAACTTGTTTCTGTCTTTACTTCAGCCCTCCCGTTGTCGTGGTGTGGAAGTTAGGAAAGGGGGGTGCCAGCTCAGGTATCGTCTTCGTCACTTGACAGTGGTTCAAAATTACGATGTCCGTCGCCAATAGCCCTCGTGTTGCTTCTAGTGCGGAGTTAATCTAAACTAAAACTAAAACTTCTGTCTATTTCCCAAAAAAAACCAAAAATCAGAAAAGAAAAAACTTTGTTTTTATTCACTTCACATTTTTCGACTATGTTCATATCCAATTTTATATGAAGTAACTAGAATGAGAAGTACGTTATTTACTTCATGGATTAATGGATAGAATACGTAAGCTAATACACATGTTACTATTACTTTTAGATTTCAAGTATAATTTAAATTGCAATCATCTCTAATGCTTCATTGTGCAAGATATTTCTAGAAATAATTACTTGTTTTGTTATAAAAATTTCCAGCCTCCATTTACTTTTTTTATTGATTCACATGGTTTATTTTAAAGCTAAATGTTATAACTATTTTTGGAATATTAGAGTTGTCTAATAATTCCCAATAATTATAAATTTTTTCATGCGTTTCTTAAAATTTTTGAGTTCATGGAAACTATTTTAACTGCTTTTTCTTTGAATTTTTTTTTTAAATTATACGATTAAAGTTACTTAAAAATTTGAAACAGTGTATTTGAATGATGTGGAGAATTGTAGCTATAGAATCTTAAAGCAACCGATTCTATATTTGAAGGAATTCTTTTAAGTTTTTATCAGCTATTGTCTTAAATATAAAACGAATTGTAATTTCATATATTTGTCTATTTTATATAATCTTTTTATGGGCATACAGAAAGTACATAGGGATATTTTTAAGATTATACACTTAATGATTATTTTTTTTTACATTATATGAGTACTCAAGATGTAATTGGAAAGCACTGTGCATTTCTTTACGCGTGAAATTAAATAAGTTGTCTTATCTCAAGTTTTCAGACATAAGGAAACTTGAAGAAAAAGTAATCTCTTATGAAATATATCTAATTCATAATTTTAATTATGAAGAGAATTCGATATTTATATCTTCAGATATAGAAATTCATATTCTATTTCAAAATGGATGTTTTCCAATTAAAGTAAAAATGTACAAAATATATAAAATAGTGAATATTTTACCTATTACTATACACCAGTTTTTTAATAAGAAAAAACCATACTTTCTTAATCTTTAACGGATATAGTATCATAAAAGATAAAGTTTGAGTTTTGGTTGGAAACTGCAATCTGTGATTCCTAGATTAAAATATCAAAATTGGCAAAAGGTTTTGTTGATTGATTCCTTACTAATATCCATATTTAGCCAAGCTGCGCCTAATATTCGATAATTTATTTTTAAAATATACGAATCTGATATACACAAAGTTCTGCAAATATGAGAAAGGAATTAAAGAAAAAGGAAGGAGATATGAAATAACTAGCTGAAGGGTGGAAAATAGGGAAATATCGCTTATGTATTCCGGGGTTGCGCACGTGTCCCGTGTTGCACCTGTGTTTACGGAAGACTTCTGAATGGTTGATTGTTTATTAACGTCTCAATGAGAAACAACATGAGGGTTATTGTCGAATGGACCTAGTAATTTTGAACCTCTGTTAATTGATAAGGATGACACCCCGAAGCTTGTAACCCTCTCTCCAATTTTCCACACCATACCAAAAAGAGGACTTGGAGAGTTGACAGATTTAACGTGCATCAATCCCGCTACTAGCCACCATTAAGGACACCAGGACTCAAACTCACGACTTGACAAAACAAAGCCGGGCTTGTGCTCGCGACCATGTTTACTAAGCTACCACGGCCTTAAAGGCTTTGTTCAACTACAATTAAGCAAAATGTCACACAATTTAGCTCAACAAAGAAAATCATACCCATATTGCTTATCATCTTTTATGAGTTAAGAATATTCTGAAAAAAATAAAGATATCGTATATTTACACTCATTTGAATTCCATATTCAATGCTTAATATGGGGAGGAGAGGTATAAGTTTACTAACTTATCTATAACTCTGGGAAAACTCGAAATATTGCTCTCATGCACTTTAAATCTGGTCGAAGTCCCAAATCTTCTCATTGACGTGGTGTGGAAGTTTGGAGAAAGAGATTCCTGATCAGGTGTCGTCACTTGAGTTAGGCTCAAAATTACGAGGTCTGTCATCAATTGCTTTCGTGTTCCTTTTCAGTGCGATGTTAATAAGCAATCAATCATTCCAAAGTCATCCGTAAACACGAGTGACATGCGTGCAAACCCGGAATATTTTAACGATACTTCCCTATTTTCCACCCTTCTGTTAGTCATTTCATATCCCCTTCCTTTTTTCTTTAATTTCTTTCCCATTCACAAAACCTTGAACATAAAATTCGGATATTTTTTGAATAAATTATCAAATCTTTGGCACAGCTTGGCTAAATGTGGGAGCCCTTGGAGGCTTACCTTTTTTAGGTTGGTACGGTATCAAGACCCCGAGACACCTTAACGACTTTTTTCTTTCCCATGGGGTGGTCTATCTTTGGTAAACACTCGTGATGAGGTTCCATGATATTCTTGTCTCAACCATTTGTAACTATTTTTCTATTTTTTTTTTTTTTTTTTTTTCAAATGACTGCATCACAATTGCACCTTGTTTGGCGCAGAATGGCCACATCTGGCTCTAGCGCAATTAAACTCCATTATCACTCCCTCACTCGCTAAATATAGCTCTTGCATTAATAAAAAAAAACTAAGCCTCTTTTACTCGTTCATCTCATTTAACTATTTGTTTCGAGTCAATTTTATTGATACCATAAAATATATAATTATTATTGTCTCTGCTGCATTTTTATTTCAAATGCTTTCACAAATTATGAAATTTTGATTAGAATGCACATTTTTTGTGTTTTTTTATTTACTTAATTGATGAAAATGATTTGCGGATTTGGAGCCTTTGGTCATAGATAATGATAAATCACAGTTTATGATAAATTAGAAGTATTTCTGAATACTTAGAATGATCTTTGCTGCATTTGAAGAGGAAATATACTCTTATGAATGCCATCTCTGAAAGATTCTAAAAACTCATTTTAAACGAGAATAATATCCTTTTATTCTTGGATTGGTGCAGTAGTATTTCAATGATTTATTTCAATTTCACCTGATTTGCTTCCATTTTCCTCTTTTTTCTTATTTTTGCTGAAAATGTGTAAATATTACTATGGAGTTTTTTAAACAGTATTTGCTTCCTGCGAGTCCAGCTGTTATCGCATTATCTCCAATAACTGTTTGAAGCAACTAAAAATCTTATTCGGAAATTAAATTTGAGTAATTATATTTTTTTCCCTCTGCTTTTCAAATGTAAATCCTAATTATTCTATTAAAATACCGTTACTTATCTTTAACTTTCGAATACGGGTATCTTTGGAAGAGAAATATTCAGAACTTTTAACTCATTTGCATTACTTATTTTTTCTGCATTTGTAGTACTCCTAAAAAGTTCCTGTTACTTAAAGTGGAGGATTCAGGATTCAGTTAAATTCAGGAATGTTCTGTAGAAATTGACACTATATGGTTATTTTGGATTAAAGTTCGAAACAAATACTTCGTATTATGTAAAACACAACTTAATTTTTTTTTAAAAAAATTCTAATAATTTGCTTGTAAATTTTATAAAATTTGTAGAAGCAACTAAATCATGCTCAACTACATGTTTTAACCTTAATGTTATCTAGATTCTTTCTGAATCATGTTCTGCGTGTTTTAATTGTATGTTTTAACCTTGCAACCTTCCTTCATGCTGAACTGTATATTTTAATTTCTTCCAAAATGGGAATTAAAAATGTATTCCTTAAAAAATGTTATTCAAAGTCGGCCATAAAGTATAATAATATTTGAGGAAAGAACTAGATTATTTTTAAAAGGAACAAATATGATTATGTTATAATTGTTTTCGCACGTAATTCTTTGCAAGAAAAAGGAATTCCTCCTTGAAATGAGTTTTAACACAGTTCAAGGGTTAATAAATTTCAGATTTCAAGGTCCCCAGATATTGTAAACAGTTTTTGAGGCAAAACAGAATCTTTACCTTCTAGAAATCAAGCTAAAAATAAAAATAAATGAACATGTTTTGTGATTTTTCGTTCTTACTCTGAAAGAAATTTCTCGTCCTTTTTGTGATTGGAAGATAATTAATCTTTTCGAGATATCTCCATTGTTGAGGGTAAAAGGAAGAAAATGACAGGTGCTGATGACAACTGATAAATGACATCCTGCATGCAACAAACTGACACATGTTTATGTCCTTCAAAAGCATTGCTAAGAAATCATATTTGAATACGTCAGAAAACAAAAAGACTTTCAGATTGTGTATAATCGAATCTCAATTGTACTTCGAAGCGTATTAGAAATGTGTTACAACCCTCAATTCAATGCTGCTTAAAGTTGTTAGTACATGCTGTTTTATCAGTCTGTGAAGTTCTCATGGGCTTATAATTCGGGCATAATTTCGGAGCATCCTAGTGATCTTTTTCTTTCTAATGTGGTTTACTATCATTGGTAAATGCCGGTGACGCACACTCGGGACACCCAAACGATTCATTTCCATTTTCGACCCTTCTTGTCTCCTAAATTTTACCTTTCTTCACCATTTTTCAAAAGATCACATTTATACTTTAATAGTTCAAGAGCCAGATGTAGCTATATTTCTCCAAATAAAGTTTATCATCGTATCACTCTGAGGACTGAAAATTTTGATGATAATGTCTAGATTCTTTCTGAAATTTACCCTTCACGAATGCCTATTTGAATTCTTAACTAGAGAATTTATTAATCGTTCTCTTATTGAAGTATTTAAATTTAGTATTCAGTTTATTGATTCAGAATACCCCATTTTCAATGTCATCCTTGTAACACGATATAAGTCATGGTCGCGGACTCGAGGCCAGCGGTTTTCGTCGAGTCGTAGGTTTGACCCTTGATGCTACAAAGAACAGCCTGCAACCGGGGTTGATGCATGTCAACTCTATTGAGGCTCAAAGTCCTCCCGTTGGCTTGTTACGGAAATTTGGAAAGGGAGGTACCAGCCCAGGTATCGTCCTCTTCATTTGACTGAGGTTCAAAATTACAACGTCCGTCGCCAATAACCCTCGTGTTGCTCCTTAGTGCGACGTTAATAAAACTAATCCGGTGCGATCCTTACATCAATATAGCCATACTTGCTGCAGTAAAGACTTGTTACTATTCTGTTAATTTTTAAGGAATAATTTTGAAACATCGATAGTTAGTTGACAAAAGGCTGCTGGACCGGCAAAAGAAAAAAAATGAATTAATTTTCACTTCGTCCAAAATTGCATGTAAAATAACAATTATAACTGACTTTTCATAAACTTCTGAGATCCAATCATGGAAAAAATTATTAGAGTGCTTTTGTGACTGTCAAATAAAAATATTACTATAGGCATAATTACTGCACATGGTAAACTGAAATAATTTTATACCTGATAAATTTATATTATGGATATATATCCTAGCCTTTTATTAGAAAATAACGATTTATTTTAAAACATTTAATTGCAAGTAATTAGAAAGTCTTATTGTTCATCAATGAATATGATATTTTTGAGGAAATATTTTATATACTCAGAAAAGAAAATAGTTTTTTTTCCCTCTTATTTTTCATTTTAAAGATTTTGGGAATTAATGTTATGCAATTTTTTCATCTACCATCTGATTAATTACACTTTTCAGTCAAACATTCTCTTGAATGCCTTTGCTCTTTTCTTTTTTACAAATACTTTACAAACTGGTTCATTTGGAATTATTGCTTAAAAATGAGCAAACTGTTCATGAGGAATCCCGACATTACTTTACAGACAGTGATTTTTAATTCATTTACAGTGGTGAGTGCCGCTAAATTTTTATTTTCATAAAAGCTTATCCATTAGTTCATTGAAAAAAAGGTTATCGACTGTCTTAATATACAAGAAAGAATTAATATTAGATATGGATAAGTCTTATATTTAGTGCTTTAAAAAAAAATTATTAATGAATTGTAGCTTAATTTAAAAAGTCATATATATACTTGTAAGAATTTCAATAGAGCAGTTACTTCGCAAACATTTCACTTGAATCCTTTTCTACATTCTAATGTTTTTTTCAATGATACTTTCATCATATACGATAGTCTGTATATCACCCGTATTCGCATTACAGAATTTAATTTTTGTGACAATTATACCTTATTTGCATACAATACTGATGTAATTAAACGACTGTCAGAATTTAAAAAATACTATTCTACTCTCCCAGCCACTACCACTTCTGATGAAGTACATAGTTAAATCATCGGTCGTAAATGACCTCTCTAAACATTCTTTTCACTGCTTTCCGGTACAAATTTTTAAAAAAAATTAGGCATATGTATTCATTAATTCGTTTACCAGAGACATGATACACTCACGCAGAGTAAATTTTCTTAACCGGAATCGGGTACAACTTTTGAAATTCTTCGAGTTATGTTGTTGGTATTCACAAAGCAATGTCTCTCTCTCCCAGGCTATGTTTTTTTTTATAACTTTTCTGTGTTTTGTCACAATAAATGCAAATTTGACGGACTATTCAAAAGGCCTTAAAATTGTACGGTTAGATTGCTTCATTAAGTACTATTAAATTTCATATCGCCTCAAAGTCTTTAATTTAGCTTCTACTTTTCGTATTATTAATAAAAAAAAATCAAAACTTCGATGTGCGTTTATAGTGTCTATTAAATATTGTATAAATATGAAGTTTTTATAAATTTATGGTAAAAGAAAGAATTATAAAATTTAACATGGGTACTCAAAAATTACAGCCTGGAAAATTTAAAAGGATCTGCGTGAATAAAGGTGGGAAATGAATGAAGAACAGCAAAACTCGAATGCAAAAAAAAAACTTACTATGATATTTTTCATGAGTAAGTTTTTACGGGTAAAATGCGTAAATAAACGTCATGGGAACCCTATTTCTTTCAAGCTGTGTAGGAAACAAACAAGTTGTCAACAAAGATTGCATGCTGGAAAACCACATAAGAAATAAACGGCATATTTAATGAAGTTTTCATTTTTTTTTTTTTTTTTTTTTTTTTTTTTCACTTTCTCTGCGGGTCTTCTCGAACTCTTTTTCCGTCAAACCAGTTTATTGGCTATTAAGTTGTAGCATATATTATGAAGGTGACTGACGTAGGCTAATTCGTTGGGTCTAGAATTCGGTGGTTTCTTTCTCTCCTTGGCTGCATTTTTTTTATAAAATGACAAATTGATTTCGTGTTGATTCTTAGAATTTCTTTTGAAATTACCCTTCAGAATAAGATTAAACATCCTTCGAAGAGGAAACAACGAATATACAAGAACAAACATGTTAAAAGTTAATTATTTGTAAAATATTTACAAATTGGGTAGAAATAAATCGAGAATAAATTCTGTTTCTTAATCCTGATTTCGTCATTGTTAAATGACGAAATATTTTTGTTAAACTACAATTTAAATAAAGGGATAAAGATAATGACAAATTTAAAATATTAAAATAGATGATATGATGTTAAATAAAATGAATTCTTAATTATTCTTAAATATAAATGATAAGAAATTAAGCCTTAATTTTAATCATTATTGATTAAAATTTCAGTAATATTCAGAGGAAATATTGAATTACTAATATAATAAATAGTAATTTAATATTTCAACAAGAGAAATCTGGCTTAATTCATTTGAACAATGGTGAGAAATATCGATATAATATATGTAATTTGCCTCGTGTTAAGGGATGTTTTATAAATGTAAATATTTGTTTTAAAAACTTCTAGAATATTGACTGCAGTAATACCAAAAATAAAAAAAGAACTATACATCAGCATAGCATACCAAACTGATGCCGATATCTTACAGAAGGTAGCAGCAATTCCTTTCTTCATATGAAAGATAACAAAGAAATAATTCGAGATAAAAACCAACGTTTTTAAAAACAACGTTTTTAAAAGATGGCAAAGTTAATTAAAAAAATTTTGAAATATTAGTTAAAACTTGTCGCAAATGTCTAAATATTTCATTGTTAGGCGAGTAAGAACGATTCCCAAAGTTTCAGAACTCTAGCTTGAGGGGAAGTTGGTTAAATTAACGATCGAAAATTTGATGACACACTGATACACACACACACACATCAAGTGAAATACATAAAAATGTTTTAAAAAGGAACAACTTTTCCAAAAAAAAAATTTAGTTTCTTGGGGTTAGAGCTCTGTAAATATATATGAGTTCTTAACACATCGATCAATAACTCCCGAGTTTAAAATTGAAAACAACATTTTTTTTGTAAAATTTTTTTTTATTCATCAACATAACACCTTTTGTTAATCACCTTTTAGGGTGATACAATCGTTCCAACGCTTTTCCACAAATCTTTTTTTTTTTTTTTTTTCCGCAAGAAATCTTTTTTGTTGCGCGTAAATAGCGATAAACAGCTTTCTGAATCATCGACTCGTTGCTGTTTTTGTTCCATCGAAAGCAATCGCGGCACCCACTTGGAAAAAACCTTTTTCACTTCACTTCAAAAAACCTTTTTCCTGGTCCGATCGACTTAAAATTTTGACACGTTTCAAGAAAAGGTTAGTACTCTAGAAAGACCTGGTTACTGGTTTACTACGAGCGCCATCTCTGGGTTAGTCTCGGGAGTTATTGATCGATGTGTTAAATCAAATTATTGTATTTTTTTAGAAAAATATACATTAAAATATTACAAATACATATATATCCTTGATAATAGTTTTGAGAATTGTTATAGGGACACAATATCCAAAAGATAAACCATAGAGATGATAGACAAAATAATGGTAACACTTGAAATCTGAATTATTTTATATTAATATCGTGTTGGTTCCCTCCTATCCTCATGAACATCAAACAGTTAGACGTGAAATAAATATATATATAAATATCTCACTATTAAGAAAGCGGCATTTTATACGGATCGGGATTCGTCCTCGTCAGTTGACTAGGCTCCAAATTATGAGGTTCGTCGCCAATAGTACTCTTGTTGCTTCGAAGTGTGGCGTCAGTGAACAACAATAAATCAACCTCGCTCAATATATATATTATATATATATAATATGCATAATATGCATAAGAGGGTTCAGTAATGTTCAGATTAAGGGCACCAAGGCAGCAGAAACATAGGACAGCCACCAGGAAAGCTTCTCTGCTTCATTGGATGTATGTAATACTGGAACCTGATTGGGCTGTTACCCGATATTTCAAAATGACTATTGACCTTAAAAAATGCCAGAAAATTGCACCTTCCATCGTCAGAAATTTATCTCCTGACTTTACAGTTGTAACCAAGTAATCGGGGTCGAATGCTCGTGTGAGATGTCGCCAAGTATAAACTCATGTTGTGGCAGGAAATTAAAAAAATCATCAGACCAAATATTACACATTTCCATCATTCACAATTAATTTTGAAACCTTCTACATAGCTGTATACAAAATTTTGCTTTGGTATCAGTTATGACGGTCTTAAGATTTTAAACACACAGAATCTAAGAAACTTTTGACAATCTGATCTGCTTAAAATGGCCGTTAAATTTGTCGGGGCTAAATCCTCCCGTTAGCGTGGTATGGAAGTTTGGAGAGGGGGTACCAGCTCAGGTGTCGTCCTCATCACTTGACCTAGGTTCAAAATTACGAGGACCGTCGCCAATAGCCTTCGTGTTGCTTCTAGTGCAACGTTAATAAAAACTAAACTAAACCGCTTAAAATTGAATCTTGGCCGTTGTTAAAAACTGCTGCTGTTTGCTCAGCTGTAGAATGGATGTTTTTGGTGAATAATTCACGACTTCGCTCGCTAATCACTTTTCTGGTAACTTCCTTTTTTCATCTACGTTTATAAATACCACATTTTTTTTTCATACATGGCCATTATTTTATATACAGTTCTCCAAGCAATACCCACATTTTCGGTTCCTTAAGGCATTGAAACTTCTTCTAAGTGAGCACATAATCATGCCTTTTTGCAATTTTCAGAGAATTGACATTTTAAAATATTACACAAATGTGTCTTATCTGTAACTGTATTATTTGTAGCAGATAGTTGACAAACGATACGAAACAAACGATATCACGCATTAAAGTTCTGTATCTCTGTACATCAATAGTTTTAAAAGACGCAAGTATCCGTTATAGAATGCTTGCAGACTTGAACAATCTAGTCTGTATCTCTTTTGTTACATTGAACTGACGTGTTTCGAAATCACTTACATTTTTTTTTATTAAACTAATGCAATTCTATAGTGGAAATAAAATTCTTCTAGAGTTGAATCTAATGTGAAGTATTTAAAGGATTCTTAACTAAGCGTGTGAACTTGAAACTAGGACCGGTTTTTTGAGGTAATATGATTCTGCCGTAATCCGTTGAACTCGGGTGTGTTACAAGAGACAGTGACACTAGACTTTTCCCTCTCATTGACCTTCTAATTGTTTAGCGATTACAAAACTGATCAAAGAAATTTCCAGAACTCGTGGAGGACGGTGACTCGGGAAATTGTTGCTTCCTTTTGGTATATGCTCTTGAGATAAGTGAAATGTGGAAAAATAACGTGCCAATTCCAAAACGGCTAAGGTAATTCTTTGACACAAAATTAAAGGGTTCATTGACAATTAAAGAAAAATAAAAACTGAGTTTTTATACTTTAAGGCTATGTTTTTCGTGTATCTGTATTACGATTCATCTATCAACTTAAGTATTAATCTAATCGCAAATCTGAAGTTCTCAACTTATTTTCAAGCACCGATAAAATAACTAAAAACATACAAAAACAGTTCAAGGATGAAGTCAATTACTTTCCATAGCCTTATTTATTGTTTCTCTAAAAGTTCTACTAGTTCACTGCCCCTCCACACTGATACTCTTAACTTTTATCAAATATCAAAAATTACTTGTACCGATATACGAAGCGAGTACTCCCCAACGGAGAAACTTTAACTAGACAGCGTCGGGTCCTAGTTCCTATCGATCAAACAGACATGCAAGTAACTCCCACTCCCTATTCAAAGCCTTCACATTTTATCTATCTTTCATATATATGCAGGATTTTTTCTGATGCTTTTATATACGACTTGATTATATCTATTCACTGCATTTCCATAGTTTGCCTAATTTACGTAACCGCGTTTTATATGATTGGAAAGGATTTGGAAACTTAAAGATAAAATCGGAAAAAAAACCCAGATGTTAGATAAGGGGAGTTTTGCGAGCAACTTATGTTTATCAAATAATTCGCATTTCTCTTACATTTTGATTATCTTCTTCAATAAAGATAATGAACTCGTTTATATATATATATATATATATATATATATATATATATTCTGATTCATTAAAACCTTTCCATTGTTTATATTTAATTAAATCGTCCCAAAATAAGTTCAAAATCTTTTTTAAAAAAAAAAAAAGGTTATAAGAAATAAGTGTCAAAGAAAGTAATAAGAAATGGCGTCAGAAGAAAGCTCTTCTTTTAAAAGAATTCTGCAACTGTCTTCTACAACAGCGCCAGAAATTAAAACGCCTTACTTCAGCGTAGTTTGTTAAGACGTGACAAAAAGTGGTCAATATTCTTTGGATCCCTGGGTTCAGGGCTCGAAACAACGCTCCCGCATCAAGGACAACAACTCACTCTCTCCCCTCCACAGCGCAGGTGATAACCGATGTTTCGGAGAAATCGTCCAGCCGCCGAAGAATTTTCTTATGATGCCAAAATTCAATGTAGTTGGAATCTTCTTATTTTTTAACTTCCCGAGAGCTAGGATAATTTCAAATATTACAATTTCAAAGACGAATCTTCTCTTTGACTCTGAAAAATGATAACAATTTCTTTTTTTTTTTTTTTTTTTTGCTTTTGTGAATTATCATTAATATTCTATTTGTATTTGATATCTTTTGCAAATTTCCTTTCTCACAAAACTTTTCAATGAGTAAAACCTCGGGCAAATGCTAAGAAGCGAGAATAAAAATCTAATCTATATATTTCACCTCGTGCACTCTTCTTTTTTACAGTTCTGTACCCTTGTGTCCTAAATTTTCTGAAACAAATTTAGATGGGATGATCCGATGTCTATTTCATAAAATAACTTATATACCATTAATGAAATGCATTTGACAACATATATGTTTTCTTGACAGAATATGAACTGTATGTGTTAGAATGTATTAATAGATTGAAGTCTATCAGTTGATCAGAATAAACATGGACAAAAAATGGACTTCAAAATACTATATTCCTTTTAATGCTAAAAATATAAATAAGTTAAAAATAATCCATTAAAGTTCAAATATGCAAGTTCTAATATAAAGAAATATAAATTGAGAATTTAGTTATATTTTTTAATACTTAACATCATTAAACTTATTCTTCTCTATTTAGTTATAGCAGTGTAGTATGCAGCTTATTCACACACACACACACACACAACCGCCAAATCTACATAATTCAATTTATGGGATATAGAGCAGCTGAGTCCGAGCAATTCTACTTAAAACAGAAAAATGTTATTCTAATAAAACTAAAATTTACCATTACATAAATTCGATGGCCAGAAAAATTTTTTATAATCAAGTTTATCAAGATAATCAAATCAATTTCACAATCTCAGACTTCTATAACTCGTATTACCTCCATGGACGAAAATTGAATCAATTTTTAAATTATAAAGATCTTAATTTATTTTCATTATTAAATATTCATCAAAAATACCTGTACATATTTTAATTCATATTTATCAATTTTAAATGTGTTTTAAAAAGTAATAGGATAATTTTTTACTTTTACAATTATAATAAACTTCTTAAAATTATTTTTTTGGAATAAAATTTGATACCAAGTTATTACGTATAATATAAAGAAAGATAATGTTCCTGAAAACGAAATATGAAATAGAATGTTTTATTCAAGAAAGGAACCTTATAACATAAAAATTAAAATATCTGTACAAATATTTCAGATAATTTTTCTAATTTCTTATTTTAGCTGACAATATTCAGTTTCATAATTCTAAATATACAGTAACTAAAAGATTATATTCAAGTTAATTTTATATAAATTAATAAAGCCTTGAAAGGATTATTATCTATGTATATCTAAGGGTTCTTTTTAAATTCTTCACAATATTTATAACATATATATGTTATATATGTAACTATTTATATGTATTAGCTGTAACAATAGTTTTTTCATCAAACATTTACCTTCTTTTTTGTAATGTGTGTCATGGATTTGTTTATTCCTACAAGAACTAAAGATGTTCATTGTACCTATAATTTTCTCTTTTTCACAATGTTACATTTTAAATATGAGATACTCATTCGAAATGAGCAAAGATTGAGGGCGTAGGGTGATAAACCCGTTCGGTCACTTTCTTTTTTGAGACTTTCTGTAAAAATTAAGGCTTCATCGAGATGTGCTGCATTTGCGTCCTTATTTTTATTTTCAACAATTAATCAAAAGAATTCAAGGTTAATCTTGTTTCAATTCTCTTTATTTTACATTTTACCAGATGAATTTGAGAGTCAACATGGCAACTTCTTTATAAAAAAAAATTAAGTAAATAGCTGATTCGTTTTCAGGTGTATAAATTCAAATTTATTTTCTGGTCTACTATACATGACTCAACAACCTTTTGATCTGTATTTCCTAGTTGTTGCTTAATATCTAAAATTATATTAACATCACAATGTAATATTTGGCTTGGTAACAAAACTCGTTTATATAATGGTGTATCTTTCTCTTTTTCCCTTTAAGAATATTCAGGCTTACTGGCTTTTTCTCTGTACTGAAAAGGAAAAGAAATCAATCGAGACCTCGTCTTATAGAACTACAACCTTTCCGTGATTGGGGGCCTTTGTAAGCTTCAAATTTGTCCCCTTCCTTCCTCCTTCGTTGTCCTTTCTCAATGCTTATAGTTTTGTTTGCGATTCGGTGTTGTCTACTAAAGGCTTTAAGAGATTACTTTTTTATTCCATTCCTAGAATTTGTGGTTTTGTATTGACAGCTGTCATTTCTATTCATTTCTTACCACTCTTGTACATTCTCCCAAGTTATTAAAATATCCATTTTCTTCAGAGGATTCAGTTTATTAGACGTCGATAAATATTGTGGGCTCCTTCCAAAATATAATAAAACTAACTGACATATTATGCCGTCAAATTAGCATCCATAAAAACGGCTGACGTATTGTAATAATTACTATTCCTGTGTCAGACTATAAACAAGAAAAAAACTTCAAATTTCCGAATCTGTACTTATAAACTAATAGTAATGCTAGCATTTGCATTTGCAGAATATTCGTAGCTGCAAAAGTAATCTTATCTAGTATAATTAAGAATCGAATGAAAAACTGCAAAAATGATTGCATAGATACGGCTACTTTGCAATGCTGAGATTTTTTCCTGTATATTACAAATAAGCTCATGCAAAACTAAGGTCTCTTGATTGTCATTATTTCCATGCTAAACACAAAGTACATTGGGCAGAAAAATGTGATTTACTATTCAATTTCTTTAATTTCCTTGCCTCAGTTAAAAATAATTCTTTTTGTTTTTTTAGACGTATGATATGCCTTACTACATTCTATTCGCTTGTTTCCTCTCTATGGCAATTTATTTTAATCAGTTTTAATAATTTTTCTATTAAAGCACAACTTTCTCAGAAAAATGGAAATTTTTCTTGTGAAATGTGTTCATGAAGAACTTACTCCTTCGTCTGTAACACATGGATCAATACGTCCGAGACTAACATTGAAAACAACAATTTTTTTGCAAATTTTTTTTGTTCATCAACATAACACCTTTTGTTAATCCTTTTAGGGTATTCTACAATCAGTTCAATGTAGCATATCTTTTTTTTTTTCCCAAAAATTTTTTTCTTTTTTTTTTTTTTCCGCAAGAAATCTTGCCTGTTGCGATAAATATGATATTTCTGAATCATCGACTCGTTGCTGTTTGTTCATCGAAAAGCAATCAACTTACTTAGGCTTTCATGCTCAATTTTTTTTCTGGAAGGATAGTAAATACACTTCCATGTATGATATCTGTGTCATCTCAACAATCTCGAACTTCACTTTGCGATCTTTCATTATAATTTTGTCGCCACTCACATTTTTTCAGTGTAACACAGGTCTACTGGTGATTTCCGCGTCATTTGTGTCGGTACGACCACACCCAAACTCGACAAACCACCGACAAATCGTTGCTTTTGATGGACAAGAGTCAGGTAACTTTTTCAATCCATGGTTTTGGTGTTTTACCCATTAAAAACAATCGTGTTTTATCAGAACACAAACTCGGTTTTCCATTTTTAAAACTACAAAACGACTTTACTCGGCAACTCAGCTGTTCTGGTCCGATCGTTGACTTAAAATTTTGACACGTTCAAGCAAAGGTTAGTAGGAACCTGGTTACTGGTTTTACTACGAGAGCCATCTCTGGAGTTGAATCTCGGAACTTATTGATCATGTGTTGTGTAATTTAACTAAAAATCTTTCTCGTACTTTTTTATTCAAATATTTGTAGTAAAGTTCAGTTTATTAATTCCTTTCCAATGGAGGAGAAAAGAGTTGAAAATATCTGACTACGTAATTTATAAAATCGAATTTCGAATAACTTTAGCATATATCCTGAAAAGAGGACAATTAAAATTTTATTTTGATGATAGCAATCATAAACGAATAAAATTTCTCGTATACACATTTTTCCTATGCTGGTCATTGCTACATGAGAACATATCTAAGGGTAACTGAATTTATAATTTTTAATATTATTTACTAATTTGATTTATATTTTTTATAATAGATGTCTTTTAATTTATTTAATTTCGAATCATCTTGGAAACTTTTCTATAAGGTGTTTTCAGGAGTTCGTTCGATATATATATTCTCCGAGAAAAAACAACCAGAATGTAAAGAAAGAACAGATTTTTTTAAAAAAGAGATGGCATATTTCTTTTTTATCTTTAAAATACCTTATTAATTTTTATTGCCAAACTGTTCAATGTCGTACAGTTTACGAAATTTTATTGACCTTGATCCCTTACTATCTATCATATTCGCAAATTTTACTAACTAAATGTTTATCTCGTTTTAACAACTTGAAAAAGAAATTGATGCCCTCTTTCGGGGAAGAAAATAATAATTTAAATACTTCTTTCAAGATTCGATTGTAGTACATCTGAGGGCGCCGCGGTAGCCTAATTGAGTCAAGAATCATTGAACTCGCGGCGATCATTGTTTCCATCTGAATATTGGTTCATTAATGTCAATTTGATCCACCCTGTTGTGTGTGGAGATGCATGTTTAATCATTGTGGCTCAAGTACATCGTTGGCATGGTGGAAGTTTCGAGGGAGAGAAAGTGTCAACTCAGGCCTTGTCGAGGTCCTACGCCAGTAGCCTCATCATTTGAGACTTCAATAAATAAACAAAATCGATTGTAGATCGACTTTATCGCAGATTCCGAAGTTTTTTGAGGATTGTAGACCTACCTTTGGTCCTGCCTTCCAACTTCTGGTTTTATTGTAAATAAAATTCTACAGAATTTAGATCATTTATTGCATGAGGGTGACCTAAGGTCTTGAAGATCAAATTGATATTCAAATAAAAAGAAAAATATTCCTAATTATTATAAACATCTTATTTTTCTCCTTTTATACAAAAAAAATGTAGCACTAAATCAAAAGTTTTAAATACAGCATTTTACTAATATAAATAAATTTGTAGCTGACTTTTAAAATATGTTGAACGAAGCTGTTTCAGTTCTTATCCCTACCTACAGAAAAAGTGAATGTGGCCAAATTTTTATTTACAACTTTTAAATACAATTTTAATTTTTTTAAAATAATGATATCTTATGTATCTTAATGATATATACTATCAAACTGTAATGGAAATAAACTGTTCACTTGAAAACTGAATTAAATACTGGCAGAAAATGAGGTACCGAATAATGGTACCAAGAATTTAACCGACTTTTTGTATCGATAATTCAGTAAAATTTCAAAATGTTTAAAGTAGCCATTGTTTATAAACAAAAATTCGTAATAATCAGACACTTCTATTTTGTGGTTCTTGTACGACAAAGAAGTAAAAGAAAGTAAATTGCAGTGATACGATACCCTAGTGAATATGTGGTCGCGGCCGGCGTTTCGTTGAGCCTTGATGCCTGAATCCCCGTGTAGCCGGGACTACGTGCACGGTAAATCTGTCAGGGCTAAAGTCTTCAATTGAATTGTGGATGTTAGGAGAAGAGGTGTAACTCAGGTATCGTCTTCGTCACTTGGTGAAGTTCAAAATTTCAAGATCTGCCATAATAGCCTCGATGTTGCTTCTCAGTACGAAGTTGATTTACAATCAATCCAGTCACCCAGAAATCATGATCCAGCGAGTCAGAAAAAAAAAGCATTATAGTACAGTATATTTTTTCCGAATCAGCGAAACAATCTAAAATTACCATTAACAGTTTGAGGCTAGACTCGCAATTTTATTCATATGGCGTAGGTGTCGCCGTTCATCCCACAACCAGTTATTCAAATGTGCGATATCCGTCTCCAACTGTAAATTCAAGAGAAACGGCTGGAAGCTATACAAACAAATTCCATTCTGAAGATTTGTATTTTGAGAGTAAAACTCAAATTAAATTAAAAAAAAATTTGAGAAAATGGTATCTGTATTCTTTCCGTTTCCTGCAAGTATTATTATAATAAACTCTGAGTGAATTATTGGGGTTGTTTTCCGCATTTGAAATGTACCGTTTCTTCCTAATCATTTATGAATATTTGTATTTTCCGTGTTGAGATTCAAAGAAAATTACATCAACTTTCCTCCGAAACACTGAATGAGTATTAATTAATTTTTTCAATGCAAGATTTTTCTATTCTTGAACACTATTTTTTTAATTTATTTGAAGGTGTATATAAGGATTGAAACGTCACAGCTCTAAATTTTTTTACAATTTTTTGTATAAGTGACATATTTAAAAAATAATAACGCTGGATATTATAACAGGGATTTTTTATTTGACTAAACAAATAAACAATTATTATACTATACATTTTCGTTGTTTAATTAATAATTTGAAAGTAGCATTGCAACACAAAATGGTAGTAACTGGTTTTTCGATGTTTTCCAATTGTTTAATTACAACTATATCAATCATAGTATATCACTTGATATTTAAATTAAATTTATAAATTTATAATTTCGAAGAGATCAATCACATGAGTTTGTAATGATAATCAGATAATTTTCCTTAATTGTGGTGAAAAATTTGTAGATCATATAAAAGAATTTTTAGTGAATATATTGTACGAATGTTCACTTTATAAATGAATTATTTCATTTATAAACATTGTTAAGATATAAGGCAAGTATTATTTTTCTGTCCTTGTATTTATATTGAATCAAAAATAATAATAAAATTATTGCTTATTCTTGAAAATCTGCCATCCTATAAGCAATGCTCTAACAATAAATTGGGAATATTTTTCTTAAAAGCATTGTCTCTCCTCCAAATTAAGCAGAAATCAATAGATACTTCACTGTAAAAGCTTAAATGGAATAGCTCTTCAGAACAATGTCTTCCTCAACCCTCTGTGACGCCATTTCAAGAATATGAAATTCACTTTATTATGTACTTCCCTGTGTTCAGTATATGTGTAGTTATTTCTTCATCACTATATATGTCATGTGTTATCAATTTTGGAGAATTATAGACAAACTAGTCCTTAATTACCCTTTTTTTACCGAAAAGGTATTTCCTTTTGCCTGATTTAGTTGAGTGGTATTAGTAGAATAAAAAAATTTTAGCGTATAAGAATAAAATCAAAATATATGAATATTGTTTATCGTTGTTTTTTTCAAAAATAAAGTACACTTGGCGTCATTTTTTAATTTTTTTAAAGAATAACAAAAGAATAAAATAACTGAAGAAATGTCTTTGAATTGGGATTTATGATTATGTGAGGTTTTTTATTAACAGGTTTTATACAATAAAATTGTCCATAATGTCAGTAGAAATGTAAGAATAAAATTTGATTTAGTTGTCGTAAGTGATTATTCTTCACCCTCTTTGGAGTGTAAGATCTCTTTTGCTTATTCGTTCAAAAATATTCGACAAGTTGAAGGAAAAAACAGCCTGGTAGTAAGTCCATGTGATTCCTGGAGTGTAGTTCTTCCTCTCGTATGGGCATGGTAAACTGATTATCTCAAATTGATGAAGAGGTTACAGTTCACGTAGCTGCTAACATCAGTTTTGTAAAACCGCTCAGGTAATCTTAATCTCTTTCTTAATACATAAAAGAACCAGTTGTAGGTAATAAGGTTAAAACCAATATAGTGTTTGAAGGATGTAAAGAAATGGGAAGGGAATTCAAGGTGGGTATGATAGCATCTTTTTTGGAAGATAGTTTTCATAGCAGTCCAGCACCAACCTTTATGATACTAAACCCCAAATAAAATGTATTCGCTCCTCCTCATTTATTTTTTGAGGATATAACAGATGTTTAATTAATATAAACGTTACAACAAACTATCAAACTTTTACTACCTATTATTTTCTATAATTAACGGACTAATAGCAAGATGCGCAACAAAGGCATATGCGTGCGTATTTCTCATGTGCATTTTTAATCATTGAAACTATCTAACACGTCGATCAATAACTCCAGTCAAAGTGAAAACAACATTTTTTTTTTAAAATTTTTTATTCTGTATAACACCTTTTTGTTAATCACCTTTTAGGGTGATACAATCTACGTTCAACGCTTTTCCAGTCCCTCCCATTTTTTTCTTTTTTTTTTTTTTCCTTGAAATCTTTTTTTTTGTTGCGAGTAAATGCTTTCGATAAACAGCTTTCTACAGATCATCGACTCGTTGCTGTTTTTTTGTTCATCGAGAAAACAATCCGCGGCTGCTTGGAAAAAACCTTTTCACTTCGCTTCAAAAAAGCACTTTTTCCTGGTCGATCGATACAAGAAATTTTGACACGTTTCAAGCAAGGTTAGACCTAGAAAGACCCTGGTTACTGGTTTACTACAAGCGCCACCATCTCTGGGTTAGTCTCAGGAGTTATTGGTCGATGTGTTACATATATCACATCAAAGTATATGAAGCTTGTTGTTGTATAGTAGCACCAAAAAAAAGTTTGGCATATCGGGGCGGGAGGGTAATGAAAAGGAGGCCTCTATCAATTTTTTACGATTACTAACCTGACTCGATATTTTCGATCCATAGGGTTTCATTTCAGCCGATGCCGAGAATCTCGGTTTCACACAAATATCGTATCGTCATCTTCAAAATTGACTCATCTTTCGTTAACACTTAGAAATGTATCAAAACGATTCTAAAACTATAATTAATGAACTAGCATGAATGAAAAAAATGCATTAAAATACTCTTACGGTTTTAGAAAGGTGAATAAATAGTATAAAATTTTTGAATAAAACCTTGATAAAAGGAAACTTCTATTTTAGTATATGGTAGCAGAATGCAGGTTTTTTTAATTAACAAATTTTGCACTAGCCACTCCTCCTCAGGGAAGGAACAGCTTTCCAGAGAAACCGCTTGATATATAGTCAGTATATTGTACCTCTTAACTAACTTGCATGTATACTTTATATTTCATTTGTTTAATAGTTTGTAATATTTGAGTGGTATTCTTTTTGTGGATAAATTCAAAATTAAGTGAATTAGTAGTTCACTCATTCATTATGAGCCAAACTTATTCTTCGATGAAAGATCAGGATAAAGTAAGGATAATATATAAATTTCTAACTTTGTCAGGTGAGAACCATATATCTAACAAGTAAAAAAGTGAATTTCAAGCAAGCGAAATGATTTTTTAGTTTCTTTCGTTTACATTATTATGAAATTGCTGCTTTAAAGCGAAGCAGTTTTAAAAGTAAAATTATTAAAGTAAAATCAAGCATCTGTATATGATATAAAATTCGCTTTTAAATTTAATATATTTATTTGTTAAAGTTGGCAAAAAAAATTGTGGCCATCGGCAGCTAACGGTAGAGCTCGTTACAAGTTGAGACTGGATCAAGTCGTCGTTGATTTGCTAAAACCCCTGCTCATCATTTACAATATTTTAGTCTCTGCTTTTTCATCACAGTGGAAGTTTTCAACGCAGCAGTCATAGCAAATAAATTATTGTTCAATAACCACTAATGAATCTTTTCACTTAAAAAAACTTTTCTCTTATCGATATGTGCATAAGCCATTGTTTATCAGATACTGATAGATGGTTTCCAGTTTTTGTTTCTTTTTTGAAATGAATACGATAGTATGACTTAGATATATGTATGTAAATCATTTCCATTAAGCTGGCTTTAATCTTCACATTTTGTAGCTAATATATTCTCATTTTGTGTTATATGCTTTGTATACTTTTACTCGTGTGCCGTTTTGTATTTTTTTTATAAAAAAATATTATTATAAGGTAAGTAGTATTTTAAAAATTATTCATAATCTAATCAAATCTTTACTAAACGATAAAATGTTTAATTAACAATACACACAGTATTCTTTAGTGATGGTAAGTACTATCAATCCTCGAACGTTGCCTTACAAACTTTGAAGGAGTGTCAAATTAGATAAAACAATGTACTTGCTAAAACATTTTTAGAAATTATTTTTTTTTAGCTTTTAAAGTTTTTAACATTGTTTCTTAAATACAAAACACCGTGATGAATTTTTTACAAGTTCAAAGTTTTCATTTTGCTTTTCATCAGTGTATAATTATTTATTGCAGAAACACTTTTACTAAGAATAATAATTCGATATAAAACCAACGTTTTTTTAAAAACAACGTTTTTTATATAATTGGCAAAGTTTATTAGAAGTGTAAGTAGTTAAAACTGTTGATTATTTTTTAACTTCAAATTCTTAAAAGAGACATTTGTGACGATATTAAAAAATTCATAATACTCATACGTCAAAACACATTTGAAAGTTTGTAAGTCATTCTATTAAAAAAATAGAACCAGAATTCAGAAAAAAATTATTGTGATAAGACATGACGCCAAATGTTGAAACTTTCTTTCGCGCATTACTGACTAAAAGTCAGCAACCTCTCGGAGATAGTAAAGGGGAGATAGTATCTCCCTTTGCGATACAAAAGGTTTACGATAACCTCATGCGGTTTGAGAGTGGTGCTCCCAGAGAAAGAAATTTTTTCCCGCAATCTAAAAGCGCCTAGAGGAAAAGAATAATTTTGACTTATTAAAATTATTGAAATATTGATTAAAAAACTTACTTGTCGCAAACATGATGTAAATATTGCATTGTTGATTGAGCGAATACGAACAATTCTAAAATTTCAAAGCTCTAGCTTGATGGGAAGTTGGTTAAATTAACGATCGAAAATTTGACACACACACACACACACACACACACACACACACACAAGTGATGAAATTCAGAAAAACGTTGCAAAAAAGGACATATACCAATATCAGATATTCATAAATACTTGACGTTTTTTCCGCGGCTCGGTTATCAGTAAATTGATTAGACTGAATAAATCGATTGAATTAGGAATGCTACTTTGATTCAAGAGGACTTAATATTATTAGTTCTTAGTTTTATAGGTTTTACAAAATTTATTATTAGCGACAAATTGAAATAAATAACAATGGATGATTTAAAAAAATATACCTCCGTAAAGACCAATTTATTTGATCATTGTATCAGAATAGTCTACACTATTCTTAAAGTATAACTGCAAAAAATTTAATCTACTCCTGTATCATATTACTGCCAGTGATTGTTGAACATGGAAAATAACATGATCTTTTGGTAAGAACGAGTACGAGTAAAAAAACGATTAATTTTAAGTCATTTATCTCCTATAATCTTCTGAATTCTGAGTTGGAAGCCATGAAATAAAATTCATTATTTGCATTTTAAATTCAAAAGCTGCAATATAAAAAACGGTGAAAGTAAATTGTATAATTTTTGTAATTAAAGCTTTATCGTTCATAAAAGAAATGTTGTAGTTCTATTTTGAAGCAAAGAATAATTAAAATCCGTTACACTAGTTTGTCGTGGGTCTATTTCTTTAGTCTCTTTCCATATATAACACATCGATCAATAACTCCAGAGTCTAACATTGAAAAAAGCATTTTTTTTGCAAAATTTTTTTTTATTCATCAACATAACACCTTTTGTTAATCTACCTTTTAAGGGTGATACAATCGTTCAACAGCACTTTTCCAAATCTTTTTTTTTTTTTTTTTTTTTTTTTTTTTTTTTCAAAAAAAAATTTTCTTTTTTCCTTGAAATACTGTTACGACTAAATAGCGATAAACAGCTTTCTGAATCATCGACTCGTTGCTTTCTTTGTTCCATCAGAAAAGCAATCGCGGCACCACTTGGAAAAAACGCTTTTCGTATAGTCGCCTTGGAAGGATAGTAATACACTTCCATATATCAATGTCATCTCAACCTCACGGAGCTTCTTTGATCTTTCATTATAATTTTGTCACTTCACTCCACATTTCCGGTGTAACGGCTTCCACAGGTCTACCCGAGCGTTCCCGCGTCATTTGTGTCAGTACATTACGTTTAAACTCGGCAAACCACCGACAAATCGTTACCACTTTTGATGGACAATAAGTCAGGTAACATTTTCAATCATTGTTTCGCTTGCACGGTGTTTTTTTACCCATTAAAAATGCAATGTTTTATCTCAGAACACGAGAAACTCGGTTTTCCATTTTTAAGCAAACTACAAAACGGCTACTCCAATATGATAACTCAGCTGTTTCTGGTCCGATCGACTTAAAATTTTGACACGTTTCAAGCAAAGGTTAGTACTCTAGAAAGACCTGGTTACTGGTTTTCTACGAGCGCCATCTCTGGGTTAGTCTCGGGAGTTATTGATTGATGTGTTATCATACTGTTTGTTAACTTTTTATCTTGTTATCAGAAAATAAATATCATGAGCTTTGTGATTCACATCCTAATGTTTTATGACGATATTTAACTAAAATACAATCTATTTTTAATAAGAAAAATAAAAATTTAATTTCACGTTTAATAAACTTAGTAAAAGAAAACAAAATTTCTTAAGAGTTAAGAACTGAATTATAATTAAATTTAATAAAAAAAATGCTCATTTCTCCTAAAAGGCACATTATATTTTTATAGATTTTCAATAACATCCTTTCCAGATTGCACAAATTTCCAAAATAGATTAATATGCTATAAAAAAATTTGGCTTTTTATTGAAAAATAAAAATTTCGAAATATATTTTTAAAAAGAAACTGGCTGGTATGTCCCTTCTTCGCACATATGAATTGAAAAAATTTACGACCCAGCTCGAAGCCTGAAAAATTTCTTAAAGAGGACGAATTTTTAAATAATATTGAGAAATTTTAATCGAACTGTATATGTGATTATTAGAATTAAGAAATTATTAAAATTGTTCCGCGTTTTAAAGAGAGCCAAATGTTCATTCTGTATGAATACAGTATGAATGCATTCTGTATGAAACAGTTTCAATTGTATCGTTAGATTTATGGATGAAACGATTTAATATATATTTTGAAAAATCTTAAATTGGAGCTTATTAACACTATTTTCAAAAACTCTCCAAAATTTGGATAATTACTTTATATCTCGTACAAGAATCGTAATTTTTCATCATTTCATTCTAGAACTACTCAGTAAATATACAAAAATATCACTTCAACGTTATTTTAAAAAAAATCTTTAAAAAAGGGAAGAAAATTTATGAAAAAATAAAGTTGATTAATTTCAAAGAAAAGCATTCAAAAAGAAAAAAAGTTTTTATTTTAATTGATATTGCTACCATCTTTGGAGGAAATATTGAAAAGGTGGATTTTCGAGGGAAAAAAGTTACCAAAAATAAATCTGATTTTTTTTTTTTTTTTAATTATATGTGCTCATGGTTCTTTCAAACATCAACGAAGCTCCCTAAAAAGTTTTAAAGCAGATACGATCAAACATGTGGATATTTATATACAAGATATTTCAGTCACTTATTGACCAAATTTGAAGATTGTCCTAAAATCTAAAGTGGGGTTAATCACGAGATTTGTAAAAATTTCTTAAAAACGGCATTATTTTGTATATCTCTTGCAGATGTGTGATTATTCAAAATATTAATTTAATATATTCATAATTTATAATCAGATTCGAAAACATTAGTTTAAGGTGACTTAGACTCCTTCAGCAAAAAAATTAGTTTATTTTATCTCGAATTTAAATAATCCTGATTTTTTTTTTTATTTAAAATCAATTTTAGTAACATTCTAGCATTGAGATTACTGTAACTTATGTATTTGTTAATGTAAGAAAAATCATATATGTAATCACATATAATTATGATTGGGTAATATGCTAGGAACTAAATTAGCAAGAATTGTTTAATTCATGTACGTGTCAGACACATTTTTTGAACGAACGTAATTAATCGGAAAATATTAGTACTTCACTTGATTTCTAAACTTATTTTTAAATAGACAAACGAAAATGTATACAGGTATGATTTGAAATGAATATCTTTAAAAGTAAATGAGGGGAGAGGGGTTATTTTCAAGTTCAATGAACAAAGGGCTTCATTTATTTTGGAAAATATCTCATCGAATTTCAGAATTAGTAGAAAATAAGCTTCTACAACACGTTATTTTTAAAAAATATTAAAGAAGAGTCTCGCATTATTCAAGTAATATTTTTCCTTCTTGACATCGTGTTTTTTTTTTTATTTCAACTATTACATGATTACTAAATTTATTTAATATTTTATTCACTTCTTTTTTTTAATAATACATTTTTATATTATTAAAACAAAAGTATTCATTTTTAAATGTTTCATCTTCTATACATCTCATTTGATTTATCCTACAGAAAACGTGTAAAATCAAGCAATTACTAGCGCATCACAAAATAGTTTGTTTTTGTTTAAACTCGTTTTTTAATTAGTCCTATGAGAATAATTATCAACTATTTTCTCTAATTACTCTTCTTTTCTTTTACAGATTTATGCTTATAAATAATGCAAGAGCTTTGGATTATGTCTTGGATTTCTGTAGAGAACTAAAAAAATTAGATGTAAGAACAACTTGTATACATTTTAGAAATATGCCTTTAATTATTTTTACTTGTAACTATCTTATTGTTAGAAGAAAAATTATAATTAATGTTTGGATTATTTTTAATACAAAAATTGCATTTGCATTTGCTTACTTCAGCTTAAATGTTTTTAATTGAAAACTTTTTTTTTGCATATCATTTTGTATAATAGGTGTTGGTATATACATCGACGGCTTATTCCAACTGTAACAGAGAAAAAGTGGTTGAGGAGGAAATCTACAGATTACCTTTCCCCGCTCAAAGATTTCTGGATGAAATTAAGTAAGTTATACAGAAAAGTTTTTCGAATATTTGCCCACATTTGAATATTGTAAATGCTATATAATTTCAATTCAAAATAGAAGTAGTTTTTAAGCCATTACTTATATCCTAATATTACAATTGCTTAAGAACCTCTTAAAGATCTTTCATTTAACTTGATATGTTTATGTATATGTATGTCTTTTAGCTCGAAATTTATACTCTAATTTTAAAATTTTGCTTATACATATAACTTCGATGACTATACAATACTATGATATGCTCAAGTAGTGACATAATTAGGAGGAAAGGTCCCTCACAAGGACTTGCCTTCATTAGATAAGTGAGGGAATCATATCCTTGAAGCGCTCCTTTTTCCTTTCTCGTGGGACTGTCTTTGGTAAATATGGGTGACGCGCCCCACGATACCCTAGCTATCATTCTCTATTTTCAACCCTTCTTGCCAACCAATTTTCTCCTTTTTCTTCCCAAACATTCATATCACAGTTCCTCTTGTTTGTCGCAGCATAGTCACATCTGGCTCTTATGCCAGATTAATCTCAATTTTTTAATTGGTTGGTCTGAATTACTGTCACGCCCTTCAAGTACTGTTGGCGAAATCTCTGTAATTTTAAGCCATGGTCAGATGATTAGAACAATACTTGAGATGTTACCTTTTTCATCCAAGCTCCACACCACGGCCGCGGTAACCGAGGGGTCATGGTCGAGAACTCTCGACCGGCGTTACTTCAGTTTAGTTTTGGGTTCGAGTCTTTGCTTCTACTTAGAATCGACATGAGGTAGGATCGAAACACGTTAAATCAATCGAGGCTCAATGTTCTCTGATTGGTGTGGAAGTTTGATTGATTGTTTATTAACTTCGCACTGAAAAGCAACGCGAGAGTTCTACGTGGAGGTTAAGAGTAAATATTTCACACGAGTGAAATGTTAGCTAGGGTGTCGTCCTGTCACTTAACCAAGATTCAAAATTACATTATCCATTTCTAATTGCCCTCGTGTTGCTTCTAAGTCTGATGCTAAGTACTACCATGGAATTTTAAGGTCCAGGTCCATTAATGTGTTGCAATCTCTCCATATTAATTATTTTGCCCTGCTGGTTTTAGTAGAATCAATACAACTCCACTCAATCAGTGCTTTCCACGAAATCAGCAGTCAGTGAAAATCAGTAACTGAAATGTTTAGTATTCTTTAAAATTGAATGTGAAATTAGTTCTTACTGGTATAAAAAGATTTTGGATTTTCTGCATACATATGAATAATTAAATATAATTTTTTTAAAAAAATTATTAATTATTACATATTCCTACTAGATACCTGAGTTAAACTGAAGTTACTATTTGTTTTCTTAATCAAATTCAAATGGTTTTTCAAGAATTTTGAGTATAGAATGAAAGAGAATATTTTCAACTTATTTTTGTTTCAATGCTTTGTGTGTGTTGATCAGATTAGCCAGATATAGCTCTTACTCCATAAACTCACTATGACACTCACTCGCACGCTTTAATGTTTACTTCCTAAATGGTTTAAATTTTCTATTTTCTACTGATTGTTTGATTATATATGAATGAATACGGGTGAAGGAAAATTACTTGTAGAGTTAATTCTATTTAGATTTATAATTATTTTTTCTATTGTAAATTTAGATTTAAAAAACGCATAGATTGCTAAGATGCGTTGAAATGTTTTGAAAAAAAAATGCAATCTCTTGAGATTTATTTTTCTTTTATAGCAATGAAAATGATGAAGGAATGAATTATTTAGTGTCGCAATGCCTTCCAAAGTGGCCTAATAACTATACTTTCAGTAAATGCTTGTCCGAGAATATTATTCTAGATAAAGCGGCTGATCTTCCAATTGCTATAGTTCGTCCTTCCATAATTGTTAGTTGCTGGAAAGGTATAAAGCCCGTAAGTATATATCATCTTTAATAAAGTCTATTTCGAATGCTATTTGAAGAAAAAAAACTTCGTTCAAATTACTTTTAAAACCAATAAAGCCTTAGGGCCATGGTAACCTAGTGGTTAGGGTCACGAATTCACGGCTGGCAATGTTTCCGTCGAGTCGTGGGTTCGAGTCTCGATATCACTAAGGACCCATCATGTATTGTGGTTGATACCCGTAAAATCTGGGGAGATCCCAATTGACGTAGTGTGGAAGTTTGGAAAGGAAGTATTACTTCAGGTGTCGTCCTCGTCCCTTGACCAAGATTCAAAATTTCGAGGTCCGTGACCAATAGCCCTTGTGTTTCTTCTGAATGCAACAATAATAATCCTTAAATAAATAAAAGCCAATTAAGCCTTCTTAAGTCCAATTTCTTTCATATTTATATATATAACACATCAATCAATAACTCCCGAGACTAACCCAGAGATGGCGCTCGTCGTAAACCAGTAACCAGGTCTTTCTAGAGTACTAACCTTTGCTTGAAACGTGTCAAAATTTTAAGTCGATCGGACCAGAAACAGCTGAGTTATCGAGGTTGGAGTAAAGTCGTTTTGTAGTTTGTTTAAAAAATGGAAAAAACCGAGTTTCGTGTTCTGATAAAACATTGTTTTTTAATGGGTAAAAACACCGTGCAAGCGAAACAATGGATTGAAAAATGTTACCCGGACTCTTGTCCATCCAAAGCAACGATTTGTCGGTGGTTTGCCGAGTTTAAACGTGGTCGTACCGACACAAATGACGCGGAACGCTCGGGTAGACCTGTGGAAGCCGTTACACCGGAAAATGTGAGTGAAGTGACAAAAATTATAATGAAAGATCGTAAAGTGAAGCTCCGTGAGATTGCTGAGATGACACAGATATCATTTGGAAGTGTATTTACTATCCTTCATGAAAAATTGAGCATGAAAAAGGTTTTTTCCAAGTGGGTGCCGCGATTGCTTTCGATGAAACAAAAACAGCAACGAGTCGATGATTCAGAAAGCTGTTTATCGCTATTTACTCGCAACAAAAAAGATTTCTTGCGGGAAAAAAAAAAAATTTGGAAAAGCGTTGGAACGATTGTATCACCCTAAAAGGTGATTAACAAAAGGTGTTATGTTGATGAATAAAAAAAAATTTTGCAAAAAAAATGTTGTTTTCAATGTTAGTCTCGGGAGTTATTGATTGATGTGTTATATAGTCTTATATATTTGTAACTTCCAAAAAGATTTTGACTAAAATGTGTTTAGTATAATCTTGATTTAAATTGTCGCTTATGACATAGAAGAAACATAAATGTTCAAAGGGGAAAGAGATTTCGGTTTATATCTGGTAACAAGTGCCCCTTGGAGATCGGCGACTTTTGGGTGCGATAATGATTTAAATATGGCGATTTGGCTTATGGTAACTTTTGTATTTTGTTAACTTTTCATTTGCAACATCTTCATGACGTCACTGCTTACTTTGCTTAGCGCTACTATGGTGGCCTTCTAAGTTGCTAAGTTTTCGCCATAATCGGTAAGTGACAACTGATACTGCACTTTAACCGAAATTTCAAAATAAAATGGACACCTTTTAATAAAGAAAACTGGTTTAAGGGGGGGGGGGGGATTCTCCAAATATCAGAAAATTTGTTCAACTTGTTCAATTGTCATAAAAAAATTCCTTAATATCAAATATTGGCGATATTGGCTTTTTTTTTTTTGGAAGTGAAGAGCAGTTGACACACACACAAAAATGTTTCCTATTCTAACTAAGACCCACCGAGACAGAAGAGACATTTTCACTCATAACGAAAGAAGAAAATGATTATTGTCGAAGCCGATTTCACATTTTTAAGTCTCTTATATATTTAAAATCTATCAATTTTAGCAATTTAAAGCTAATTTTTCAAATTAAATTTTTCATGTATATTTTTTATCGTAAGTGGGAAGCTGAGCTTTTGAAAATATTTAACTTCCGTCATTCATTCAATTCATGGAATATTTTGAGTAATATTTTGTGTTGTATTATATGTTAAGTATGCATTCCCTTAACATGTTAATTTCTTAGTTGACACTGTTAAATTATACAGCACTTTGAATGAACACACCTATCATGCTTCAAACTAATTTTCTGTAAGAAAATGACATGCAAGTTTATTAAAAGACTTATGTAATTTATATTTCTCAAGGAAAAAAAATATAGAAAATCTCTAACTTCTCAGATCAAAAGAAAATTATTTTTAAATAATAAAGAGTGACACCTTTTTATAGTATAATTTGTTACAATTACTGGACACAGATTTGTCTAATGCTGTTATAGATGAATGATGAATATAATTTTCGGTTTTCCCATTCGATTTCATACTTCTCCCGACAGTCCTCTGCATTTGCACTCTACATCTAATTAACCATTTTAGATAAAGTATGTGTGAGAAATATTTGTATAATAATAATCTTACAAGTAATTAACAACCCTTTTAATCTCCATTAATTTTTCTAATTGGGCCCCTTTTTTTTATTTATACATGTGTGAAAGACTCAAGATCTATACATTCAGTTAATAAAGAAATATTTACATAAAAATAATCTTGTAAATGTTCACCTGTAATTGCATTTGAATTCATAAACATTTTGAGTTTTTGACGAATTTTTCAGTAAAACCTGAAATATCATAATAAACTCTACTCACAAGAAATTATATTAAAAACTCTGCAACTTCTATCAATCCATAACAGTATTGAATATTTACCATGTTTCAGACAAGCTTTTTTTGTGTTTGAATTTCTCAATCTTCGCCATAAATGATAATTTTGTTGAATGAGAATTTCATCATTAATAAAATATGTATTTTCCAATTAATGATTAAAATTAATACCTAGGATATAATAGTTAAAATTATTCATACTTTTTATACTTATATCAGAATAACTGAGGTATGTTTATAAAAAATTATTTGTGTCTACATAAAAAGAAGTCGAGAGCTTCTTAAAATCTAATATATAAGACGGGAAAAAAAAACTAAAGGTTATTACTCATAAATGTCTTATTAAGTGTGGTATTTTTAGTTTTACAACAGATTAATACAAAAACTTTTTTTTTTGCAGGGATATGTAGAAGAAGGCTCGGGAATGGTGGATCTTGGTCTAGCTGTAAGTAAATTTATTATTTTATTGCACTATTTTCAGAAGTTTTTATGTTGATTTACATATCAGAGGAATGAGACAAAGGAGAGAGTAGATAGTTTATTGGTAACTGCTTCGTAAACCAAAAAATAATCGAACATAATCGATGCACTATGCAGTTTCTAACATTTCTCTTGGATTTTGAATTGAAGATTTTACTTATGTGAAAACTACTCATAAGAACTATCGTATGTATTATGTACTTATGTGTTGAATGGAACCAATTCATTTAAATTATTTTCTATAATTTTATTTGATAAAATTTGCCCAAAATGGACCATGGCTAATCGAAGAAACAACTTACTTTTTTGTTGTAATTTCGACTCATAAAAAAAGTATCTTGAATAAAATGCAATAAAAAGGTGCAAAACCTTTCAGAAAGGATTATAAAAAAAATTGTAAATTCTTTCATTCTTGGAAAAATACAATTTAGGGGAACTAAAATTGTTGTTACAAACATTCTTCATTGCAAGGGTCTAATTGTAACATAGAACCAATTGTTACGTTGCTTTTTATAGAAAGAAGTTGCTTCTTCAGTAACAAATTTGTCCAAAGTTTATCTAAATATTTACTGTAAAATGATCTTTTTTATAAACTTTATGATAAACATTTCCATAAATTTTAGCACTACCGAAAATTTTACTACTATAAATAAGGTAGTAAAAAAATGAAATATGTACATTTGGGAAATCCTGAACCTCTTTATAAAACCTGTAGATAACAATTTTTTAATACTTTTAGTTGAACAAAGTATACAAATGTCTTCTCTCTTGGATCATTCAGATAAAAGTAAATATTCTCTGCTCACCATGTAATATTTAGAGCATTCTATATTTTTTTATGCAATTGCACTTGAAGTTTTCAAACATCCAAAAAGTACAAAAAAAATTCTTTGAGAATAAGCTACAAAGCATTCTTATTTTTATACCTTGAAATAATTGGACATAAGGCTTTAAGAATTATGGAAACTAAAAACTATAGTTAATTTTTTTTTTCATTCTTGAATGAACAATAAAGTGCAAAATAGCTATATATTTTTGTTTATCACTTTCTGTCCTAACTTTAATTAAAGCTGCCACGTACAAAAGAATTCTCAACGTTCTGCAGAATAATTGAAATTCTTAGATGTGAAATTTGAGTCAATTCCACTTCTGTTATAAAATGATAGAGTTAAAAGAATATGAAAATTATATGTATGCGCAAATTAAATAAATCGGGATGTAGACTAATTTTTTTATAGAAGTACCAAGTGTTAAGCTGCACATTTCACTAAACTCTGTAGTTTGCTTCTCCGTTATGGAACCTCATACTAAAAATTCATCGACAGAATGTTGATCGCAATTATCAAAGTATTTGGGTCACGAAATTTATGAACAGTGACATAAAACTCGAAACCAGATTGCACCAAATTGGGCATCCAAGTCCCCTCACTCGGCTTAGTTCAGAAATTAGACTGAGGAACCAACGTAGGTGTCGCTCTCGTCACTTGATGATGCTTCAAAACTACTAGATACATTGCCCAATAACCCTCGAGTAGCTCTCAATCATTGCTAATTCAATTTTCAGTAGGACTTATCTATAGTCCACATAATAACTCAATATGGGTTAATACTGTATTTATCAAACATCATAACGAAATTGCAAGTCTACAATATGCCCATCTAAGTTGTCATCCTAAAAAAATGTTTAGAAAACCTATTGCCCATTTTAAGGACTTTCAGACTACATTTTTTATACTTAAAGACTAGTTGATTCGGTCAGTGGTACAACTTTTTTTCGGCCTCTACTTAAAACTCTTAAAGATTTCTCGAAAAATACAATTGTGGTGTCTCATGCCAAATTTCTACATGGAAAACAAGAATTATCTAATCTAAAAATAATCTATCAAGAGTATTTCATTTGAAAATGTAATTTATTAATTTTTTTAAAAAAAGTTTTGGCTGAAATCTCCATAATTTCGTTATATGAATCCCATTTGTATATTGGTAATGATTATGAAGACATACGCTTAAAGTCTCTGCACTAAGATTGGGTAAATGGGCTGATTTGGGATATCTTGCATTTAAATATGAAGAATAAAATAATTTTAAGCTATAATGAAATATGAAATCTGCAATTTAAAATGGAATTCGTTTCATTTCTTTAGGTTGGAAAAGGATTTGTCAGAGTCCTTCATGGAGACCCTGAAATCACGCTTGATATTATTCCAGTAGATATCGTAGCCAATACACACATCGTAGCAGGATGGAGTGTGGCAACTGGCAGGTAATATTTAATACCTCATCCACTCATTTTGAAACATTGATTGAATTAATGTTATAATGCAAAATATGTTTAAGGCACCATTATATACTTTGCAGAAATATTTTGTTTTGTTTGTTTGAGGTCACCAGATAGATCTTTTGGTAAAGCAATATAGATAGCTGCAAAAATTCTACCGATGATATTCCCTTGGAATAATAGGGTTAAATTCAAATCCTCAAAATCCTTTTAACTGCATGTTCGATAGAGGTACCAATTTCGAAAGTTCTTCTGAATCTTGAGGCCTGTAATTACTACTGTTTATAAAAATTCGTTTTCATTCACCCATGTGTAGCTCTCTTTCTTAATTAAACAAATAGAATCTTGTTATCCATCTAGAACAAGATTTCAGATTAATTTAAAATTTGAAAACATAAATATTAAATGCACTCTATTCATCCAGATAACAAATTATATATTTCTAATTTCAAGTTGGCTTAGCTGTGTTTTTGGTGGTCTTGACAGTGTTCTTCGATTTCCTTTATCTTACCAAACATATATTTTTGGCTAGAATAAAGTTCAAAAAATAGTGTCAAATAGTACTCATATATTCCTCAATTAAAAAAAATGAAGTGCCTTGCGTAGCTGCTTTCTAAAAAATGTTTTGCTTTTTTAACGTGTTGGATGGGGTAGCGGTAGCCTAGTGGTCTTGGTCGCGAGCTCGTGGTCGGTATTGTTTCCGTTCTGTCGTGGGTTCAAGTCCTGATAGGATTAAAAAGCCGCCACGTATCTGAGCTGATACACTTTCAATCTGACGAGGTTCGACGTTCGTCACATTGGGACTGTGTTACAGTTTGGAGAGTGGAGTGCCTGCTCGGGTATCGTCACGTGATCGAGGCTCAAAATTACGAAGTTCCTCACCAATAACCTTCATATTCTTCTTAATGTGACGTTAATAATCAATTAAACAATTATTAATGTGTTGGAAACAACGATCTTTATATGCTTCAGTTTTTCTTTCATGTTTGTAAAAGTGCAATTCCGTAATCAGTTTTTCTTTGATTTCCTGATGTTTTAGAACTCTAAAGTTTTCAGTAATTTTATTTACAATAAAAATGCAATATTCTTGTTTCCAGAATATAATTAGTAAGAAATTGACTAATTTTAATTAAATTTTGATTCCGTGTGATAAAGCGCCATCTGGTTACAAATTTAAAAATTATAAAGTGTACGTTAAGAATCATTTATATCCAACTAAATCCTTTTAAAGAAATAACTCACGGAAATACGTCGATAAAAAACTGATTATAGGTCACAGAAAAATTGTCAGAAAGGCGGATTGCAGCTCTAAACCTTTTGGGTAAGCTCGTTCCCCTTGGGCAATGCATTCTGCCAATAGCCTTCGTGTTGCTTCAAATGTGACGTTAATAAAACCAATGAATCGTCCCTTGACAGATGTTCAAAATACAGGTCCGTCGCCATTAGCCCTCGTGTTGCTTCT
Organism: Nephila pilipes; assembly: GCA_019974015.1. Classification (NCBI taxonomy): domain Eukaryota; kingdom Metazoa; phylum Arthropoda; class Arachnida; order Araneae; family Nephilidae; genus Nephila; species Nephila pilipes. Next base: position 191,661 of record BMAW01110891.1, on the reverse strand, counting down.
CAGTGAGACGTTAATAAACAATCAAAATCGCTACACTTATGGACTTTTTTGTAAAATTTACTACTATGGAAAATTATAAAAATAATTCGGTAATAAAGGATTTTAACTTCAATTTTTATGAACCTTTTTTTTTTTTTTTTCATTCTTTTCATCCAGGTTCACTGGTATATTTTGTTTGTTTTATTATTATGCACAAACTTTTACTACACATTCTCGATCTATTGATACTACAATGAATAAAGCGTTGAATGTTTAATAATCGTGCTTATTTATCCCACAGATCTACATCACCTTTGGTGGCGAACTGCATTTCAAGTGATGTCAAACAATGTACCTTGCATAATTATATTTTCACTCTATTTGATATGGTTGAACACAATCCTTTGCCAAAAAGCTACCAGAAGCAATCTATAAGGATTCAAAAAAATGTACTGTTGTATTGGATATTTTCATTCTTTGAGCATTATGCACCAGCAGCTATCATCGATGGATTGCTAAATTTAAGTGGTCGCAAACCCAGGTAAGATTTGGTTATCGTACTTTCCATTAAACTGTAAAAAATAACATTTTTCTTCTTACGCATGTTAATGAGTATTTAATCTTTAATCTGAATTCGAAGGGCAATAAATTTCAGATTAATCATAAGCTAACTATCCGTAGCCATCCCCAAGACAATTTTTTCCCTCGCTTAATAGCAGTATAATTTTCCTCTTGAATTATTTTATGTAAAATGTAATTAAAATAACTAGAAATTAACAATAAATTAAAGAATGATTTGTGGAGATTGGAAAACGATTTCGGTATTAATTGCCCTTAATCTCTCTTTCTATCTCTCTCGCATACACACACATTTTGATAGAATTTTTCTCAATTTTTTGAGTTTCTATTTATATCTATCTGCCCATCTCTGTTTATGTCATCAGAAAAGGTTAGTAACTTTCAAAGATTATCCAGGTACATTGACTCTACATATGAATATATAGATGATACATTCAATAAATATCTATACATACGAATGCATAGATGATACATGCAATAAATATCTA
>BMAW01110891.1:51999-186228 GCA_019974015.1 Nephila pilipes | reverse complement strand
AATTTAGATACTTATTCATGAAGATAATTTAGATACTTATTCATGAAGATAATTTAGATACTTATTCATGACAGTATAATGCGTAATACATTGAACCTGCCATAGGCAAGTATAATGTATTACGCATTATACTGTCCCCGTTTCTTACATATATCGTCTATATGTAGATTTTACACTGATTTATCCTTCTGACGGCAGTCCATTTATCGGTTGATACTATGTATGGCTAGATTTCTCTGAGCAAAATATATTAAAATTCAACGAAGTTTTATATATAAAGCTTCTCTACATTTTTCCTAATACAAACTCGTACCGAAAATTACATCATGCTAGAAATTAATAAAAAATAGAAATGTTATTACTTTCTTATTTCATTATTTATCTGTAATAATTATGGAAAGAACTGACGGCTAATTCGTTATGGTAATAATCAAATTGTTTTGTAGAAGCTGTATCTTGATCTACGAGGATTTAGCATAAATGAAATAGCTGTAACTCTACCCAGTGGAGCACCTTTTTATCAATGGGAAGTGGATCGAAAACGAATTGGAGAAAGAAAACGAGTAACTCAGTTGTAAGTTTGTTTTCTGTTGACGTTACCTTTCAAATCTCTTATCATTATTTTGATTAGTTAAAGCTCAAAAAAAGAAGTTGTGTTGTAATCGGTCCTAAGAGACCAGCAGGGCTAGACTAAGTCCATGATATTTATTATTCACTTGAAGAAAATTCAAAATCATTTTAATGGATTGGTGAAAATATCATGTTTGGAGAGCATAGTATTCTTTTTCCTTTTTTTTTTTTTTTCACAGTTTCAATTTTAAGGAAGCAGTTGGACCTATCCCACATCATAAACGCTATTTTTTTCAAACATCTTTCCCCCCCCCCCCACTTACAACTCTCTCAACTAACATAATATATTTCAATGAAGCTCCCAGTATCGTAACCTGAACAACTTGCAAGCATAAAAAATTATGATGGCATTTTACTACAGCATAATGATAAAATAAAAATATATATTAATATAAGAACTGCAACTTATAATAAGATTTACGGAAGCTTAAAAACGTTGTTTCTGATTCTGAATTCGTGTCCACACTTACAGGATATTTCAATCCGTCAGCTGATTATTATTAATAGTATTTTTTTTCGGCACTAAAATTAGTCGAGTCTTCCAAATATCTTCTGTAAAAATCAGCCCTAAAACCAAACTTTCTACAAACATTGTTATGGAAGAGGAATTTCAATTAATTGTTTATTTCCGCCTGGTGATAATTCAAAATTAAATTCATGCTCGCTCCAATGTCGTTTTCATTTTCTAAATATTCCATTAGCGACCAGTTTTTAAAGGTACATTTACTTTCCATCTTCATGAGGTACACATGCAGCCGCAGTAGCAGAGTGGTCATGGTCGAGGTTGTTTCCCTCGAGTCGTGCCCTGTTTTCACTAAATACCCGTTGTATAAAGGGGATGATTCACGTGAAATCTGTCCAGGTCCAAAATCCTCGCATTTGGATGGTGTGTAAATTAGGAAAATGGGGAGCTCTGGTGTCGTCCTCGTCACTTGACAGAGATAAAAATTACGAGATCCGTCGCCTACAGAACTCGTGTTGCTTCAAAGCGAGACGTTAATAATCAATCAATCGTGAGGTAACAGGACGATTTCACAAGAGGTCGGATACCACTGATAATAATTTGTAAACACTGAGACTAATGGCACCCCATAATTCATATTATGCCGGTCTAAAGGCTGCTTTGAATCTAAAGTTAACGGTCTACCGGACCATACAGTAAAAAAGAATGGCTCTTGGTAGGTGGTCTTGAGTTACTCGCTTAAAATTGTACTTGTAAAGTTATTGATCATTGTCCATTTTTTAAAAGGTGGAAATGTTGACTGAAAATGTCGAGCGGCTCAGAAGATCACTCGCAATAATTAAAACTAAATTATATTGAATAATGTATGTTATATATATTACAAAAAGCCGTATATAATTTAGATTCTTTTAGACAGTAAAAATAATTTTTTTTAGGTTGGCAAAGCTGAAATTTGTAGTTAATAATATTTCCAAATTTAGCAACATATTATTATTTGATATTGACAAAATATTTTATTGTTCATGGTGTTTTTATTAATTTATGTGTGTGTGTGTGTGTGTGTGTGTGTGTGTGTGTGGAAAGTTGCACATATCTCCTGTTTCAAGAAATCACTGTGAGCTCAAGAAAACATTAATTTTTATATTACTTTATTTTTTCACTTACTTTTTTAAAAAATTATTTTTGTTGAAAATGGAACAGTCGGAAATTCGCACTATAATGAACTATAAGTTCTTACGTGGAACTATGGTATCGCAGACCATGCGAAACATTAATAGTGTATTTGGCTCTAGTGTTACTACGAGGCAAACAGTATCAAATTGGTTCGCCAAATTCTTTACAGGTAACTTTGACCTCACAAATTAGCCACGCGATCACCCAGAATCAAAGTTCAACAATGATGAACGAAAGATGAAAATAATGACGTCGAATCTAACCCATCTCAGAGTGCTTACGAATTATCGTTGAGGTTTGGTGTTAACAAACAAACAATATTAACTCATATAGCTCAAATCGGTAAAGTGAAAAAGTTGGATATGTGGGTTCCAAACGTACTGAAAGAAAAACAAAAACAAATGCATTTGGAAGCTTTTTTTTATATTGCTTTATCGTCACAAATCTGATCAGTTTTTAAATCGAATTGTCACCTGTGATAAGAAAGGGATTCAATATGACAATCGCAAACGTTCAGCACAGTGGTTGGACAAGGATGAATCCCCCCCCCCCCCCAAACATAATATTCATCAAACGGAGCTGATGGTGAGTGCTTGGGTATCTAGCATTGTGGTTATAATTTCATAAAACCTGGTTCATCTATCACAGCGGAATTATACTGCAACCAACTGAAAAAATGATGCAAAAACTTTAAGCCTAGATTGGTCAACAGATCGACTCCTATCTTATAGCATAACTCTAAGCCACACACTGCACAAATAATGACTGTGGTAAAACTACAGAAAGTGGAATTGGAACTCCACCATCCTCCATACCCACCGGACCTAGCCCTCTGATTACCACTTCTTCAGTAATTTTGTCAACCCTTTAATAGGAAAACAGTTTAATTCCAACAATGCTACAAAACTGGCCTTCCAGGAATTCATTGACTCTCGTCCGCTAGGGTTTTATCCTGCCGGTCTGAACAATTTGTCTCTTAAATGGCAAATGTTTGCAGACAATAAGGGTGCTTACTTTGGATGAATAATATAATTCCGTAATTTTGTAAGTTATGAACCAACTTTGCCTTTTTTTTCCCCCTACAAACTTCATCCTTGAACTGTTTTTAATCCATTTCATCAGAGATTCAAAGAAAAATTAATTTGCTAATACAAACAGACAAGTTCCAAAAGACAAATAGTATTAGAAATTATGTGCCTTTCATCCTTTGCTGAATATGAGTGAATAGGAACCTCGTGAGAATTTCTTACACTATTAGAAATTCTGTTTCTTCCCTAATTGTGATGTTAATCAACAAATAACTCCTCCCTGTCAAACATTTTAAGCGGTTGTCAAAAATAATTTGCATTTAGATGACTGGGTGATAATAATGAAACGAGGACGGTTTTTTTAAATTATCATTGATTTGAAATACGAAAAGTCGAGCTGGCTCTTGTAACCGTCATAGGACTGACATCCTTGGCTCTGTTAGAGTTGTGGTAAGAAATGCATTTATGTGTGTAACTGACTGTTATAGGAACATTAGATTTCAGTGAAAATGAGATTCAATAATATCTCTCTGAATTTATTTTAAAGCACTTTAACCCATTCAGAACCGGCGAAAGGGGAAAGCACTGGTGGAAAGGGGAAAGGGGACGTACCGCACATGAACCAGCGACTTTCCCCTTTACGTCTAATTGCATCTGAAAATTCGTGTAAAATTACTATTGCAATTAAATACGCAGAAATAAATTTTTAAAAAATATAATAAATATAAATAAATTATAATTTGAATCAAATTATGTAGATAATATAATGTATTACATTACATTATGATATTATGTATATATATAATATTAAAATGTAATAAAATATAAAAACTAAATAAAAGGATCCGATTTGAAACTACACCACTGAAATCACGGTTCTCGAGACTCAAAGGTTCATTTCGTATATATATATATATGATATTGCAGGCCGTGATGGGGAGATTCGCATGATCACATATGAGATCATGATCCTGAATGAGTTAAGTCATATAAAATATTTTTGCTTCAAAAATGTATGATCTGAGTATAACATGAATTTTAAATTTTTTCTTTTTCAGGCGTTACCTACTTACAAGTTCTATACAGGCCATTGTTCTAGCACTCATTTTTGGTGTGATTTACCTAATCATCTCGCCGCTTCTTCAAGCAATAAAAATTTCTTAGTCGTTTCTCAATTAACTTATACACTATTCAATTTTATTTTATTATGAATTTATTTTGTTATGACATACCTCTCCACTCTTGCAATCAGCATTCATTAATGTATTTCATTGATTTTTAGTCATTGTTTCTTTTCGTAACTATGTTTTTAAGAATTTACAATAAAGAATTTGTTTTACACCTCTCGTATGTTTTTCTTCAAACTCCTTTCACATATTAATATTTTTGTTCCTTTGTTGTTCATGTAGTCTCTTTATTAAAAAAAAAAAAAAAAAAAAAAGGATTATCTTTTTTATTTCTATTCGTAAAGTGGCTAATTTGTTTGGTGTTGTGTCCATGAATAATGCAAAATATACTTTAGGTAAGCTATTCCCAACCGGGGTACGTGAAAAAAAAATTTACGTATATTCGCCATATGTCGTGCACTCTGTTCTTTACGAAGAAACCTAAAATGTATATGAGCGATTATCTTGTCATTCATTCGAAGTATTTTCCCAGGCTTTCGAAAAATACTATTCTGAATCGACAAGTTATAAGGTGAATAATGTGGGAGGAATGGGAATACTTGAGGGAGTAAATAATTCTGCAAGTGGGAGGGTTATATTCAATGCAGATGTGCACAAGAATATTATTTTAGATTTTCGAGAAATGGGGGACACGATTTGGGATACGAACAAGCACTTCCGAACAGAATGAATTTGCAGAATCAGGAGACTCGGATGTTTCCTCTTTATCAAATCATTAGAAGCTTTGAATTTGAAATGAAAATCGTATTTGCTTTCGTCAAAATACAGTAGATCCAGTTTTCTTTTTAGTAGTAAATATGTGTCCTGTGTAAATGTAAAATGTGTCCTGTGTTTAGTAGTAAATATGTGTCCTTTCAATTTGTGAAAGAAAACAGAAATTGCGCTGCAGCAAAGATGTTTGGATTCGGTGACACCTTCATACTTTAGTAGAAGAAAAATAAAAAGATAATTAATTTGCTGAATATAATTAATATGATGTGAAAAGAACAAAAACTGTTTTCTCATAAGAACAAGTCACGAAAATTTTCACTTCACCACAGTGCTTTTCTGCTAAGCGGACGGTGCAAAATTAAAACTCGTGATTATTTTTTTAAAGACTATGTCCAAATATAACTTGCCAAATCGTGTTTCCATTCATGTTCACGAGAAAGAATGGATGGACGAAAATAGTGCAAAATTGTGGATTAGAAATGTTGGGCAAAAGTGGCATGGTGTCTTAAAGAACCAGACAATCTTTGAATTTGGGATATGTGTGGATCCCATCTAATGTATAATATGAAGAAACTAATGAAAGAGTGGAACACAGGCATGAGAATTATTCTAGGCGGATTAACGCCTTTATTTCAGCCTTTAGATGTGTACGTCGATAAATTACTCAAAGAAATATGGAAATACGTGGATGTTAGGCGACAAAACATTTGCAAAAAGAGGCCAAATGCGCCATACCAGTCTAGAATAGTGTGCGAGTAGATAATAAAAGCACGAATGAAATTAAATCTGACATAATACAAAAGTTACTTAAAAATGTAGTTCATATAACAATCTAGAGGAAACGGAAGATGGATCAGTATAGTTTTTTATTAACGTCGCACTAGAAGCAACACGATTGCTATTGGCGATGGACCTCGAAATTTTGAACCTCGGTCAAGTGACGAGGACGACACCTGAGCTAGCACCCCCTCTCCTAACTTCCACACCACGCCAATGGGAGGACTTTGGGTCCCGACAGATTTAACGTACAACAGCAACAGCCTCGGCTACACGGTGGGTCTTTAGCTGCCAAGGCTCGAACCCGCGACTGAACGAAAACCGCCGGCCACGAATCCGAAGCCATGACCCCTAGACCACCGCGGCCACGGAAGATGGATCGGAGTAACAATGATGGTGAAGATAAAACAGAATTCGATGAAGTCCCTGTAGATACAACGGAAGATGAATATGATAAACTTCATGTTATCCGTTAATGAAAATTTATAAGTTCATAAGGCATATCATTTCATTTAAATAAATAGCGTGTAGATGCAGGAAGAAATTTAATTTTTTTTTTATTCTCATATTTTCCTCATTTTTAAATCTATTGATTTTATAACCTTGTGTAACGCGCGCTCATAAATTTCGATCTTATTTATTTATGTTAAAAGTGCGCTTTTTATGTCGAAATATACGGTAACTAAAGAAGGTAACCCGCATGGGGAGGGGGAGTACACTATCAATCACTAGCTAAAAACTAGATATATGCAAAAAGCGAAAATTGACTCAGACATCAAATGAAGACACTGATTGGACCAACAATACGCCACGATAACAAAAACCACTACCAGAGCTGGTGAGTAAAACTGAAGTCTCTTCTTCGAGGAGAACAATAAACATGAAAAAAGGTATTTGAACAGCTACATCAATTAACGAGTGTTCATGTATAGGGGAAGGGGACTGGAATGTAATTTGAAAGTATTAACTCCTTTGATTACACAAGGTCAAAACATGCAGAGCATAGATCCGGTGGAACTATGTATTACGACACGTTCCCCGAGGAGGGAAAAATCTTTATACATATTACGCTCGTCCATAGACGATCTCTCCCATTCAGTGACATCTACACAGCGCAACTGTTTACGCACTCCGCATTAAAGAGGTAAAGTAACGGTTCGATGAAGCCTTTTTTGCTCACACAGTATTCACATCAGAAACATCCCGAGCACAAAATTTATGGTATTACGTCTTTTCAATCAATGCAACATCACAGTTCTGTAAACGAAAAAACATATTTTGAATCTGTGTCAAAGCTACAATTCACGTACTATATAATCTATTATATTGTAGGACGAGGTAAAAACTACAACATCGGTGAGGAAATTTAATTTCATTATGCATCAAAGATGTGTCAGATTCCTGCTAGGAGAGAAGAGCTCTCATAAAATTAGCCTGTTTCAAGTAACACGAAGATTGGAAGAATACAGGATATGTCAGACGATGGTGAGAACATAGTAATAAAGCATGTCAAAGGTTGTGAGTTTTTTTCCTAATCAAGTCGGCTAAAACAGACATTGCGCAACATTCTGTGCTACTGATAATTGCTATGTACTTGAAAGACTTAGAATACGATGAAAATCTTATTTGTTATTCATTGAAGGATTGTTAAAGACGTATTAGAAGCATTTGGTCATTATTTCGTTGAAAAAGGAATTCATTAGCAAAATGTACAGGGCTCACCACAGGTGGAGGAAAATCTGTGGAAGGTATTTACTCAGGCCTTCATGGCAAAAATTGCTCCCAAAAGGAAATGGACTCATTGCTGTATTCATATAACCTTGCATTGATAAAAAAAAAATGTCTCTAGATTTGCGAAGCGTTCTTGATGAAGCAATCAAAGTTGTCAACTATATCAAGAAAAATCCTACCAACTACAGGTTACTTAAATTGATGTGTGAAGACATGGACCTTTCACAACACTTTGCTTCAAAGCACCAAAGCTCGAAGATGGTCCCGGGGTAAAAAGTTCTGAAGCGGCTGATTGAAGTGTTTATTGGATAATCATAATTAAGATCTTGGATCCATGAAACTTGATTTTGAATGGCTACAAAGCCTTGCATATCTGAATACTATTCTCCACCAGATTAATAAACTCAATCTTTCAATTAAAATTTTTTAACGTTTTTCAACTTGTCGACAGATTCGAATCCATGAAAAAAGTTGATTTATGACATGGTGCATTAAAAAAGGACCATCTGAAGTATTCACGATTTCTCATTAGAAGTCGAACTCAATTTAACAGTCAGTGGGTGATGGTAGAGTTTAATGGCATAAAAGCCAGGTGTAACTATGCTGTGCCAAACGTGTGTATCTGTGATCCAAACGTTTGAAAAAAGATCACTTGAGTCCCTCGGGTTCCTGTACCTACCAAAAGAAGATAAGCCCATAAGAGCATTTAACAGTCGGTGAAAAGCGTAAATTGCGTGCGATTGTTTACGAGTACAGTGCTTTGAAGAAGAATACGAGAGTCATTCGAGCACGTTTTACGAGTTTGATCGTTGAAGAATTTTTGCCTATAGAGAATACGCATTGTCCTTATAGAAATCGGTGATGGTGTCGGACGAAACCAAGCAACAATGAACAAGTACGTAATCAGTAGATGCAGGAGAGAACAATCGACTGCCATCTCGTCGTGCCATTACATTGGATGACAGGCATATAGCGAGCAAAGCAGTGATCGATAGCTCTGCTACATTAGAAAACATATTACAACAAATGTGATCTGATGCACATTTGACGTCGTTTGCAGTACAGTGGAATGTCCACATGGCGTCCGTTGCTATGATTACCTTTGTCTCAAAGACACAGGCGTTTGTCTGAAATGGTGATTTGAATGGCCGACATGGAGAACCGAATAACACATTGTCTTTACAGAAGAACCACGCTTCTGCTTGCAACACCACGATGGTGAGGTAAGTCTGTAGACACCTTGAAATGAAGTTGCTTAACTGTTGCTTTACACATCACTATATTGGTTCTGCACCCGGTATTAAGGTTTGGGGTGGTATTGGATTACACTCCCTCTTCCTATTACAATTTATTAGTACAGGTCCAGTCAGCACTATATCTCTGAAGCTTGAAGACTGTTGTTCTCCCCAGCCTTCAGAGCTTGCTTGAGTCCGCAATCCAATAGGACAATGCGCGACCATACGTAGCATGCAATGTTAGACTTTTCTTCGCCCAACATATTGTATTGCTGCCTTGACCTGCATGTTCTCCTGATCTATTGTATACCGACCCCATTTGGTCGGTGATTGGACAATGACTGGCCGGGCATAACCACCTGCTACTATTGTCTATCGCCCCCCCCCCCCCATCTGGTCGGTGATTGGAGAATGACTGATCGGACATGACCACCTACTATACCAGGTCAACTTTGGTAACGTGTGAAGGCGGTATAAACTTCTATATTATTTAAAGCCTCTTGCATTCAACACTGAGGCGTGTTATAGTTAGCAGTGGTTATTGTTAGCCGCAGTGGTAGCACTCAATACTGATTTCATCGCCTTCCTCACTTCGAACAAGGCTTTAATTTCAATCATTTCACAGTTCTTCAGAGTGGTACTCGATGCGAGTTTTATAAATTTCCCTTTCTTCAGGAATCGACAATGAAACTGGTTCAAAATTATCTTCTTTAAAAGGATTAGATATCCACCTATTCTACTTTTCTAGGTTTGGTTCAAGTCCCGATACCACTGCAGACCCGTCGCGTAGCAGAGCTTATACACGTCAAATCTGTCGAGATTCAACGTACGTCACATTGGGATGATGCAGCAGTTTGGAAAGTAGGGTGCCAGTTCAGGTATCGCCCTCATTACTTCACCTATATTCAAAATTAAGCAGTCCTTCACCAATAGCCTTCGCAATGTTAATAAACAATCAGTTTAATGTGAAATTAACTCTATCAAAATAAGCATCAAAAAGTAACGAACATATAATTTTTTTGTTAAATGTATTTGTACACTAAAAGAACTCTTTGAATTTTTCAGAAAATGTCATTATTAAATATTTAGTAAAATTTTCATTGCACTTGATAACGGCTTTTATCAGTTTGGACATCAAATTTACCACATTTTTCCGAGACTTCTTTTAATATAAATGCCTATTCTGAAAATAGGGCCGCTTTCCGTTCATTTGTGTTAGAGATGCATCGATTTTAAATTTTGAAATATAAAATATTTTATATTTTTTTTTTATGTCCAGTGACTATTGGGGTGTATTTAATCAGTCCAGAGTCCTGTACGCTCCTGTTCAACGTTTAATACGCTCATTGCCATAAAAAATTGCACATCAATAACTAAGAGTGGGATTTTTATGAAACTTGGCATGAAGGTGTCAGGTAATGATTAGAATTGCAGCGTGATTGCGCATTGCCACCAGAGGGTGTTGAACTTCGTTCCCCTTGGATTATAAAACAGGTAAGCAGAGCTTGTTTACGTGTATTTCATCTGTTACAAAAGGAAGCTTTTTAACTAGAGATGCTATTACGCTTGTATCGGAGACAATATGAACAATTGTCAGAGTTCGATAGGGGTTGAATCACAGGGATGATGGAAACGAGGTGGGCAGCTTGGCGAGTAACTCGAGACCTAGACCGTGCTGACATTACTGTGAGGATGTGTTAGGACCAGTGGACAAGATAGAGGTTTGTTACACGGCGACCAGGCTCACGACACTCTCGACAGACCAATAGTCGAGAAGACCGTCACATCATACGACACGCATGCATAGCGCCAACTCTCTCATTGTCCACCAACCATACATACGTAGCACCTTCACTACGAGCCTTTGTGTCAGTACGTACCATCGTAAGGCACCTAGCTGAAGGAGAGTTGCTATTGTTGCGCCCATTACGTGTACTGCCATTGACACCCACTCATCGTCGCCTCTGTTTGGAGAGGTTTCGCGTAAGAAAGGGATTGGACTGCAACCGAATGGAATCGGGTCCTCTTTAGCGACGCGGCACACCACTCCCACAATTGGTGTGATGGTATGGTGTGCCATCGCATATGACACACGGTCACCCCTCATATAGATCCACGGCACCATAACTCAGAGGTATGTTCGTGACATTCTTCAGCCACATGTATTGGCATTCATGGCAGGGCTCAAAGGAGCCATTTTTCAACAGGAAAATGCTCACCCCCACACAGCAAGGGTTTCACAGGACTGCCTCAGCTACATTTCCACCTTTCCCTTGCCTGCTCGATCTCCAGATTTGTCACCGATCGAGCATACCTGAGATTATTCAGGACGGCAAGTTGAGCAGCCTACGAGTTTGGTCGAATTACAGCAACTGTGGAAATAGATGTTGCAGGATATCATTCGGGGCTTGTAAGCCTCAATGCCCGACCGTATAACATCATGCATTCAAGATAGAGGTGGTCCAACAGAGTACTAAAACCTCCATTCATTTGTAACTATATTAATTGATCGTTTTGCTTTGATTTTGTAATCACTTATTTAAATTAACGTTGTACTTACGTATGTAAAATTTCGTTTGATTCTGACAACTCTTCCTTGGTATGAAAGTTTTTATGGCAATGAGTGTAATTATTATGGAATGTTTCAAATTTGTTATTGCTTTTAAGTAACACATCGATCAATAACTCCCGAGACTAACCCAGAGATGGCGCTCATAGAAAACCAGTAACCAGGTCTTTCTAGAGTACTAACCTTTGCTTGAAACGTGTCAAAATTTTAAGTCGATCGGACCAGGAAAAAGGTTTTTTGAAGTGAAGTGAAAAAGGTTTTTTCCAAGTGGGTGCCGCGATTGCTTTCGATGGAACAAAAACAGCAACGAGTCGATGATTCAGAAAGCTGTTTATCGCTATTTACTCGCAACAAAAAAGATTTCTTGCGGGGGGGAAAAAATTGGGGGGAGGGGGGAAAAAGATTTGGAAAAGCGTTGGAACGATTGTATCACCCTAAAAAGGTGATTAACAAAAGGTGTTATGTTGATGAATAAAAAAAAATTTTGCAAAAAAAATGTTGTTTTCAATGTTAGACTCGGGAGTTATTGATCGATGTGTTATATTGGGTTGGAGGGAAAGTTCTGTCGTATTTTAAAGAAAATATTTGAATTCATTTATAAAAATATATGCTTAATATTAATCAATTATATATGCTCCGTTATTTGTTACAACCTGTTGCCATCTTTCAGGTAACCTGTGAATTCCTATTTTGTAGAAGTTCTCGTCCTTGGAGTTAAAATAGTCAGCAACTGCCTCCGAAACACTTTCAAAAGACTTGAATTTTTTTCCATTAGTTAATTTTGCTCAGATTTGAAAAAGGTAATAATCAGATGGTGCAATGTCAGATGAATACGGTGGGTGACTAAGGACTTCCCATCCTAAGGCATTCAGTTTTTGTTGTGTCACCATTGCAGTATGCGGTCGAGCATTATCGTGGGGGAACACTATTCATTTTCTGGACACTAATGCTGGCCTTTTTTCTTTGATAGCTGCATTCAATTTATCCAGATGATTGCAGTACAGATCCGCGTTAATGGTTTTTCCCTGTTTCAGCAATTCGTAGTACTCTGGACCTTTCCTGTCCTACCACAAACAAAGCAGTACTTTCGTTGATGGATACTTGGTTTTGGAACTGTTGCTAATGATGTTCCTGGTTTGCAGGAAGATTTTTTTCTCTTAATATTCTCGTAAAGAATCCACTTTTCATCTCCAGTAACCAGCTTGTCCAAAAACGGCTCCACATTGTGTCTAAACAGATGTGATGAACACGTTCTTACACGAACAGACAAATTCTTTTCCGTTAATTCATGTGGAACCCAAACACTTTGCTTTAACACAAACCCAAGATATTTAATGTGAGTTCCAACAGTTGAACGATGAATGCCAAACTCTTCTGCAATTTCGCGACATGTTAAATGTGGATTATTTTCCAACATGGATCGCAAAACATCATTATCGATCTTGGATGGTCGTCCAGATCGATCACTTTCTTGGAGGCTCAGATCCCCGGAACGAAATTTGCTAAACCATCTTTGACAAGTACGAACATTTACAATATCTTTTCGAAATACCTCACATAAATTTTTACATGCAACCAATGCGTTGCTTCCTTTTTGGAATTCATACAAAATGCAGAGTCGAAATGCACTTTATCTACTGATATGTTTTTCACTTTAAATATCACAAGTAAATGATGAACGGTAAAAAAGGACTCCTTTTATATTATACAGCAGCTAAAAGAACAAAAAAAAAAAAAAAAAAAATCCGAATGACTTAATAGCCAGATGTTTTTTTTATTTACAAGAAAAATCACCTGCCTATTTAAAATACGACAGAACTTTCCCTCCAACCCAATACTTGTTAACATATAATAAATAATTTATTATGATGTTGTATTGATATAATTCTGTGTTAATAATAAGTTTGATTTCTGAAGAAACGAATAAAAAATCGATTTTAAAAAGTTTTCCAAGCAATTGCTAAACATTTATGATTTTAAAAATTTGTTCTTAAAGCTTTCGTCTGTACTAACTAAATTGAATTACGTTTAACTCTTGGACTTGATTTTTCTCCTTAAATTTAGGTTATTTGAACGCTAGCACAAAGACAAAAAACAATGAACATTAAGAATATTTTACAATCAATTAAAAAACCGATAATGTTAATGTTGGAGATAATTTTGGACATAATAACAATATTTAGTACCAGGAGTAATCTTAATATTGACCAATTCCAGATTTAAAAAAAAATGACTTAAGTGTGGTTTTCGAAATAACTATGATGAAAAATGAAATAAGTGATGCTCTATTTAAAAGAAAAACATAATGCTGGGCATAACAATCAGGTTAAATTGAAAAAATTAACCCTCCAAAAAAATGTAGAATTACATTAAGAAGGAAAAAAATTATTCAAATTCTATTTTAACTCTTCCATCATCTAGCAATAACACAAAAGTCGACATTTATTTGGGATATTTTTTAAAACAAAGATACTAAACACAGACCAAAAGAAACAGAGATTATTCAAAATCCATAACAAAGAAAATTAATTTAATGAGAAATTGTTTCTAAAAAACAAATCTTATGAAGAAGAGAAAAATAAATGTATCATATATGTATACAAATAGTACAAAATTTTTTTATTTATTTAAAAAAAAAAAAAAAGTACTTTCCTTTTACAGCAGCTTGGTGAAAGGATTTTTTTCTACATCAGGTCGAATTTTAAAATAAATTATGAATTGGAAAAAGAGACAATTATTAATCAAAAATTTTAATATTAATGCCTTATACTGGTATTTTCCAATAATTACTTTACATTTGTGTCAAGTACTATTTATTTCTGGATATACATTCTTATTGTTTAGGATATCTTTACTTCAACACTAACTTGTTATATTTTTCCAGATACAAATAAAATTAGAATAGACTTCAATGCTTAGTTTTAATTTAAAACAAAAATTCGAAAATGTATTTAATTAGATTGGATTTTTTCTATAAATGTAAAGTATTCAAAATACTTACATAAGTAGTAACTAGAATTATATATTCATTTATACATATATCAGAAATCTATGTATGAAGAATCTAAATTTGTTATAAAATTTACAAATTTAAAAACAAGCAGGTTAAAACAAGTTCTTTCAAAATGAATGTGAACATGTAAGAGCATTTCATTTAAAAAACTGAAATTCCTATTTTTACTAAGTTTATTTCAATAAGAACTCACAACAAGATTTAACAAAAGTATATTTATCAAATCTTAATAAAAGCAAAAAGTGCTTGATTTATAATAAATAGAACACATTTAGATACTATTTCAAACAATTCATACAATGAATACTTACGAATATTCCAAGAAACAGTAAGTCGATCATTTTTAATGCCAGAAAACATTTTTAATGTCAGAGAAAGTAAATTGACCATTAATTTATAAATATATTCACATATATCAATCAATAAAAATGTTGTGATTGGCAAATTTTACTTTAAGTTCACATTTATTTTACTATTTCCCCATGTAATCAAGTTCTCAAAAATAAAAGTAATTATTTACATTTAATTGGGTTATACAAATATATACACTTTTTTACTAAAAAAAATTAATAAAAAAATACTTAAAAAAACACCAATTCCTAAATTGTTAAAAATTAGAGGAGTTAAAGAAGTAAATTGAATAAAAATCAAGATATATTTCTTTATACTTATTCAAAAAAGTACAGAAACAGAGACAAAAGATCAAATAATACATCTCGCAAGAACTAGAGTCATTGCCAAAGTTTTTAGAACAAAATGTAAATAAATAAAATCAAATCAATGAAGTAAATTGCCACTTTAATAATCATTTGAATCTTCATCTTCTTTGTTCTGTTGCTCTTTAATTTTTTCCCATTTTTCAACAAGAGACGATATGTGCTTATTCTTTAACCCAAGAGGAGGCTGCATTTTTAACTAAATGAAAATAAACATTTTTTTAAAAAAAAAAAGTTTTGCAGCATGATAATTTAAAGACTGCAAACATTCTTAATTATTAAAAAAAATCTATGATTTGGGAATTATTTATATGTTTATATTATTAAGTGGCTTTTAATTTTGTCTACTGGCATCAGAAGATGGAATAGACAAATAATCAAAAGAATTATAAGATAAAATCATTAATATTTCTTTAATATCTAGTTCATTGAACATATTAGAGTCTCCCATCCAAGCTATTTTTTCGCTTAGTTGAGAAATAACAAAAGAATATAAATTTAAAAAAAAAAGTTAATATAATAAAGAACTGCATATATCAGGAAACCCACTAAACATCTTGTTTGTACCTCTAAATTTGAAGGAATAAAACAACCAACCAAATTGAATTTTTTTTTTTTTACCCTTGGCTCGTTGAAACATGTTTTTGCAATCATAACAAAATATGGCTTTGTATAACATCAATTTTGTGAGTAAATACAGGATGCATATATGCAAATTTTTGAATAACAATCACTAAAATGCAAGAAATTTGATAGATGTTATAAAGATGGTTTAATTTTCCTAGATTTCCATTAATAATAAACGATATACAATTACAAATTTTGTGCTATATGTATTTAAAATATGATGAACTTGGCTAAAATAAAACTTATTTTAGTTCAATGAATTTTTTTATCTTTCAGAATTTGTGCCTAGTTCCCTTATGTATAACAACTATACAAAATTATTACTTTTACACTTATTTTAAGACAAAAATCAATAAAGAAATTGCATATCAGTGCATGCAATTACTTGGTAATTTTTATACTGTTTTTTACTTACAATGTAAAAAATTTATATCAGAAAATTTGAACTATAATGCATGATAACTACATAAGTAAAAACTAATATAAGCATTTCAATTTCAACTGTTAAATCCATTATCAAAAACAGAAAATTTTGTCTGCATTTTTTAAAGACATCCATTGATTTGCTTCAATATTTTCCCATGAATCATGAACATAGTATTAAAACAAGATATAAAAACTGACATTCTCAAATATGCAACAATTGTCTATTTGTTGTTAATTTCATTTATAAATTTATATATATGTATCTACCTTGCTCCTAAAATTAAAATTTCCAATCAGAATGATATATTTCTTAAATAATTTTATGAAAAGTTACAAACACAGAATATACATTGATTATATTCAGTAATTACATTCTTACAGAAAAGTAATACAACATGAATTCAATATTTCATTAACTCACTCAACATCAAATAATTCTTCCCATAGTAACGAAGTTTGTAACAATAACGACATAATATATCGCTTATCATCATGTAATACAGCTGTTTTAAACTTTAAAAAGTAATTTAATGAATGAGATTAATTTTGTTTTATGCTGAATGTTTCAGAATTAAATAATTTACAAATTCATTTTTCAACTACCTGTTCAAAGATAATACAAGAACAATTGTAGTTCTTTTTATACAACCTTTTCAAAACAATTAAAAAGCAATAAAACAAATTAATCATTTAATACTTAGAATGTTGATCATATTTAACCCTTTGACGGTCATAAACAAGAACAACTCACACTCAAACAATGCATCTTAATGTGCGCAGACAAGTTCAGCTCATCAAAAATTTTTCCGGCTAAAATAGTTTTGCAACTAAACCCTACTTGGATTGCAAAATTAGTCCCCAACATGCACTAACAAGCTGAGTTCATGCACTTATATTATTCAGCAATGTTAAAGTTAGACAGTTTGACGGCATACAGGTAGCAATACGGATAGCATGAAATATTTTGCATTAAGAGGAGAAAAGCTCTCAAAGTAACATGTTTTAATGGGGATGGGGTAATTTAGCAGGAGTTTGTTACTGAATTGATCAAATAGAAAAGCTAAATAATTCTGAAGATGAATGAATAACAAGATGAATATACAAAATTCCATATTTATAAAGTGTTATCACACATAAAACAATTCTTCGGATAAATACGATATTTGATTCATGAAGCTTAAAATTATACACATTCATTTAGACATCATAATTTTATACACAAGTGTTAATAATATTTATCATTTAGTGAATTGTTTAAAAATGTGAGTAATAAAAGTTGTAAATATTACATTAATGTACCGCAAATAGTTCTTTAAAGACTATTGTTTAAAAGTGAGCCAGTTATCTGCATCACTGCCAGAAAAAGGAAACATATTCAGAAGCAACTAAGAGGAAAACAGCTGCCACTCTTAGTGACTGTTTGGTCACAATACTGTACGTAGTAAGTAAGTGAAAACTGTTGATTCCCCAACAGTCAAAGGGTTAAATTGTATTGTGCTTTTAATAGCTTTTTATTTCAAAACCTAATATATTTAATAAGAATAAAATAATACATAAATATCTTATTTATACCTTTTTCATATCTTTTTTTAATCCAATATTTCCTGGTTTAGTTGTATTTAGATGCCAAGTATCGATATGAGATGAACAAACACCATTGCTAGAGCTTGCACACATTTCCAAACTTTTACCTTCAGTAGACTGAACATTAGTATTTACCGAATCAAATTTAGTTTTCACTTGAGAACTACAAGATGGCTGAGACCAATGCATATTGTTCACAACAGAACTGTCAACAGAATAAGAAACTGACTGTGATAATTTGGAAAATGTATTCAAACCCTCAAAACCAGACACTGATGTTGATGAAACAGCACTGAAAAGCGATGAATTAGGAAAGCTGACTGGCGACCTCAAAGAAGGATGCTCCACCTAAAAATGCAAGTAAATTTTTCTAACATAATAAATACATGTTAGTAACAAAATATTTTTACTTAAATTTAAAACTCAAAAATCAGTCATAAACAGTTCAAGAATTTATATATATATATATCTCGTTTAAAATTTTAGTTTCTTAATAACACACTATATTATCATTTTTTAACACTCAAAGACATATAATGCCTCTAGCTAAATGCCTAAATTTTTATAATTGATACCTATAAATAATGGAGTTTCCCCTATCCAATGCATTTCCTTCTGTGACACATTTTACAAGTTTACAAGAATTGGCTGCTTAAAATTGGAGTTATTTAAAATTTCTGAAGCCAAATCCTCAGGAATACACTGTGCCAAACACAAGGTAATAACTTTCTATTTAAATAAAACAATTTAAAAGTTCAAAAGTGGACAAAACATGAATCAAAAAGCTGTTCACTATACAATTTGATGTATGCAATAAAATCTATTCCATGTAAAAAAAGAAGTAATTTAGTAATACATAACATGCCTTGTTTTTGAAATAACTTGGAACCTATTTCAAAATAAAACTCATAAGTTAATTATAATAACCTGTCTTACTTGCATTTATTTCATACAGGTGGGTATGTTAATTGGTCATTTTTAATTTTATTAGAATCAATTAATGAATTTTTTAAAAAAAAAAAATCAAATGGAACTTACCTCTTTCCCAAAACATTTAATTTTTGTTTTATTTCTTGGCTGCATTTTAAGTTTTGATGAATACAAATGAGCCTTTCACACAACATCCTACACATATCAAAGTTTAAAAAATATTGTCCAATCTTTAAATGAATATCTAATGCTCTTCAAATTTTTTTAAGACATAAAAAATATTAACTTCTTCAATATTCCTTTTGCATTAGTGGTGCCATGCAATTCTTTCATGCTGACATCCGTAAATGCGACCTGGCAGTTGTGAAAAATGAACCAATTGAATGTGAATGAATATGTATGATGAAGTGAATTTTAAACCCTTCTAATATAATCAGTTCGGTAACAACCCCATTTGTGACTCAGGACTGTGAACTCTAACTGAAAATGCAACAAATGCCAAATGTCTAGAAATTCCAACACCTTGTTCTGTTACCATAGAACTGCATCCTGCTCTTAAGTAGCAGCGAATCAACAAATTCTTGTGTGATCAACTGCTGCCGCTGGCAACTACTGTCTTTCTGATCCTGAGTTCCCTCTTGGGACTTGTCAGCAGATTACCTTCCTTCTTTCTGCATATGACTTGGATCTACAGGATTCAGCCTGAAACATTTGCAGTCATCTTAAACCTGCAATTTTCTCATTCTCAGTGCAACTATGCAGAGTTCTCCATAGCTTTAATCTGGATAATCAAACCCACTCTAATCCTCCTCAGTGCAGCTAACAAGGGTTCTCTGCCACAACCACTATCCTCAGCACAGCTACTTGAACTTCTCTATGGCTTTGGGCTGGACTCACAACTCTGATACTGGTAACTTTAGATAGTTGTATCAGTACGGTCATACTGAAGGATTCCTGCTGTATTAGGTCAGACCTGACCTTCAATTTCAAAGAGAAGTACTGTGGCATTGTATGATCCTTATATGCTAACCACCATGAATGCGAGTCAACAGTTGTAGATAAGTGAACCAGCTGAATGTGACAAAACAGGTATAGAAAAGTGAATTTTAAACCTCCCTGATAACCAGTTTGGTAACAATCATACATTATGTTTAGACCAAAGAAACTTCCTTGGCAGAGAGTAACGCCAAACCTAGGGAAACTACGAATCTGATGAAATTTATTATCAATACCTAATCATGAAATTGGGGCAAAAACTTTTGGACAAAATCTAAATATTGACAACAATTTTAGCTACTGATCTGCTATATTATTATATGAGATTTCAAGTATCAAACTTGTTTATATTGTTGTTGGATTATAATTTTCCGGCAATAATGCCAATTTTTCAAAAGTAATAATTTATTTTAAAACATACCATAGATAAGTACTGCATTCTTCCATCTTCCGACAATATTCTGTTACTAACATAGAGAAAGGAGCTTGAATCATTGGAATCCTCAATATCCATATCTTCTGGTTCTGTATGTTCCCTTTCTTTTTCTGTGCTATCAGGAGGTGGTGGAGGAGGACTCTTAGGAGGAGGAGAAATAGGGGGAGGAGGGGGAGGTGAATCAACACCAGGTGGTGGGGGTGGAGGAGATGACTTTAAAATCCATTGTGCAACAGTGGAATCATTAGCAGCATCTAAAGAGGGAAAAAATATATTAAAAACAACGAAAATTAACCAAAATTGTTTCAAAGAAAAAAATCATTCAGTACATTTAAGTTAAATTAATAATTAAACTATACAAAAAAGAAACATAGATGAAACAATTTTCCTCAAACATAAAAATGAATTTCTCTTCCTAATTTTAAAAAAATATCAACAGAAAAACATTCGATTTACTTTACCCAAGTGGACTAATTTGACACTCAAGAACACAGACTTATACTTTAAAATCTTTATTTATAAAATTGCCCTTTCAAGCAAAAGTAATATTTTTATAGTAATATTTTAGTATTTAGCTTTAGCTTTTTTAGTCCCTAATTACATTTCTTGAACCAAGCATAATGTTCAGAAATAAACTTCACTTTTTTTTTAAATATTCAGTACTATATTTCAAAAGAATATCAAATAAATTAATAGCAATAAGGCAGAATATATGATTATATCATTAATAGAAATATTATTCTCAAGAGAAATTTACTTAACAAAACATATCAATCAATGCAGTTCACAACACTATTCATAAGAACACAAAACACTTTCTAGAATATTTTTCAAGTTTTCAATTCTCCTCAATAGGTCTCTTAAATGTCAGTGAACTGAATTCAAGAATTCTTTTTCACAAAACATAATGCAGAATTTTAAATACTCCATCCTCCCACACCACCCCATATTTATGAGTATTAAAATACATCACATAAAATGAACACTGTCCTATTTTGAATGATGATTATCGAATTGAATTGATTGATTCAAAAAACTGATAAAACATACTATATCATGTAATAAAATATTTTAACTATTTAATGAATATATATTAGGAAAAAAAAAAGGTAAAATATAATACATATAAGATTTCTTACAAATAAAAAGTAAATTTTAATTACAAATTTTCAGTTTCTGTTAATTGTTTCAGCTTAATTTAAAATTCTAGTTGAAGGATCCAAAAGATTAAAATATAAAATTAAGCTAAATAAACTGAGTAACAAAACTACTTACATTTGTAACAGAAAGAATGCAAAAAATGTCAGATGAAAATACTTTTCCTCTTATAAAATAAATATATAAAACAAGGAAGAATATAGAAAAATAAATTCCTTTTATATATTGATTAAATTTGATGAATAAATAAAAATCATTTGCATCTTTTAATGGGACAATTTAAATAGCAGAAGAATGTGAAAATAAGTAAAGGAATAAATTAAATTGCTCTAAAGCGGTATTGAAAAAAAATTATTCAAATAAGTAATGAATTTTATAACTTGGCTGAGAACTGCATAGGTATTTTCATTTTACATATCCCCATTAGTGATAAGTCACAGAAAAAGTTTTATCATACAAAACATCTCAAACTTTCACATTTGGGGAAAAAAATTATCTACAAATAAACCTACAATTTATAATCATTCCCTTATTTTAAGCAATATAAAACTTTACAAATCATCAACAAATTTTGTGAGTGCACCAATAAAAACCAAATACCTACATAATTACGATTGTATGCAATATATATAGTTTTTAATTAGCAACAAAAATGGTAAAAAACACTATCCTGTATATTATGGAGTAAAATAAAAAAAAAAATTTCATCAAATATAAATTTAATTTCAGATATGAATTTTTTAAAAAATGCATTTAATAGGTTCAATAGCCATTTTTCTTTCTACTGTAATCTGTCATAGGACTTCATATATATCTTATTTCATACAAAAGAATGCGCTATGACATTTTTCTTGTAAAAATTTTTAGGAACCTCCAAGTATGGTAAAAATGACATTTATATAATTAATCAGACAAACACTTTACTTTTAAGACTGTTTCATTTTAATCAATGCTGCAAATCACTACACAACTGAAAAGGGACCTTGTAAGCCTCAACCATGGTCAAATGACAATTGACATCAGAACTGGTACTTTCTTCACAAAATTCTACACTATGTCATGTTAAATCATACAGACCTAATATATTCCATTGACCTCTTCCTTCAGCTGTACTGATAAATTTAACAGGCAGCCTGGAGGGCTGCCTGTTAAATTTATTGAATAACAGCTCTACAACCAAGTTACCATGACTCTTCGTGCCAAATTAAAACAAATGACAAAAACAATTTTATAAAACTATTTTTTAATAATGTGAAACTTTAACTGTTTGTTTTTAATAAGAGAGGTCCAATATCCAGATGGCATTTTTAAAAATCTTTTAATGCAATTATTGTATTCCACTGATGTTCAAATATCAATTGCCTTTATAACAAATAAAACCTCCTTAAAATTGTTCACTAATTAAAAAAGCTTCATTAAAGCAATCAAAGAGCCTAAAAAAAATACTTCGAAAGATTTTGTATTTCTATTTAAATCAAGAACAAACCTGAATGCCCCAAAATCGTCGCATGCAGAGGTATCTCTCATAGTAAATTTTAAATGTATAAAATTTGACATTTAACCATCATATCAATAGGAATAAATATGCACAATCCAAAAAATAAAATCCAACATAACTGAGGATGGGAATCATAAAAACTTGTTCTTTTGAACACATTCATCTAAAACAGCAAAGCACTCTGCTCAGTGCTCTGGTAGAATCACATCCTTTGTTGTTAAAAATGTTTTCCCTTAGTGCCAAGCATTGGCAGGGAGCATTTCTTCTCTTTTACAACCATTCAGTGCATCCAATTCTTTTTCAACCATCTGTTCATTCTCACCTATACAATGCCCACAGTTCTTTCAATCAGTTCAATACTCTTGGCACTTTTTTCCAGTTACTAACTGTTCATTCACATACACACATATTCTCTTTTCACTAATTCTGTTTGATGCTCTCAGTAATTTAAAAGGGTTACTGTTTCAATACAGAACCGTCTTTTAAAATTAGGAAATAATTTTTTATTCTTGATTATCTGATGAAAAGCAATAGTATTTCAGATGATGAATACAAGCAGCAGTAATTGTTAATGTTTGCTAAAACAAACAATTGACGCAAAAAATATGGATTATTTTTCCATCCATTAACTGTAAACTGTGGATGAATAATTTTTGAGACAATGAAATTCACATTACTTTGGGAAATTTTTTAAACAACCCTTTATATAACTTCAAAGCAATTTTTTTAAATATAATTATTTTAAGTAAAGCAGTTTTTATTAATTGCATCAATAGAACTTTGAATATATTTGTAAGTATATTGAAATCCTTCTGGTAAATAATTTCTCTATCCAAATCAAATAAAAATAGAATTTTGTTTCTGTTCAATTGTATTTTAATCTAAAATTCTCACATTTTAATTAGATAATGATAATGTATTTACATGATGTACATAATAATGCAAATATTGTTTATATATGTATGTATTATGTCTACAGCAAATTTTCGATTGTCAAAATATGTTTTAGGGCTTATAATGTAAAACTAGATACTAGAAGATGTTTTACAACTGCAGGTTTTTATATATAGATGCTATATTTTACATTTCTACCATTTTTAATTTGATGAAAATCTAAGAATAATTTAGAAAAAAAATATGAAAATAATATTGTACATACTTTTATATCATGAATTAGGAAAGTAAAAAGAAAATAAAAGTGGAATATGATATTACATATTTCATGCATGTTTTATTAATTTGTTCCTTTTAATAAAAAAATTTACAAAATAAACATATTTGGGCACAAATGATTTAATGTATTTTTCAGATTCAGAAATTTAAAACATATTTATACATTATTTTTTGGAGTTTTGTAAGCAAAAGCATAATATCTAGTACAAGCATTATATTATATTTTTAATTAACTTTTTCTATAAAAATGTTCAATGCTAATGCCTTAAATTCATAATACAATCATTGAAAGAAAAATTATTTCAAATTATTTAAGATCAGCATTTACTTCACTTAATTTGCTTTGAATATGTAAATATATATTTTTAAAAAATCAATATTAAGATATTACCAAAGATACTTTATTTTTCCAATCAGTCAATAAAATTAGAAATACTTGTTTAACTATAATTTAATATAAAATATGATTTCTTAAAAAAGTTAACCGAGAGAAATTTTCCTCAAATATTTAAAATAGTAAAATGGAAATTATGTAATAATTCTCTAGTGTTAAATTAATTAAGAACTGGTCAACCACAGAACGGGTAAAAGAACACTTCTTTAAAAACATATAGGAACAGGTATGAACATCTCTAAGAACAGAAATTTCCATTCCTACTCATAACTCTGTAAGAAATGTACATTG
Organism: Nephila pilipes; assembly: GCA_019974015.1. Lineage (NCBI taxonomy): Eukaryota > Metazoa > Arthropoda > Arachnida > Araneae > Nephilidae > Nephila > Nephila pilipes. The sequence goes on along the minus strand of BMAW01110891.1, from coordinate 161,482 downwards.
ATTATAAATATCTGCTTTAAAATCTAAAGCAATGTGAAATTAGAAATATACGCTGAGAAATAAGATAAAAAGTTATTAATAAGAGCTCTCGAATGTTTGAGACATTTTTCTTACTTTTCATTCAATTTTATTTTATATTATTGGATTTAAATTGGACTTAAATAACATGAAACATGATAATGCACTATAAAGATGTTTCAAGATCTTGATATAAATAACTTTCGGGAGATAACCTTAAAGTTAAACAAGAATAAAAAATATAATGGAACTTATTAAAAAGAGTTATAGCTATATTTAATGACAATACAGAACCTCTATTTTTGTTTTCAGATGTAATGAAATTCAAAAATCTTTAAACAAAAAAACTTGAACAATATAACAAAAGTTCGTAACATAACTAAATTACAGTTTTAAATGATAAATCCTTAACAAAGAATAAAAAGTACAACAAACCTTTCGATTCTAAAACTAAAGATGTTGCAGAGCATTTCTGAGCAAGATTTTCAGGCATTGATGAAGATGAAGATACAGTCTGAAAATCATCTCGCTCAGTTATTAAGTCTGGAGCAGATGATGAACCAGCATCCGCTTGTGATTGTACCCATGAAGATTTCTCTGGACTACCCATTTCTTCTGGATAAGTCCACTGTGAATGGTGAGTCTTTCTGTTCATGTAAAAATATCTTTTGTTTGTCCTGTATATGAAAATACACAAAAAGAAAAATGAGAATGAAAAACAACAACAAATGTATCGAATTGCATATCTAATATTTCAAAAATAACCCACCTTCAGAAATTTATACAACTTTAAATCACATTTTGTATACTATATTTAAAATACAATTGAAAGCAATAAAAACTTTAAAAGGTTATTATTAATTATTGATAAAAAAAAAGTTTGATTGAAAGACAAAACAAATTATATATTTCTGTGCTTTTCAACAAAAAGAACTACTTTTAAAGTTATTTAACAAAATGAAAACTTTACTTGATTTTTTTGAGGTTTTGGTTTTTACTTATTTTCAGAATTTTCTCTCTTCGTGCAAGAATATTATGAACTGCATTTGTAAAACGATTTTTAAAAAATGTTAAAAGATAAATTTTAAAAAATAAGTATCATAAATAACAGATTCAGATCATTATTAGAAATCTAAAATAGCATATGTTTTTACACATAAGTACAATTAATAACCCAGAAACACACATATCAAAGTGTGAACAAAATTAAACTATATGTTAATATAAAATAAAGAGTAAAAATTCAAATTTCTTTTTGTGCTTAGGTTAAAAACCAGTGAAATAAAGATTCTTTCTTTATGTTAAGTATGATTTTTTTTACACACATGATAATGAATTTTCAGATTAGCTAATTACACGATAAAATATAACAAAATAGCACACTACGTTTCATTTAATTTTGTAAAATGGACATCCTAAATTTCTTGATTAAAAAAACAAACTTTTAAAAAAGTTTTATCCTATATTAAAATTTATTCACATAAATTGATCTCATTCATATGTTAAAAATGAAAAATTCAGAAAAAAAAACAAAACTTCATTCAAATTATAAATCCCTCAACTTTGACTATCAAAACCAAAGAAAAGACTGACCAAGGAAATTAAAAGATCAAAAAACATAAAACATTTAATATTTATCTTTTGCTAAATTGCCATTTCTAAAGATTTCAAAAGTAAATGTTTTTCTTTAAAATATTGACCAAATACAATTAGCTAATTTAAAGAAACATTAAATAAATTTACTACAAATTTGCAAATGTTTATATCTTGATCACAAGAATATGAACAATATAAAAAAAAATTGGTATCATAAAAAAACCAAGAGCAGAGAATCCAGAACAATTACCACAAAATACTTTTACAAGCAGCAATACATAAATTTACAAAAAGACTTTAAGAAAACAGTCATTTGACTTAAGAACTCTATTAAAATTAAAGTTAGAATTGACTAATGAATTAGTATTAAGACAAAATACTAATACAATGCCAATAGCAAAAATTTATCAAGAGTTTTATATTCCACCAGGGGGGGGGGAAGCTGTAAGCAGCTTAAATGTTAAATACTTTTCAGCATAAATAAAATTTTCCCTTTTGTATTTTCAGTGAAGCAAAATTTACTACAACAATGATCAATATAAAGAGCTAATTTTCATCTTAAGCGCATTTTGACTCTAAATAAAAAATTGACAGTTTTGATTCAAAACTAGTGCTACTTAAAAAAAACTAATTATCAATCACATGAAAAGATTACAAGTAAAAATTTTAAAATGATTGAATCAGCATGTGTTTTTCATTAATATGATAACAGTAATCAAAAAGGCATAAGTAATGAGGGAAATTTGTTTTAGAGACATATGACTTTATTAATTAATTAAGGATTACAAGGTTTAAGATGGAATACATAATATGCCTCCTAAAGTTAATTTAAATATACTGAAGAGAAATTTTACCAAGAAAATTTACAAAGTGTAACAAAAAAATGATGTTGCAAACAAATAAAATATACTTTAAGCACATGCAGTTGTAAAGATATAATCATAAAGTTGTTTACTTTTCATTTGAACTTATTTCTCAACAAAACTGCAATAAATTTTTATATCACATGTACGGAATGGTCATACTTAAAAAGAATATACTTTTAGCACAATCAATAAAAATGATTTAAATTGAAATCAACCTAAAGCATATTTATTTAACATCTATCCAACAAAATTAAGCTCTGAATAACATTTACATAAGAAATAAAGTGGTTACAAAAAAAAAAAAAAAAGTTCACTTCACCTCTTAACTTGTATAAATTAAAAATATAGATTCAGGTATTTTCTTAGTGTCTATTTTAAAACCAAAATTCTACAAATGTTTTCTACTATTTCTGTTACATCAAAGGGTAGTACAAATATCCACTTTACTTTACAAATTGCCCTTTATATAAAACTTCAAATTTACAAATTAACTTTTATAAGTAATAAAAGGATTATTTTATAAGTAATATTTTCCAACTTATTACACATAATATAACTAACATATTAAAAAAATAAATTATTAGCTACTTATTTTCAGCATGACTTTTAGCATTTTTTTTTACAACACAGTAACTATTCTACACTTTACAGCTTGTATAATAATAATAATTTATACAGAAAATTAAAATACGGCTCATTACAATTAAGATTTTTGTCATACTATAGTTTTTTTTTTCTTCCAGTTTCCTTTTAAAACTCCTCCTTCAACCTATATTTTCTTAAGTTAATGATAATAACAATAACATAATGAAAAAGTAATACTTTCATTGGAAACATTGTAAAAATTTGAACTTTTCAAACAAGATTCCAATTAATAAGTTGTATGATAATGATTAAAAAAAAACATCAATGAAGATTTCCTATTAATAAAATTACACAAAATGGTATAGCTTCATTTGTTTCATTGCCAATCAAACAATGCTGCAAAAAGGATTTCGAAGTTAGACATAGAATCAAGTAATTTTGAGATGTCTACAAGCTATTGAAATAGTAAAATGAAAATGAATAAGACAAATTTGCCTTTGCATTTTCTATTTATTTATCTCAAAGAAAATTAATACAATATTAATAATGCTAATCAAGGGAAAATTTAGAAATTATTATTGCTATGAAATTTGATCACTAAATCGAAAACTTTTGCTAAAAATCTAACATTTTACATGTAAAATTAAGTAAAAGCATTTTAAACATATCAGTTATTATTATTAAATGACCAATGTAAATTTAATTATTTCATACTACACTTACATTATCAAAAACTGTTAATTTTTAACAAGTATATAATTTTTAAAACACAATGTCTCACAATATGCATCACAAGAAATTTTACACAAACCATCATTTTAAATTTTACTGTAAATGCAATACTAACTTTTAAAAATAGACAGATAATAATAGACAAATGAATTTAGAATAGACATGTGAATTAAATTGATCGTTTCAATTTTATACAGCATGATTGATTACATATATCATAAAGGTTGATAGAATTGTATATTTCTCATTTGCAATAAATTTTAAAACCGCTCAATATTTTCCCCTTTTGTCTTTTAGCCTTCTTTCAGGAACATATCACCATATGAGCAGATCTATGTCAATGACAAATTTTGCATGGCGATAAACATCATGTGAAATGCATTTCCATAGTTCAGGCAACACTTTTCTTACCTAAATGGAAAGAGAAAAATGAAAAATCTCTCAGCAAATATATTTAGCATTAAAACATTTACTAATGTTTTATAAATTTAATGCAAGTACGAGATTATTTGTTTCACATATTTTCAATGAAAACTATAAAATTTTTTACACATAAAACTATTAAAAACAGATAAATCAAATATATAGCTGAAAATATTATATAATATACACTAGCCACATCAAAAAAATTTTTAAATTTTACATTGTGTGTGTATAACTTAATTAAAATATAGTTACTTAATAGTTTAGTTTAGTTCTTATTAACATCATACTAGAAGTAACACAAGGGCTATTGGTGACAGACCTTATAATTTTGAGCCACAGTCAAGTTATGAGGACAATGCCTGAGCTGGCACCCCCGTCTCCTAACATCCACACCACGCCAATGGAGGGCTTTGAGCCCCAACAGATTTAACATGCATCAACCCCAGCTACACGGTGGGTCTTTAGTGGCCAAGATAGTTACTTAGTAATAAGCTTGAATGGTAAGGGGTAGCACAATTCAATATGACTTCAGCCTTTTAATCGGGAATGAATTTTTATGACCAAAAAAAAACAGCAAGAAATGGATGAAAACATTTGATCATTATCCCCTTTCTAGGATCCTGAAATTAGGGTTGATTTGTTAAAGCTGCTTTTGATCATTTTAAGTATACTCGAGTTTTTGTTTCTCTATAACATTCATACATTTCCAAACATGTAATTAACTAAAAGCTTAATTAGTCATCAAGAAACTATACAAAAGCTACTAACGCCAAACCACATAATTCTGATTCATTTTCAGATGAAATAAATTTGCTGATGAAAAATTAATGCATGAAATAAAAATTTCGTTTTTTCAGAAATGTATAAATCGAGATAAAAGCTGGAATAAAATGCACAAATAGTTTTATAATTTCAATTTTTTATTAAATTTGTTCATATTTTTTAAGCTAATGAAATATTTTGTAATTAAAAAAAACCAAGTTTCAAGATGCATTTGAATGGAAAATTAAAACACATAACTAAAATTTTATTAATTCAAATATTTAGGATGAATTTAATAATACTAAGAATAAAAGTTCAAAAAATGATTTAGCTTGCATTAAGAACTGCTGTAAAATATGAAATAAAAAAGAAAAAATTGCAACTTCTAACTAGCTGTTTCATTAAAAATGATCGTATAAATAGTATACTAAATAAAATTAAAACCTTCGTTTCATAATTCAATAGAAAATGCCAAACAGTTAGTGCAAGGAGTTAATACATGAAATAAATTAAATAATTTTGCATAAATAGAATTTCACATTACTTATGTTTTTTTGAAAATTATCCAATTCATCCATTTACACTTATACTACTATCAAATATAAAGGAATTTAAATTTTTCATTTCAAGATTAGATATTTTGAAAAACATTGAGTCAACAAATTTAGAGTCTGCTCAACAAAAGTACAGAAACAATATAAGTAAAAGATATCTTTACAAAGCCAATTTCTTTATTTTAAAAATCTAACTAAACAACATAAGACACATGCGAACTATTTTCAAGAAATTAAAATAGTTGATGTTAACAAAACTCCTTTATACAAAAATTGCAAACATAAAAATTTAATCAAACATTTATTACTACAGGAAAAGAAATATAATTATGAAATCATTCTACATAAAGAATAATGTGACCTGATATTATGTATTACTTAAATTGAATGTATCTCTTGATGTACCATTATTTGTAAATTTAAAGTGAGCTTTTTTAACAATGATACTTTAAATGATATTTTATTTTAAAAACTCATACTATGAAATCCTGATAAATTTTACTTTATTTTACTATGAATAATACAAATTTAAAAATTCTTTATTGTATTTGACTATTATAATTCACATTAAATGTACAATTACAGTATTGATGGATGATCACAAATTAAAAAAAAGCTTATGAATAATCCAAAGAATAAAAATTATAAGGAATATAAAAATACAAAATAAATAAATATCTTAATTATGTGACAGATATCAAAGTAGCAAAATATCTAGAGATATAGAACAAAATCTCAATTACAAAAGAAAACAAAATTCTAAAAAATTTACTAGATATCAGAGATTTATATACATATATATTGCTCCAAAAACAAAAGCAATTTCCATGGGGATAAAACTTTTAAAAGGAATTTATATTTTTCTGAAACAAAATTTTAAGTTCAACTACATGGAATTTAAAAATGAAATAGACATAAAAACTTTTGTTATGCTGGAATCTATCTATGGTATAAAAAATAGTAAGTTGCTTATGAAATGTTTTCTCACTGCTTATTTCTGCTCAATGCAAGATACACTAACCATAGCCTATGCTCCTCATAATTTTGAACAAAGGTCAGATGACAAGTTTGACACCTGAACTGACACCCCATGCAATTCTCTGTATCCACACCAACCTGAGGATTTTGAACTACAACAAATTTAACATGCAGTAACATCTCTACAAGATGACCTTGAATAGATTGATTATTAATATTGTACTTAGAAGCAACATGAGGGCTTCTGATGACAGACCAATGAAATAGGGGGGGGGGGGGGAAAGGGAAAAAAACATTTTGGACATTGACAAATACTGAACTGGAGGAAAATTAATACTTTTATGGACAATTTTTATGACAATTAAATGGGAAATGTTTCCACTCTAACCATAACCACTTAGCTACCTTAGCCTGAAAAACTGAATTAAAAAAAACTTTTGAAAAGTACTCGTAACAATTCAAAACAATATAATCATATATTATGCAGCAGAGGTATGAATCAGCACAAAGTAAATTAAACTACAATAATGTTTAAAGTGTAAATGTCCCAGCTATTAAAAATGTTTTAACATGCATGATTAACCATAGAAAAACCACAAATTTCAAGCCAAATCGAAAACTAGTGCAGCATTTCAAAAAATTTAAAGGATGCTACAGTAACCATGCATAAACTGAAGATACAAAGATAATTCTTAAATGAATTAGCTGCTCAAAAAAAATGCTTCAACACAATAATCATCAAAAACCACACAATAAACATATTTCTGTAAGGCAAAGTTAAAATCTGCTTGGGCAAGTCTCATCAGGTGGTGCTCATATCCATTTCTATAGCCATTCTGTAGAGCCAAGTGTCTAGCCTGATGCTGGACCCCTTGTCAACTTCCCAAGTAAACCTGGTACTTATTTATTTACACCAGAGGGATGAAGGTCCGAGTTGACCCATAGACTTGCTACCCAAGCCAAAACCATCATGAACCAAACCTGGGTCAGCAGAGCTTGCAATCAGATATGCTAACCACTATACCACCATTGCCTCATATATTTCTATACAACATAAGAAACAAAAAGAAAAAGTATTTCAAATGTAGACATCAAAAAAGTTAGGAAACAAATTATCCCAACAGGATTCAAAATTTTTCCAATTATTTCATTTTTTAAGCTTTTGCAAAATATTTTTGAAATAGAATATTAAAAACTTAAGATACATAAGGAGTTGTCAATATGTTTTGTCAAAAATTTTGATATACAGAACGGACCCTTACATTGTGGCATTTAAGCACACAAGCGGTAAAAATTCAAATTCAGTTCCAAAATCTTTAAAAATATTGATTGCCTTACATTGTTGATCAGTTGTAGTTACTGTATATATTCAAAAAAAATTCCTTCATGTTTACAGTAATGATAAACTCAAATATGTTACATATTAATTTTTTTAGCAAAATTCCCCTTAAATTAGGCGATTAAGCTTTTCTCCCCTTATTACACTTCAGTTTTCAATAAATTATGCTCTGGAGACACATATTATTTTGTGCTAAACTTCGCACTAATTACACATGTATGATTTTTCATATGAAATATATTTAACTTCTGGATTTACAATCCCTTTTACAAATTTCAAGAGGATAGTGTAAATTATTAATAAGATAGATATAATTCCAAAACTGCAATTATATTAGTTTGAAATGTATTTCATCTTGCTCCAAGTGTTGATTCCAAACATTATTTTATTTCTTCAGTTTTCCTACATGGATGCTGTCAGAAGTAGTCACATAAAGTACCAAGATCTTACCAAGAATTTTCAAAAATCAAACATTTATAATGAAAAGGAAGAAGAACCATTTAAAATCATTTTCTAGATAGAGCACGATACCTAACAGTTTTTATAATGAATGATATTTAGTACACCATCATTTTTAATCTAAACACATATACACAAATTGTTATAAATCTTCACTGCTTTTCAAAAGGTGTCACTATTTAGGCTTAAATCAAGAGACTTCCAATTAGTGCTTTTCTCACAATATTCAAATGCATTTGAAAATTTACATTTCATCCCACTATATTTAATTCAGCATGAGACATTTAAAAACTGAGAAAATTAACAATGCACATGTTCTCATAATTCTTATATAATTAAACTCAGAGAACAGATTCCATTTAACATGCAGCTGTTTCAATGATTCTGCAATGTGTCTTTGATAGAATCACAATATATTTGTCACTTATGAAAAAGCAATATATAATCATACTTCTTTTTTTTTTTTTTTTTTAATCAAGTTTCTTCAAATGCCAGATATTATTTTATTAAACTAATCCCACACAAAAAAAGTATGATATTAGTGTATTTTAAATCTTCATATAACTATGAAAGTCTCATTCAATGACTTAATAAGTTATAACAATATAATCTGAATTTTAAAACTTTCAATGTAATCTTCATGTGTGAACTGGCAATTCACTGTATTCGATTTCATGACACTTTATATACTTAAGCAAAATTTGGAAGCTTAGTTCATTTCCATATCACAAAAACGGACATGGCACTGCTGGGCCCTTACATACTCTTTTTGAGCAATATGTTATTTTTAAAAAGCATTTAATATGACTGTATTTCATGGTTTAATTTTTGAAAATTGGAACACACATATTTAAATCATTGAACAATAGTTTTTACTCACACAAGAATGCAACAATTAAATTCCAAAAAGAAAAAAAAACCCTAGAAAATTGGTAAGTTTTGAAGGAAAACATGATTTAGAATATTACTAAAACTTATTGCCTTCATAAAAAGTTCAATTTAGTACCTTATTTAACTTGAGAATTGAAGGTTTCAGCACACACATCATATTTCAAACCTAAATGACACAAAAATAATATTTCTTTTTTTAAAAAAAAAAAAACCTTTGATACAAAAAAAGAAAAGAAAGAATGTATATTTACTAATATTTGTTCATTTAGAGAATTTTAAAAAATCTGTTTTGAAGAACAATTTTTAAAAATGCCTAGTAACTGATAGATTACTAAAATAAATCCTCTCATAAGGGAAAAAAATTCAATTAAAAATTAAAGACAAATTGAATTCTAATGTATTTTCAAAGGGTAAGAAATATTTATTGTTCATTTAATCAACAAGCAATTTAATTTAATGCATGTCTTTTTTAATCATTCATTCCTAACACTTATATTCATCAATAAAGAGAATAAATACTATGTAATGTAGCTTACAGTATGAACTTTAACACATATAGTTGCATGTTTTCTCATACTTATTATATTTTTAACTCACTAACTTGAAATTTATATTACAGCTACATAAATCATTAGCTTGATGAAACTGTACTATTAGCCAAATATTACACCTTTTTCCATAAAAATCAGTACTTTTCTAATGATAACTTTCAGCATAAAAGCAATAAAGCTCAGAGTAATTAGAATAGCATGCAATACAATATCCAGAAGTTTGGTTAATCATGTCCTATCCCCCAAGTTTAAAGTTCATTATCATAATACAAATGTGAATGTGTGTACATCTAAAGACAGGTACAGCCAATGCATCTAAAGACATTTTAAACAATATACTTTCATCAAGATTGTTGAAATGAAATATTTATACATAGATTTAAGTGTAATGAATAATGTAAAAAGGTGATGTTAAGTAATATAAATAGAAAATTCTTTTTTAACAACTCATTTTACTGGTTTTGTTAGCTTTGATTTATAAATAAATATTGTCTATGACATCAGATTATTCAGTAAAAGCTGTTGTCTTGGATATACATAAAATTATTATCTTAAAGACCATGATCTTATAAACAATTTTACAATTAAAGTGTTAACATTCATTACATTAACATGAAAACAAATGTAAACTAATTTGAATTTCATAACACTAAGGCTAATATATAAATCAACAATGATTTGTACTTATATCTGACATATATGAAATTTCAATTCATTTTAAAGACATCTTTATACTTCAATTATTGAAGCAAACTTTTGATAGATTTTTTTCAGAAACAATGATGACATTTAGAACAATTTAAAGAATCAGGTCTGTTATCCTAAAAAGTCAAATCAAATTGCAAGATTCAAATACAAGTCAAATCTATCATAAAGACTCAATGCAAGGCCGTGTTAATACTCTTAAAAAACATACAGCAACATGAATAAGTATATTGATTTTTGACATGTATATAGCTTTTCATTAAGATAAACAGTATATGCTTGTTTCAAATTACACAATTTCCATATGTTGATGATTTAATATTATAAAAAATAATTTTGGAAAACAGCTATAGAATGATTAAATTTTAAGAAAAATTTACACTTTTCCACTAATTAAAACTTTATATCATTGATTTTTAATTTTTTTAAAAAAATTTAATTAGATGAATTCATTTTTATCCGACACATAAATTTACTATAATAGTACTCAGCATTTGCATTAATTTACTACTTTTTCATGTAAAGACAAACAAAATTAAATATGGAAAAAAGTTGGGAAATTCTTGAAGAGTAACATGAAATCTAAACATAACTAATATTTTGTACATAATTTATAGTTAATTTATCATCTTGTCAAGTTCAAACCCTAAAAAGGTACTTATCATTAAATTAGAAGTGTATTAGAAAAAAACATACAAAGACAAAAATAATATTCTAACTTAGAACAAACAATATAACTATGAATAAATAGTTTAAAGAAAATAAAAAGATAAAATTCTTACCTGCAATAAAAAAAATAAATAATTGGGTTCTATTCCAGAGCAGCTGAAATTTTGCCTTCCATAAACAAGATGAACGAATACAATGTTCCTTTTTCAAAATCCAGGTTTAAGAATGAACTCTGATGACAGTTTAACTTTAGCTAGACATTTATTTAGTTTATACATGTAAGAAATAACAGATTAAAATAAATACAGTATTCAACCAACTGCAAAACCACATAGGTCAGCAGCAACAGATAATTTTCACTCTCTGGAGCTCAAAGTTATTCCATTTATACAGATGACAATTGCAGAAAGATGAAATATATCCGTACCTGTCCCACTGACATATCCAATCACCAGAGAGAAAACTCATTTCATATTGCTGGATGTATTGTTCCGCTTCCTTTAGTCGTGCCATAAAATATTCACTATCCAAACCACCAGCCTGCCAATCTAAAAACCGAGTCTGAAAGAAAAAGAATTATTTTATACACGTGGATGTTACATATAATTGTAATACACTCTTTGTTATCCCTCAGATAATGGATCAAAGCACCAATGAACCAGTGAAAAGTTGGATTACTGGAAAATCCCTCATAACATATTTAAACAGTAAAAGATATGAATCAATGTATAAAATATACTACAGTTAATGTGAATGAAGTGTCACTCACAGAGTAACTTAAACTACAAAAAATGTATTGTTTTCTATTGATAACCTACATTATTCCACTGAAGTAGTAGGCATAAAATAAAATTCAGTTTTCTTCTGTTTAGTGTAATCTTTTAAGGACAAATTTTAGATAAATAGATAAGATATATACTACAGTTATAGGGACAAATGCTAAGATATAACTGGTGTATAACACAAATGCTAAGATATAATTGGTGTATAACATATGATTTTAAGTTGAATCCTCACCAACTGTCCTTAGAAGAAAATATTACGAGAACTCATTCACCACTCCGTACACATTCAGAAGTTTCTTCTACAGTGGGGCGGGTAAATATCATTCTGCAAACCACATGCTGCCTGTTAAGATTTCTTTTATGGCCCGCCAAGACAGTTAAAAATATCCGCTGAAAGCCGAGACTTTCTTCTCATGCATGAAATCATTCAAAGCAAAATTAGGTCTATTTAAAAGGCAAGCAGAAGGCAATTTTTGTCATTTCCCTTTTATCAGGAACACAAAGTGACTGAAAGTGCTTCTGCTAAGATTAGGGATAATCTGTAGAGTTTGGAGGACACACACAAGATTTAACCAAAATTGAACCTTAACTCAATTTTCCCTTCACTGCTGATATTGACACAGCACATGAGGATCTCTAGATTTGAGCCTATTTACATGTAGTCAGATCACAAAATGAAATAAATGTTTAATGCAGTGACAATAGTTTTATACAAATTTTGGTCTTTTCAAAAAAATTCCAAATATTAAAAATTTTGTAGGGAAAATGTTCTATATATCTGGGTCCACAAATATTTATGAACAAAATGTTTTTTGCTAGAAGATCAACAAGAGTAAAAACATATGCTCTTTGACAAACAATGATTTGCAGGATGTGATGAGAATCTGAACAAGAAATCTCACTCCTGGTTTCAAAAAAAATTGTAGAAAAGTGTGTTTAAGTACATTTGTTTGGTTAAAATTGAATCTAAAATTAAAAGTGCTTACAGCTATAGATTATATGAAATTAGCACAAATAAAAATTGAATAAAGCTGATAACATTTCATTTACTATATATTTATTAATTTTTATAGTTCAATTTACACCTTTTTCTGAAATGCAAAGTTAAATAACGAATGCAATCATTTTAAAAGATGTGGCCTGTTGATAGCCACTGCTTCCACAAAGTGGCCCCTGAGTCAAAGCAATTGTCTACCCCTGTTCTAAACAATGATGTTTTTATATCATTATTTCAAAGAGTGATACTGGTTAGAAAAGAAAAATAAAAAAATACATATATTTTCTTTCATCAGCTATTGGAACTCAGATGCACGAGTAATATCTTGTATACTTCTATGGGAAAAAGTAGCCCCAGGTTAATGGACTCTTGAATTCTAAACAATGCCAAGATGTAATACGAAGTCAACAATTTATATAACTAGATACATTTTACAAATAAATTCTTTTCAAAAATGTAGCTATTTCACAGAGAAGTTCATGTTTATTATGAGTTAGAAAATGATAAGTCAGTGACAAGCTGCAAAGTTCATAATTTTATTCACACCTCACCATGCAAGTTAAGCGACTTGAGGGAGAGGAAACAGGAGATATTGTTAGAAGAAGTGCGAAGTTGGTCTCAACATAGTAAATTGTTTTGAGAAGTGGAACATGTGTACAAAATTGCAAATGACATAATAATTGATGCATTCAAAATGGAGATTACAATCAGCAAAAAAATATTTGCGAAATTTTGGTGAAAATGTGTAGTGTATATATGGATAAAATCTTCATAATATTACCACTTCTCCAGTTTTCAGAGTAATACAGGGTCAAGTCTATTCAATTACAAATGTCCCCACAGAAAAAATAGCTGTAAATCATTTTCATCCTAAAAATCTAGATATATTTTCATATTATAGAAAATTTCAATACCATACAATCAGTTATTTTTTTTCTATCATCAGTAGAACAAGAGATGTGTATTATTGCTGTGAATCCGGACATTATAAACATTTTCAACCATTTAAATTCCAACTAACGGAAAGTGTAACTAAAGGTTAAAGTAATTAAACGACACTTTCAACAATTGTTTTTGAAATCGCTTTAGTACTACAATGTCACTCACAGAGACACCATTTTCTTCTGCCCAGATAATGGACATAGCAAAGGAATCAATAACTGAACTAGAGCTGTTTGAACAGGTGCCATCACTTATACCTTATCCACCTCCTTAATGAGCATTTTTTCCCCTTAATAAAATGCAGATACATTTTTAATTTTTAATATGGAATACACATTTGGAATAAACAACTTACTGAAAATGCTCAGAAAAAGGTACACAAGACTAACTAACCATGCACAATATTAATTTCTTAAAACATTATCCTTCTTAAGTAATTGTTCATTTGATGCACAATATTCATATTTGTTTTCTTTTACATTATAATTTCACAGATATTAATGTAAATGATGAAAAGATCATATCCAATTGAAAAGCTTTCTTTTAACTTTAAAAAATTGAATACATTAAACTTTTTTTTATTTAACTAAAAGAATAAATGAGCTTGTAACACCCACACTTAAATGTGTTAGTAGTCTCCCTTACATCAATACAAGATCCTCATTAAAGACAGTTGGACTAGCAAGAAAGGTCATGCAACATTTGTTTCTCATGAAAACAGAAATCCTCCACCTCGTATAATCCGATCTCTAGGGAACCAAAAGCTTCCCCAGATCATATACTACAAATTACAAGTGCTATAATCTTTCCTGGGTGGGATGACAAGTGATCAATAATTGAGTTTAATAATTCAGCTTTCCAACCAAAAGAAAGGATTATATCCTGTGGTTTTGAAAGAGGCCTGGGCATTTTATTCCACACAAAATTTCCAAAGAGAAGGGACATTAGAGATCTACTGAATAATTGACTAGAACATTATGACCAAGGTCATTGTGCAATTTTTTCCAGTGTGTAATTAGCACAAAAAAAAGTCATTTCCACAGCAAATGTAAGTGCGACAATATGAGAAACTTATGGAATATTTATATGATTTTATATTCCATAAGTTTCTACAGAAAAACAAATCAACAATGCATAGCACAAACAAAATTGGTTAATTATGATATAAAAATTAAGTTTATAGATTACTTAAATAGCTGTTTATTATAAAAAAAAAAAAAAAAACAGTTCAAAATCTTACTTCAACGTTAAAAATGATAAAGAAATAAAATCTTTGAATTTACTAAATCAAAAAAGAAAAACAATTACACAAAATAAATCAAAAGCACACTTTCAGACAGTATGTATTGAATGCTTTGGAAGGAAAGAACTAACTACAACATATGTTCCCCTTCAAAGCCACAAAAATTTAGACAATACAATTTATTTAATATATAACTTGATACATTTATCTTTTTATAACAATCAGATTACCTGCAGTTGTACAAAGAATCCACTAAGTGATGCAACTGCAGATTGAGCAGACAGCAAAAAAGTTAACTTATCAATTAATGCAGAAGAAGCTTCAAGTATCTCATCCTAAAATATTAAGAAAAATTAAATTAATTAATAATACCTAAATAATGAGGGTAAATTAATAATCCCTAAATAAAAAATAATAAACTGATGTTTAGCATTCACAAATGATGATACATTAATAATCCCTAAATAAATAAAATAATCCCTAAATTACAAGGGTAAACCTTACAATAAAGGTTTACCCTCATAATTTACAGATGTTTATCTGGAAAGAATTTCTGCTGCAACACTCAAAATACATATAATAAAAAAAAAGCAATGTGAAAAATCATTACAATTAAACAATATTAACTAGATCAGCACATGAAACTTCATATACTCTTATTTGTTACTCAACTTGCAGCAAATATGAGAAAATGATGTTTAGCATTCATAAGAATATGGCAGATCAATGAAATTAGCTAGGCTTGATTGCACATCTAAAAGATGACATATATTCAAATTTCATGCTAGACAAATAAGAGTGATACTAGTAATGCCACTATAAACATGCAAATCATGTTTGCTTAAAATATGTGATGTAAACAACATGAACATTAATTAACTTCCTAATTGGTCATTAAGAGCTAGACTTGAGTCAAAAATGCCTTTGAGAAGATGAAGGCAGCATCAAAAGCTTACTGAGTCAGAAAGTGGCCAGTATCAAATGGTTATGAGAAGGTAATTCTTCTTTTCACAATAATACAAAAACACTTAGCAGGCATGCATCTACTGCACATGATTGTAGGCATGAGAATGTTTAAGTATCAAGACTGGGATCTGGACACTCTTGGACCACTACTGAAAGGGAAAACTGCCACCATATGAAGACTACAACCGAGGCAAATATGGCCATCACAGCAGAAATTTGAGCTTCTATGGGTGCCAGAGAGACACAGCAAATTGCAAAAAATTTAGAGATAGCTCTGAGCCAAATGCTCAGTAGTGTTCAAGTCACTAACTCCAAATCACTGACATATGTGATTTCAGTGGTTCAGAAGAGCTCATTAGCTGTCAGAAAGGACATCTGATACGTTCTCAGATGAGAGCTGTTTCTGTCTTGATGTAGAGATGTCCATATGATGGTTTGAAAGAGTCAAGGATAGCACTTGTAAAAAAGCTGTATATGGCATAGGGGTGCTGGACCTACACAAGGAGTTATATTCTAGGGAACAATTTCCAAAGACGGCAGGAGCACTCATTGCATGTGTGTTTGTTTGTGGGTGTGAATGTAATTACAAATTACAGCTAAAATAAACTAAACATAAGATAACTAATAAATATGCAATTATTAAAAAATTAAAACAAACATATTTTAAAATCAGATTTTAAGAAAACATTAAAATTAAAGTTAAAAAAAAACGATTATCTGGAATTTTAAGAATCCAAAGTATTATACGGTAAAAAAATATCTTTGAATTTTGCTGAAAATATGTTACAAAATATTCAAGAATATATATTAAACATATTAAATTATAACAAAAACTTACCATAACCTACAAAGCATATCTCAATAAAAAATAACTTCAAAAAGTCCAAAATGTACATAAGTTAATTCTAAAAGCTGTCTCGGTTTTCGAACTGTATAATAGTGTGTTTATACTGGTAATTATGGACCCAACCATCACATTACAGCAAATTACTTCAAAATAAAATAATAAACTAAATACAAGTAACAGTTATCATACAAAAACCAGTACAACCAAGATATAAAGGGAAAAAACAAATGGACCAAATTAATTTTCAACAAATCAAAATCAACCATTAAAAAAATATACATTCCATATATTTTTAAGAATCAAACTTCAAAAGAACTACATAACTTCTAAGAAACAAACACATGCTAGTTATCTGCACAAACTAAACACCCAATATGTCGATGTTTATATATTAACCTACCAAACAATTTGATTGAATGATCAATTTCGTGAAAAAATTAATAATCCTCAACTTTTAAAATTTTAACCAATATGGAAAAATAACCTATTACACAGAGTAAACATAATTATAGAATAAGAATATTCTAAAAAAATTTAATACAGATGAAACCAATGCTCTTACAATTAACTCAAATCTAAAAATAGAAACATATACCAAGAATTTGATATAGAGATCAGTCACCTTCTACCATCAAAGAATTAACAAAAAAACCTTCTTAAAAAAATTAAGAAAAAAAAATGTAACTCAATTATAACAGCAATTTTTTTTTAAGAAAAAAAAAAGGAAATTTATATATAAAAACACACAAATACATACAATTATTTTTAAATGTTTACTTATATAATTAATACGATAATTTACATTAATGAAACTTGTAAGAACTTCTTATAATTATTATTTCTAGTATACAGCAACTTACTAAATTATTACTTTTAATAATATAATTTAATTAAATATAATGATTGTAAAAATAGAAATATATAAACAGCTTCTCCAGAAAAGTACATAATTAATATGGAAATTAATATTTATGGCTAGAGACACAGCTTTACACATAATTTTATTATTTATAATAGTACATCTATATATTCTGTTTTATATTAACTATTATTATTTTATATTGGATTAATAAATGTAAGGGAGAAATATAAGTTTACTTTCCAAAAGCTTATTACAATTCAAAACAAGTAGATCAACAATGTATCAACAGGAAATAAAATTAATTCTATCAATACATTTATGTTAATAATAATCTAAGTAAACATTTGCTTAACTATTACTCACAAGTCCTCCTTGTGAAATGCCCTTAAGTTTGTATAAATTTTTAATAGATATATTTAATATTATTTTCTCTACATAGAATATTAAATAAAGATTCAAATTTTTCTTAAAAAAATAAATTCATTAATAATATAAATCTAATAAATAATACATTTACTAGATTATCTATGTCTATCGAATTAAAGAGGTCTTCAAAATAACACTATGTACAGCAAATAAATATTTGTCTTTTATATTCTTAGTAATATCTACACTATTTTTAAAAATAGCAGTTTTATTAAATTTATTAAAAGTATCTTGTAAGAATTTTTGTAATAATTTACCTGTCCTTTCAATATACATACATATATATACATTAGTGAGTAAATTTTAAATAACTTTTCAGATTATAATTCTTAAAAAATCAACTGGGTGACTTGAAATTCACACTATAGAGGCATAATGTGGCACTAAAAGGTTGATGAAAGCATAGTAACCAAAAAATGAATTGTACACATATATTACGGAACAAAGCAGGAAAAGGCTCACCCAGGGGTACCCATTTTAGTCACCTCTTACCACATGCATGAGCTACAATGGGACTATTCAATCATTCCCGGTCACCACACGGGTCAAACAACAAACTGAAGTCTCTTAGTAAGGGAGATGACCTCCCCTTATTGCAATGGTTACATGACACAATTTGCTCCTACTCAATACCAAATCATCCAACAGTTCTTAAAGTAAGAGTTGATACTCATCAAGGAGCATCTGTTTCTGCTGTCTGGTGTTCCCTGAAGAATACGATCTTGCTACTAGGCATCTCCTCAAAGTATCCCACATATGTTCGATGGAATTTAAAGTAGGGTGCATGTTGGTCAATCCATTCAGCAGTTATCCTTAACTTTCTAGTAGCTTCTGAATAGAATAGGTCCTGTGAGGATGTACATTGTCATCCACAAAAAAGGTCTGAGCCAATGGCACCTCATAACAGTAAATGCCTCACCTCACCACAGTGCAAGTGCACCTGCAGAACAATATACCAGTCATCACTATCCATTTTCCTTGGCCAACCAATGCCAACCTTTCTTACAGCTGTACCTGTCAACTGGAAGGCTTTC
Source organism: Nephila pilipes (assembly GCA_019974015.1). NCBI lineage: Eukaryota > Metazoa > Arthropoda > Arachnida > Araneae > Nephilidae > Nephila > Nephila pilipes. The sequence goes on along the minus strand of BMAW01110891.1, from coordinate 142,249 downwards.
AAAGCTCTTGAAACTGCACTTTTGTCAATTCCAAACTTGTGCAACTCTTATCAAACTACACTTTTCAAGATTGCCAATCATTTTACCACATGTAAAGACAACCTAATGGTTTCTTGTAGCCAATATGAATGCTTAATTTCAATTTCAATGGCAGAAAATGTCTGGAAATATGTACTGTTGCTTTAGCACCGAGTGCCTGCATTCCATGTATTTGCATGCTGTGACTTCCCTCTGATGTCATAGAGCTGATATTTGCATGTGCATCACCTTTTTACTGGGCGTCATTTCACTGTACTAGTCACAAAAAGCACTTTTCAACAGTATCAGGATTGTATGTTGAAAAATGTATTTGTTGCTTAAGTTTTGCATGCTATTATGTGTGAATTTAATTTAGAAAATAGATAAAAATTAATGATTGTCAAAAACTAAACTGTCAAGTTTTAAAAAAAATATTATTTTATTCTAATCATATAGGGCTGCAGAATAATTAATTGATAGTTTCAGATCAGTCTTGAATTCAGTTATAAAATTCAATAAATGATTCTTCTATATTGATAATTGTTTCACCTCATTAATCCAATATTGTGAAAATAGACAACAGATTAAAAGAATAAAAAAAAAACAGTTATAAATATTCTATTATTACTATAATAATAATACAAAACATTATAATCTTTAAATTACAAGAGAAGAAAAATTCTATAAGTATTTTGTAACTTTTAAATCCAATAAATTAAATGAGATACAGTTATTTTGGTACTTTAATTAAATAAAAACTTTGAAGTCACAGATCAGTAAAAAAATTAAGTTATTTTCAAAGGAATAAAATATGGTAAGAACAATATCTGATATTTTAACAAAATAATAATTCCTACTTTTACTAAAACTCTATATCAATCTTTTAATTAACTATGCAAGGAAACTTAATATCCTACCAAACAATATTCGATCTTGGTTCCTGTAATAAGGTTAACTAATTACTGCTTAATCCCTACAATAATTAATTAACACACACTCTCTTTCTCTCTCTCTCTCATGATCATTTAGAATTATTAGATTTTTCCTGAATACTACAATCAACGATTATGAGAAATAGTTAACATGGTGCATATAAGATACTAGTAAACAGCCATTTTAATAAATTAATTACCTTTCATTTATAATTCCTTAAAAAAAAAATTTTTTTTTTTTTTTGCTTTGCATGAACATCTTGGAATTAAAAATAATCATTATTTTAACATTTTCCTCATAATATTTTGAGAATTCTTTTTTTATTGCAATAAAATATAGTAAAAAATTTTTAAAAAAATCCTGGCAGTTCATTTTTTAAACTATGAGAAAAGCCTTTTTTTAACTCTTCATGCAATAATATTTCAAGCAATTTCATTAACTTAAATATCAATTAATGCAACAGGTTGCCTTTGGCAGAAAAGTACAACCATCATCCAAACTATTATAATAATAAAGTTATTTTTACAAATTTTACCGTCAAAGGACCTGGAGGCAAATGAGCAGCAGAAACTTCTGAAAAAAATTTGCAGCATTTTAGATCATTCCCTTTACAACAATTCTTATATAATTTAAATAATTATTACATACAATTGACAAAATAACATATTTTAAATCATTGTAAGGACAATCAAGGAAAGAATAATTTCAAGTAAAACATATAAATTGACTTCTTTTTTCTTCCAAATTATCTCATGAATTAAAAATAGGATGGGAATTTTCACTTTCATTCAATAAGATTTCAAGCAGTAAAAAAATTCTAATACTAAAACTGATTACCTTAAAAATTGCAATAATAATAAAAATAGGAGAATAAAATAAAACTGTTTCACAATATAGTAAAATAATTATGTGGGGCTCAGCTGAAGTTAATTTAATAATACATCATGTACCACCTATGCTTCATACACAACAGTACCACCTATGTTTCATACACAACAGTACCACCTATGTTTCATTCACAACAGAAACAGGAATGAATAATGTGATAGAGTATCAAATGTAATAACCCCTGTAATTGGCTTATAAAATAAATACTGTGCAGTCGAAATCAATCGATAAGAACAGTAATGATTTAGAAAAATCATGAATTATGATTAATGGTTTTTAAACATGAAATTTGTCTAAATATTCCAAATTTCCCAAATTTTTAAAGTAATTTCTATAGTTATAGGCATCCTGATATTTGTTTCTTGTGTTAAACATTTAATGAAATAAACTTTCTACAGAGTAAACTTTAAAACTCTTATAAAAAATTGATGGTACATTATTTTAAAATTTCAAAATTACAGGATGGAAAATAATAAATTATGTTTTTCAAAAAAATTAGTTATTTAAATATAGTTTCAAAAAAAAATTCATAGTAACTAACAATATTTTTTAATGATACTGCATTTCCCATGGCTGAAAATGGCATGAAAAGACATTCTCAAATATAAATTTCCGTGGGATTATTCAAGGAAATTTATCCTCAAACCAAATGAGAGATAATAGAGAATATTTATGAAAATGCAGACAAATGTATGTACAGTAGCACATACAGTAGTCTTTTGACAAAGAAAATATCATATGTGCCTCAAGAGCATTAATTATTTTTAATTAAAGTTTTGCATAATTTTATAGTCTTTTAATTAAATTCTTCAGTATGTTTTTAAAAGTCATCAATATTAAGTATCTCAATAGTAAGTAGTCTATTCAAAGTAAAAAATATCTTTATCAATTTATTTCCAATATTTTAAGTTTGAGCTACTCAAAAGTGATTTTACAAGATTAGTTCTCAAAAAGAGTAAGTTTTTCTCTTATTAATCAATCTTTTAGTTCAACTAAATATTCAGAGCTTAAATAAAGATCAGAAAATGTATAGAATATTCCAGTGACTTTCAAAATCATGTTAATGATTTTTCTTTAAAAAAAAAAAAAAAGTCTCAAAATGTTGTTGCTTGAAAATATGGAATCTCAGGTTGAATAGAAAATGTTCGGAATCAAAATTTTAAACAAAATATTTTTTCTTATCTCTCAAGACACAGGACCTAAAAGATTTCAAATCATATTGGCAGAATGATAAAAAAAAAAAAGGGGGGGAGGGTCAGTTATGAATCCTTGCAAGCCAGCAACTCAAATAACTAAAGAAATTAATAAGGCTAACAATTTAAATTGCTTTTCTTGTAATATGTCATTTAAGGGATCTCAGATAGCTTAATAGTTATTTCAAAAACAAAAAACTGGTACCTATAAAAAACAAAAAGGCACAGAGTTTGGTGAAATTCATTTGAATGGACAAAAGAGATGGAATAAAAAACATCTCAGTGATTGAAAATATAACTTATTTTCATCAGATGGTATTAGGTACATACATATATTATATGAAAAATTAAATAAACAATCCATGATATTTTGTTACCACTGTAAAACATGATAGGGAGAATGTTAAAGCATGGAGATGTTTTCCTCAAATTGCATAATGGATAGATTTTTGTACAGATATACTAGTAAAACATATGGTACTAAATGCTATAAAGAATATGTTAAAACACTGAGTAGTCAGCATAATGACAGAAAACACACCTCAAAAGTTGCTCAACATTTCATATGTAACAAAAGGTTAGTTTTAAATAGGTCAAGCCAGTTTCCAGGCTTAAATTTGATAGAACAACAGTGGAAGGAGATAAAGCCATAAAGTAGTTTAATCACAAAAATCCAAATGATTTGTTACATGCTTTAAACTGTGAATGGCAAGCTATAGCTACAGATAAGATAAACAAGTTAATACAAGTCCACGCCCAAAAGAGATGTGAAGTATATTGAAAATAATGTTTTCAAACACAAAATATTTGTCATAATTGAAACAATAATTACAGTACAAGTCAATATACTTACTTATAATTAAAAAAAAAATTGTCAAAATTTCTTGTTATTTACATTTTGTTTCTACATTACAAATTAAAAGAGGATTTTAAGAAATTCTTAGATATTACGTTAACAATTTGAGATTGATTGCTGGAAATAACAATTTCTTCCCAACCAAAATGAAACATGATTATGTTAATTAGATGCAGGTGGAAATAAAGTGAAATTATTTAGATATGACGGCACATAAGCAAAGCAAATTTTAGAGGATAGGAAACGAGTGTGGCTCACTCTGAGTATATATCTGGCAAGAGATCCATAATATCAAGAGTTGTTACAGACGGTAACTGCAACAGAGGATTTATTAAATCAAAGTAACCTCAACTGGAAAGGTTTTGGTAAGAGTGTGGCATTTTAATAATATTTGAGTTTAGTTTAGTTTAGTTTTTATTAACATTGCACTAGAAGCAACATGAGGGCTATTGGAGGTGGACCTCGTAATTTTGAACCTCGGTCAAGTGACAAGGATGATACCTGAGGTGGCACCTCCCTCTCCTAACTTCCACACTATGCCAACAGGACTTTGGGCCCTGACAGACTTAACATGCATCAGCCCTGGCTACACGGACTGATTATTGTAACAATGTTTGAATAGGCGGAATAATCCAAAGGCCCCCAAAGAGTGCGAAAACTCCTTAGGCATTACATTACAGTAATTGACAAATAAATAGTTGCATTAGAACTGACTGGTGTGTTTTTGAGTAGGTTATTGACTTTTAGAGTTAGTTGTATTTGACTGTATTATAGCACAAGAGTTGGGTAGAAGTAGTGGAATGCCACATACTTATATGTACCAATTTTTCTGTTAGTGATAAGAAATAACTATCTTGTTTACTTTTATAAAAACAATTTTAGCATCATACATTACAACCATGATAATCATTCTGATCATAAAGTAATCCTCTAACAGCCTTTCTTTCATATACTTTGGGATAAATTAACCATGAAGAATTTTGTCTAATAATAAAAATTACCAAGACATTAAAATACAAGACAGGAATTCACATTTCTGACTTGAGATGAATTATTTAAAAACAGAAAAAGAACATTTTCTCCCAAAACTTCACTTAAATTTTTTTTTAATACAATGATGGACTAACGAAAACTTCTCATTGCTAGATAACAATTTTCTAATAAAAAAGATGGTGCTGCTACAATTTACCAGTTTTCAAGTAACAAATATTTAACAATATTAGTGCTAGAAAAGTTGTTATCCCTTTGAAATATAAGCTTTTATGAGTGTAAAGTTTAAATAATTAGAAAAACTATTTGCGTTGAATATGTCAATATATACTGCAAACATATGTTTACTGATAAACATCCATTCAATTTCATTTTTTGTAAAAACTAACACAACAAAAAATATTTTTATTTTATTACCTATTGTTGCAGTTTTTTCATGAGACACAGCGGATGAAGTGGCTGCAATAACATTTTCATTGTTATCTTGTAAAATGTTAGAAGGAGATGGAGGTTTTGGTGCTGATTTTTTTGCTGCTTTCTAAAGAGAAATAGATCAGACCATATGGATTTCAAAGATGAAACATTAAAGATAACTTAGTAACTATTTACATTACACACCAATAACATAATAAAAAAAAACTAAGAAATTTAAAAAGAAGATAGCATCCTCTAAGCAGACATTTATTATCAGAATTTCTAGCCCATATCTTTTTTTTAATTAATAGTATATCCCATATTACATATGAAAATTTTACTTTTAATTTCATTGAACAGTATAACGATAATTTGTCATTTGTAACTGAAACCACATTAATTCATCCCTATTTCAGAATAACAGATCACAACCATAAAATTTAAGTAATTGTATTAATTAACAAGAGCAATATATTTTAATATGCTACTAGTATGTGTATTACCCAATTTCTTCCTGCATAAATTATATTTATTTCATATAAAATACTCTAAACATAAATTTTTTTTTAAGAAAGAAGAAATATTTTTAACTTTTAATATTAAAATGAAAAATTACATCAAAATTCATTGCTAAATTCAATGTTTTAAGTTTCCAGTATAATAAAAAAAATTTACACATTATCAAATGAACTTGCATAAAAATGTTCTGAATTTATATTACCATATAGCTACACTTTCTAAATTTAAATGTTTTTTTTTTTTTTTTTGCTTTAAATTCTGGGGAAACAGTATTAATATGTTGTGGGGTGGTTGTATTTTAGATCCCAGAATAATAAATCTGACTCATGTTTGATAAAACATATATTGGTCAGCTACAAATTCTTTTGAGATTAATATCCATCATGCACAAGAATATGAAAGGAAATATTTTCAATTTTTGTCTCAAATGTTTATTTAAAGCCACTAACTGAGCCGGGTGCATAAAACATTATCAGCACAGGTGGCTAATACTTTAGATCTCTCAGGATATAGTTAACAACAAATAACTCACTAACATATGTTATCTCCTGTGCTTAAAGCCCCCCTGTAGATGGCGCGTTTTTTGTAAAGGGGTGAGTGTAGAATGTCACACAATCACCTCAGAACAGATCAGACGAAATTTTAATGATTTGTAACTATTTTTTTTAATGATAAAAGGATTTGTGTATGATTATTGGATATTTGATATTTTTATTTGTACATGGAAATTGATGTTTGATATTTTAAGTATTTGAGGAATTTAAATATTGATATTTTTGAGTATTATTATTAATGGTTTTAAAGTGTATCAGTTATTAATGATTTTAAAGTGTAACTATTTTTTTTAATGATTTGAAGTGCTTTAACTCAGATTTTTTTCACGAGAAATTTATTAATATCATTCTATAATGTTATCAGCCAAGCTAATATTTGATGTTCAAGGTATATGAAGTATTTTGTTGAGTGTAATGATTTTGTGTTAACTGTAAACTTGTATAATTGGGACAATTATAGGTCTGGATTGGCCGAATGTTATCTCTCATGCTTAAAGCCAACCTGTAGAATGCATATTTTGTAAAAGGATAAGTGTGGGATGTCACACAATCTCCTCAAAGCAGAGCAGACGTGTCTTCGAGTGGAACAGACATAAGCAAGTTGATACTCAAGAAAGTTGTGAATCGCAGGGTGATTGAGTGCTGATGGTAATCTGCACTGATCACCAAGGTAATTCAAAAAGGTACTGTAGTGAATGAATAAAGGTATATTTATATTGCTACTAAGAAGTGTCTGATCTCAGATTAATTTTAAGGAAAAGTAAACCAAGTTATTCGCTAAGTAAGCTACAGTAAGGAATGAGAGTTTGTAAGAAACAAAGTGATCTGATCTATGAGCTCTAAAGTAATAATAAGAAGTTAAATTGTGAAGAAAGAGAAAGAAAATTGATCTAGTTAAAAAGTAAAAAATAAGGAGAACCTTAACTAAATGTTAAAGAAATAGAGAAAGAGAAAAAGTTTAGTTTTTTGCTTTATGATGATTTTTAATACATATGTGCAATAAAAACCTTCATTTATATCCCAGACATAACAAACATGAAAAAAAATGTTCTGTTTTCAAACTGTTTAAGTATAAAATTAAAAATTTGATAATTCTCAAACACTGAATATCTCACAATACATTCATTTCCAGTGCAGTAGTCATTTTTATTTAAAAATTAAATACTGTTGATATTTAAGAAAATAGGGCAATTATTATAATAATATATATTATGATGAAACAGGCCTTTACTTCAATGAAAATTAAAAAACAAAAAATATATAAATAATTTTAGTAAAAGACAATACCTTGGCATCAAGAGCTTCACACAGAGCTCGATCAATTTCATCTAAATCTTCCTCTATTGCTATTGATGCAAGACCAACTTTGTTAGAAAAGTTTCCTTCCTTCTTTCTCTTATTTTTAATATTTTTATATTTATCTTTCAATAGAGCTATACTGCTAGATGAACCAACAATATTATCACTGCAAGTTTTCTTCACTTCTTTCATTACAAGAGGTTCCTCTACAGCCTCGATAGTTTTTTCTGCAGGGAATTTTTCTTCTTTTGTTTCTAAGTCCTTAGATTGCTCACATATGTTTGTTTGTATATTTTCCTCCTTTGAAACACTTCTTGTCTTATCATATGTACCCTTATCATTTAAAGCACGAAGATCAAGAATATCATCAGATTTGATAAAATTAACAGCTTTATAATCATTTTTATTAGCACGAGTTTTGTGGTCCTGAGTACTTGAAGCATGCAATTCAATATTCTCTGTACTTTTTTGCCAACCAAAGCCATATTTCCCATGCATAGTATGTGCTGTAAAGAGACTATCAATGTCCACATTACTCTTTTTATGCTTCTTTATCAAGTTTTCTTTTTTTACATTGTGTTTAGAATCTGAAGTACCCTTTCTCTTGGAGCTATTTATTTCTTTTCCCATAGTGCTTACAAAAGCAGTACTTTTATTTATGCTTTCCAGATTTTGTTGAATGGAAGACTTTACATCTAAACATTTTTCACTGGTTATTTGTTTTGAAGACGATATATTAGAAACATTAACATCTTCGTCTTCATCTGTAAAGCTATCATATTCAACAACTGGCCGAAAACCCTACATAAAAAAAATAGATATACACATAAAAATCAAAATTAAAATGCATCAAACATATATTTATATATGTGCAGTGAAATTTTAAACATATTTATAAAATTAACAATAAAATAACTCATAATTTAAAATTCATTACATTTTTTTCACACATTAAAAGTAATGAATTTTATACAACAATATTTTACTATTTTTAGTAGTCAATTCCTCATAAATAGTAACGGAAAACTTGGAAACACATTCTCAAACATAAATTCTATTTTTGTCAAATCTTATGAGTAGAAAAATATGTCAAGTGATTAAGTCTTGCATAATTAGAAAGAAAAAATAAATATTGTGCATGTGTGTATAATATATATATAATTGAAATTTAAATGCAAATAAACAACACCAATTGTCAAAGTCATAAAAAGTGAAGCTCTTTTAAATTTTTACCCATATAATGCATAGATAAGAGTCTCAATAACTAGCACCTGAACATTTAAACTTAAGCAATAGAAAAACAAAAATTATTTTATTCTTTAAAACAAAACTCTTATTTGGCAAAATGCAAATTTTTGATATATAAATATTATTGTTACGAACATGAGATAATGCTTCCCAGCAGCACTTCACTTATAAAGGAAAAGATGGATTTAAAGCAATTTCACCAGTTGGCAAAATGAGAGTTTAAGTTGTTGCCCCTTCACCTTGGCAATGGATTTGGTGACAAATGGAAAGATCTCAAAGGTGGAAGAATCTAGACGAAAAATCGAACAGGAAGAAAGTTACAGACTTTTCGTGAATTCTCCTATGCAACATCAGTCCAGGCTGGAAAGGTATAAATATGCCAAAAGCTACAGTCAGAGGAATCGGTTTGTGTACAGAATCAGTTTGTGTACAGAATCAGTTTGTCTGTGGAGTCTGATTTGTAGACTGATCAAGGAATCGTGGCCGAGTGAACTTGCAGGAGATTCGGCCTGAACTTAGTGGATCTGTTATGGAAAGTCTGTCTTTGGAGACTCTGTTGAGAACATCGATTGAGGTATCGACGGAATGCTGTTGACACTTGAAGTAAAGCATGCTGTGTGAATTTGTGAAGAAGCAATGTGTATCTGCTAAGAATCGTCGGTGCCGGCCCTGGAAGTCCACAGTGAAGCATAATAAGCTGGTGAGCTGAACATTGCTGTGTAATAAGTGTGACTGTACTTAATGTGTATTTTATTCCTGTATCTGTTGTTGTTTTTGTGTTCATGGACATCAAAAAAACATCAAGCACTATGGAGCAATATTAATATCAAATACCCCCAAAAGCCTCCAAGACAGCAGCTGCCAACTCTGGTACCTCAGGGCCATATAAGGTATCCTGTAGGGGGTGATAGAGTGGAATCAAGCAAAGTTTAAGTATTTTAGGCACAAAAGACCGGCATTCAAAGAGATGTAAGTTGGACTTCAGGGCAGTTCTTAGAAAAAGGATAGGAACTTTTTTTGTCTGGATGAATTTTCATGCCCTTACAGTGAATCATTCTTGGTCTAGTAAAGGTGCTTGTTATAATCCAGGGGCAGTCAAAATCCTTTACCAGAGGTTTCTTGAAGTTTTGAGTCTATGTCTTGTCACTGTATTGGCATCTGCCAGGGTGATGGTTGTGTCCTGTATCTGTGTCATTGAATTGTGCAAGTATTGTGTATCTGTTATTTTCCAAATTGTGATATCTGTGTGTGGACTTGAAGATTTACGAATAAATCGTCATTTATGGTTATCCTTCAAGTTGGACTTGATTTTCACTCCCCTCACCAACCCACAGGAAAGAAAAAGAAATTTTTCCATAACTAATATATATATATATATATACACACAAATATCTAACTTCTATTACAATTTTTCAAACTGGTTTAAGCATTGTTTAAATGTTATAGTTTGAAATGAAAAAAAAAAATTACAAGACAATTGAAGGGTTTACAATCACAAGACATTTAGTAACACTAAAAGTAATGCTCTAGTATATTCACTAAAACACTTTGAACAAACACTTGAGGTATCTCATAATTCATAAATATAAATACAGAAAAGGAGAAAACTATAAAAAATCAATATGTTTAAGTAATAGTATAATTTTGATTACAAAATAAATTTCATTGTCCATACATTTGTCTGACATAAACAATTATATTTTTTCCTCTAACATTATTCTTTAGTTAATATAGAAGTCATCTTGTTATAACTTATTTTTCTCATTAACTTTGAAAAAACATTTAAAAAAAAAAAGGAATCCTGGCAATTATTACTGGTTTTAATAACTTGCAAATGATAGAGCAAAGGCAGAAATTACGGAAGATAGCAAATAACTAATTTCAGGTTCAAAAATATAGACAATGTTCAGAGTTAAAATCAGAAACCTACCAAGAGAGTAAGAAGTGAGAAACAAGAAAATTTATAGAAACCAACTAACTACTATATGATAAATTTATAGAAACCAACTAACTACTATATGATAAGTAAGTGTTTAAGCAAGCCATTCTGTTTTTAGCCACTAAAATAAGCTTTTTACATTTTATTTGCTTAAAAACGACTTAAAAAAATATGTCTCATTAATCTTTTCCAAATAACTATAATTAAATACATTCTTCTGATTTTGAAATTATTTAAGAGGTGGGAAATATACATGTAAAAATAAGCTAAAAGTAGTAGTTCTTAATATTTAAATATTTAATAAAATAGAAATATTATCAGCAAAGTTTTAAGCTTCATGATTTCCTAAATTTAACATTAACCCTTTGACAGTTATGAACAAACCCAGCTTGCATTTAAACCCAGCTCGCATTAAAATTCACCATAATGCCTGCAGATGAGTGCAGCTCATCGAAAGTTTTTCAACTCAAATGGTTGCAGCTAAGTTCTACTCGTCCAACAAAACTCTTTCTTAATGCATGCTGACATGCCAAATTCATCCTTGTAAACACACAGCATTTTTTGTGTTACAAATGATACCCACAATAAAATTTAATATGTTTGATAGCATATAAATAGCAGTAGAGGTAAAGTGAAAATTTTTTGAGTAATAAGGGGAAAAAATTACCAATCTAATTGTTGATGATCTAATTATTTTTCTTGTATAATTTCGCAGAAGTGGGTCACTAAAATGGCTCCAAAATGGAAACTAATGATTTTAATGATAAATAAGTTCTATGATGATATATATAAGATGAAAAATTCCATGTTTTAAAGTGTATCGCACACAAAAAGAGTTTGTTAAATATAACAGTTAAATATTTCTAACAGTTTTTAATTCAATGTATTTTACTTAGATATTTTAATTTAATATTTTACAAAGGTATCATTTACTGAATTGTTTAAAGGGCTAGTTACAATTATTGTAAAAATTACACTGATGTTCCTAAAATAATTCCTTAAGGACTATATCTTAAAAGCACTCAAGCTTTCTGTATCATCATCAGAAAAAGGGCGACATTTTCAAAAGCAACTTGAGGGAAAACAGCTACCACTTTCAGGGACCATTTGATCATAGCACTGTGCATAATAAGAGAGTAAAAAACTGTTGATTTGCCTAACCATCAAAGGGTTAATCAAACATGAATTTATTATCAAGTCCCAGCTCTATTCAATATATTTAAACAAGCTTTCTGATTCTCAATTTTAAATTTACAATCACCTCGATTATTTACAACAATTCATTATAATATATTCAAATCCATTAATCTACAAAATGATAGATACTTTTATTTAGAACATGAAAATGTAAATTTTAATAATATTTAATCAACAAAAATTTCAAAAAGTTCTTACATGTGCACTATTATTTGCTTTGTGAACACTATGACCCAATAAATTTTCTATTCTTTTCACAGTAGAATCTGGACTTTCATCACCAGTTTGTTCATGCACTTTTTGGCACTTTTCATTATCTTTTAAAAATGTGGCCCAGGAAGTTGTTTGAGCTAATTCTGCAGAAAACTCATTTAAATTAGATTGTGAAGGTTTTTCTGTTAAATCGTTTTTTGGTTTTAAAGGTAAAACAAGATCAATGTCAATAAATTTTTCAAATTCACTCTTAGAGACTAAAGTCTCTAAACTGCTTTCTTGTGCCCTTGAAACAGTTTGAGGATATTGAAATTCTGGAGGAAGATGAGGACCAATTATTTCATTAGACGACTCCTCTTCATTTGTCACTTTGCATTTTGAATCAGCTTTTAAAACACCTTTACTTTTCTTTCCTTCAACTACTTTTGCTAATTCTTGCTTCTTATTCGATTTTGACAATGCACGTTCATTATCTGATGATTCATCAGAGGATGAAGATTTCCTATAATATGATATAGGAATAATTGATCTGTAAAAGAAATGGTATAATAATGACATATAATACACAAGTTTATTTTTTTTAAAAAAAAAATATTGATGCAAAAATATTTTAAATAAATATTTCATTGCAAATTTTTTCCTAGGAAGCTATAAAACTAATATGCTAAAAATTCATGCCATCCCAATTAACTGAATACATAATTCGGAATAAAAATTTATATTATGTTTGTTGACATTTAAAAACTACAAATTAAGAGTATTTCTAAAAATTAAGAGCTTTATCTTTGGTAAAAATTACAAGTATTTGAAATATTTAGTTGGTAATTGTCCAAATGAAAAAGACAGATTTTACATAACTACACACTTTAATTAGCACTCAAAACTAAACAAGCATGACTGATTATAAATGACATATGATGTAGTAATACTCGAATATAGCAACATTGGCATACACAACAAAGTGTTTTGAAACCTAATAAATGCACTAAATGGTAAAAGGTGACACTGTGCACATGTAACTTTAGACTTTCCTCGATAAGATATTCTCAAATTCCTTTATTCATATCAGGGTACATTCATTCATTTTTTTTTTTATTTCATTTACATTATATTACATACATGAAATGTGAGCCAAAAAAATGTTATAATTACTCATTTTATAACATATTTAGAACAAAAAAGTTAAATGCCTGCATAATTTGCAAATTCTTTTAATATGTTATACTATGTGAAAAATTTGAAAATGTAAAAACGTTGACATTTTCCTAATGCAATAGTACAAAACTTAAAATTTGATTCATAACATCAAATACATTCAGCATATTGTTCTACTTATGATTCATATTACAATTAATTGAAAAAAGTATGTTTGGTTACTGTAAAATTTCAGGAAGACTGTATAGAATTTATATCTAAAGTGATATATCTGTTACATATGTAATAACTGGAAATTAAAAATTCTGCTTACCCTTCCTTTTCCACGTTATCTTTTTTCTTTTTAACCAATTTATTTTTTTCATCTGGATTTACAACTTCTTGAGTTACATGAAGTTCTTTCTCAGTATCCTTAACATTAATAGATTGAATATAATTAGTATATTCAGCAGGGCAGTCCCAAGTAACTTCGTTTGTTTGTACATTCCAGTAATAATTGTAACCTGTTGCACTATCCTGAATTTCTTGCCAAACACAATAAGCCCCTAAGTTGGAAAAAAAATTATTCATATTTTACACTCATTGAATCAAATAAGAAATAATTGAATAAACGAAATCATTCATTTAAATTTAAAGAAAACTATGATTATAAATGCTAATTAATAGCTAAATAAATTTTATTCCAAAAGAAGCACTTGAAATGAACTTAAAAATAGTTTTCTATTTCAGAAGTGTCAGAAAAGCCATTCTTACAAACATAAAAAAATTATCATCATTGAATAGCATCAGTTCAACTTAATACAAAAAAATAAAATACATTTAGCACAGATTGAGAAAATTTTTATTTGCAAATTGCTAGAGAGTAAGAATTATTTTATTAAAAAAGTTAGAATATTTTTTATTCTGAACTTTAAAAAAAAAAAAAAATTCAGATATTTTAAGGACAAAAATTAATCAAATTAATATTTTAAATTTTAGATACATTTATTTACACAAGATTACCTCCATTTTGTGCATCACGTTGATTACTGTCCTTACTAACTGAGGTTGGTAAATCAACAGCAGATTGAGAACTACAGTCCTCTGAGGTACTTTGTTTTGCAGTCTCGACCTTAGATGTTGTAGTTTTTTCACTCTTAGTTAGAACAGCTTCAGGTACAGTCATTGCATCTATTTCCTGATAATTTATAAAATTTTAGATATAATATAAAGTAAATAAAGGAAAAATCCATTTAAAAATTAAATTGCAATAATAAATGCTTCTCATTATTCCTGACATACATCTCATTTTTTAATAAGAAATCTGAGTAAAACATTTTTAATTTTCAAATATTTCAAACCTTGCACTGGAGAAAAAAATTTAAATATCAAGACACAAAAAAAAAAGCACATTTATTTATTCCTTTTTTGCTAAAATAATTGAAGAAAAAAGGAATATAGCAGCTTAATGTTGATTGAAAAAAGAAATTAAATCCTATTAAAAAAAATAATTTTAAATGCACGTGAAATTTGTAGAGTGACATGAAAAGTGAAACAAAAGTTGCAGGTTTAAGCAATGTGAAATTAAATTCAGGTTTGAATAAAATAAATCTAGAAAAAAATAATTGTGTCTTTAAAGTGAACTTTGAAGAGAAAAAGCTTTAAATAAAAGCATTTAGCATACATACACTAATTAACAGATAGCTAATGGAAAAAATTAATGGATTTCAAGAAAGGATGAAAAATTATAAAAATTTATATTAGGCAATCTTTTCCATTTTTGCCACATAATAAATGAAAAAATTTTGACTCAAAAGCATTATTGGTATTCATATCCAAATTGCTCCAATTCCATTATTTCATACTACAAAATACTATATTTCATACATATTGTATGCTAAATTAAACAAAGTAATCAAACACAACTTCAAAAAATACCCAATGCAAAAGTGGTGGTTTTTCCACTCACAAGTATTAAGGAAAAGAAAAAGGGATGGATAAATGTAATGGGTGAAAAAATAACTTTCTGGGAAGATCTATGGTTAATAATTTAAGAAAAAAATGAAAAATTACAAAACTCTTTCATGTAAGGTAAAATCACAACATTGATCTACATTAAAAAAGGAGTATTCTACTAAATATCCATATTATTCAGAGTTACATAATGTGCTTCATTCTGAAAGCTCAACATCAAATGTCCTATGGTAATCTCTAGTGTGATTTCTAATTTTATTTTGACAAGCAGCATTACCATTTTCATCAGTGGTTGGTTCCCAGTATTTTGATATCTCCCCCCCCCTTTTTTTTTTCTCCAACTTTTTATTCAACATATCCTGAATTTCTATAAAGGAGGTGAGTGACTGTAAGGTTTTATAGTGCAAGAGCCAAGGTAGGCTATGCTGCGCCTTCTATAAAGGAGGATAACAAATTTGAAACTAATTTATAAAACAGGAGAGTGTAATCTATTATGACTGCTGTTTTGGTTGATAAATGAAAGAGCATCAAAATGCTGCCTTCAAACATGGAGGAGTCAGTTATTTCAATAATGTCAACTCATTCAACAAACTGTCAAACCCATTCAACACCTTAAAAGAGTAGGTCAACAAAAGAGCACAAATAAAAAACAGAGGGATAGTGAACACCATCCTGATCATTCTTAATAGAATTTATATGATGTTAAGGTTAAGAAACTTAAAAAATAGTGACTTTGGAGCTATTCTTGAATATATTATGACAAAATTTCCACTCAAAGAAAAAACATAGAAATTGCTAACAATTGTTTAGGAATAATTAAAACAAACTGTGTCTGTACAAAGATACATGCATGCAATAAATAACTTGTAATTTTGTAAATTGTCATTCCTCTTCAGTAAAAATGTTGCCAAACTTCACCTATGTGGTAGCTATAATATATAAGTACCAAAATTTTTATATCATGCTATGAGATAAGTCCAGATGAATTTCAATGCAACTAACTTCATTATTCAACATGACGGGATTTGATAGAATCAAGATTTGAACTCGTAACTCTATAGCCATACAGCTCATATGATATAGCAAACTAATTACCAAAAAGCTCCCACACCTTTTTTTCTTGTTGAAATGATGGCATTTAAAATATCTTTCTTTTCCTCTTCTCCCCCCCCCTTCTTTCTGAGGGGAGGGGGGGGAACATTTCAAAATTTTGCAATTTACAAAAATAAATTCATGATAGAAGTACAAAACGACTTCTTCCAAAAGTACAGTATTTGAATTGCACAGCAAAACAGAATGACCTTTCTGTCACAGTCATGCTGTTTGTCTGAATAATATACTCCCTTAAATGTTTAACTTACAAAACTCTCCAGGGTAAATTCTATGCTTACAATTGCAATATGTGCAAAACATAGATCCAAAACAATGTACTCAGAGTAATTTCTAAAATATAAAGAAATATATAGACCACTCATCATTTCAAAATCTAAGGGCAGTTGTAAAATGTGAAGTAAACCTAGTAACTAAATAGCAAAAGAAGCAAGATATTTCTCATAAATATCAAACAATAGTTATTTCCTGTATTAAACAGAGAAGATAAGCAAAATTCTTATAAACTTTAAATAGTTCAGAAGAAATGGAGTATAAGTAATCCAAATTTTTCAGCAGTTAAGGGTTAAAAAAAATCGGATATGAAGGAAGATTCATAATCAGATTATATGTGTAATTCAAAAACTTAAAAGTTAACTCATAACAGTAAAAACTTCCATAATACTTTGAAGAAATCTGCTATTTGGGAATCTAAAGGAGTGGCATCTTTATTCACTGTAGGTGATGGTGATGGTGAAGGTTCAGACTCATCTAAATTGGAGGGAAAAAAATTCAATTAAGATTAATGTTTTGTAATCAAGGTAAAAGTTAAAAAGGAAGATTTGCTTGAAAAAAAAAAGGAAATTTAAACAGAAATGTAGTTCTTAATAAAATGTGTAATAAATGAAGGTTATACATAGGTGATAAAAAAGACATGGCTGATAATGTTCATAAGTTTTAAAAGAAATCTTAAACAATGAATTAACAACGGCTATTGAAATGTTTTATACTATAATGAAAGGTATACTGAATTATGCATCAGGAATTGTGGAGGAAAAAAAAAAAAAACGATATTTGAAAATTGAAATTTTCAATTTGATAATTAGTTGCAGTAGATGGTCAAATATAAACAAAAACATTTTTAGCCTAATACGTTATTTAGGTCTACCACACAAGGTCCAATACACAAGGTCCAAACTTTAAGAGGTTTAGAAAAAGTAGTGTATTTTTTATGGGTTTTTTTTTATTAAATTTCAGTGTTTTTAAACTTTTAAAATTGATAAATAGTAATCTTTAAGAGTCAAATAACAGCAGGAAAAAAGTTTAACATCATATGCAAATACTTAGGTATTAAACATGAATCATACATTTTAGTATTTTTGGAAAATTTTGAAAACTGATTTTTGTTCAGGTTTTTTTTTTTAATTTCAAGTAATAAAATAGTTTGTATAAATGAAACCTTAAAAATAAATGCATTATACTTCACCATCTACGTCACCTACAAAATATATTAAGTTTTTAATAACTAGATTTTGAAATTTTTGACTAGAATTTAACACTTTAGCTCGATTCTCATACGAGTGTTCAATGAACTATATGAGTACAATACTGAATAAATAAAAAAGAAACAAAATAAATAAAAAAAAAATACTGTTCTTAAAACAAAATATATAATAAATATAAATTTTGTTTTGGAAAGAATTCTTTCTTTGTATAGAAATTTGGCAAGATTTTCAGGTCTTGCAAGATGTAGCTGTCTGGCTGTTCTACAAAAACATATTTGATGGCTTCTGTTACTTCTTTAACCCTTAAAAAGTATCATGGTTGAAAATCACCCCGTGTAAATTTACATTATTTTTAAAAAAAACCAAATTACTGGTAACATTAATTTTTAATTTACTGGTAACGTTAATGACTTAAGGCGTCAGTAGAGATACTGTTATTAAAAAAAATTCACTTTTGTTATGTACTTAATAACTGCACAACAAAGAAAACTAATTTAGGGTGATATTTCATCAAGATACCATACATGTACATTTTATAAAATTGCTTCCTGTGAAGATTTAATTTGCTGTTAAGTACCATAGTTATAATTTAATTATCTAGTTTGTGTTTTGCAATACTGCAAATGGTATCAAGACACATTACAAAGCAACATTACTATTAAAATAGAATTTTCTAATACTGAATCATTTCTCAAAGAACTATTAAAAACACCATATTTGCCTCATAACCTGAAGAAAATAATAATAGAAGTACTTGACAAAAAGGTTGAGGAAACAAGGCCAATACCACCATTCCCATTTAAGCAAGGAAGATGTTGTATATGTACAAGAAAAGAAAGATAGAAAATATACTGTGAGATGTATATAATATGCACCAACTTCATTTAAAAAAGGCATAATATTAACTGCAATAACTGTAAAAAATAAATTTATAATTTGCATTAAATATATAATTTGAATATCTAATTTTATTTACATATCTTTATTAAATTTATAACAAAATTCATTTACTGAGGTGAAATTACTCATGATACCAAAAACATGATTTTTAGATGATAATTTTAAGGATTAAAACACGCATTTTACTGCTTGAATGTGAAATGGAATCACATACACTTTCCACATGCTTGTGCTAGTTTCAACAATTTCAAATGTTTTTATTTAAAATGAGTGGTGGCTACATTACAGAGGTGGACTGCCAGTCAATGATTTCTATATTATCAGATGCCTTAAAATTATTTTAGTGGTATACATGTTCTTACATTACTATCATTGATAGGTTTCCTTGACTTCTAGATTTATTTCAGAGCAAATGAATTAATGTGTTTCCTTTGGTTCACCAATAATTCTAAAAAAATGGTTTCAGGATACACCATGTAAGGACTTGATTGTAAGATGGAAAAAAATTACAGTTATCAAATCCTCCCTAAGAACAAACTAAATTTTCACAAGCTGTTATTACAATTGGATATTTTCTTTTTTTCCACGCAAAACCAAGACAAAGTACATTCTTATAACAAACTCAGGTAACTTTTGCAAAGTTAGTGGTTAAGATACTTAATGGCAACATGCATCAAAGATCTGTATTTGGAGAGTAAGCCATGTTGCATGTGATCAATTTCCTAGTTTTTCAAAAACTAAATCTTTTGGACAAGACCCAGATATTATAGCATGATCCACAGACTTATCTGATCAGTTTTTGAATCCGTGCTACTTACCTCCAGGAAGGTACTGCTTTTTTTTAACGAAATCACTGGCAGATCATTATAATTCAAGGTAAAAATGCTTTTGCTATTTGAAGCTCCAAGACTTTTTTAAAAACAATTCAACACAGCCAACACTTAGAGGAGAATTTGAAACCTACAATTGATACTACTTTACAAACAAATCCTTGCATGGCATATCTTAAAACCATTCTTTTGAGATTGTTGTTTGATCAAAGGAAACACATTTGTATGCCTACACTTAAAATAATTCAGAATGCAAGAAAATCTACCTAAGATAGATATGAAAGAAACTACTAAAACCTAATTTTAAGGTATCAGGTTATATAGAAATCATTGACTAGTAATCAACCACTGAAATGAAGCCACTACTCATTTCAAACATAAAAGTTTGAAATTCTGACAGGCACAAGCATGAGGAAAAGGTATGTGATTCCACTTCACAATAAAGTAATAAAACAATATTAAAGAAGTAACAGACATCATCAAATGTCTCTGAAGAAAAGCAATCAGACAGTTTCATCCAATCTAGCAGGGTCTAGAAATCTTACCGAATTCCAATACAAAGAAGGAATTTCAACCCAAACAAATTTATGTGAACTAGACATTTTGATTTATGAAGAGTAGTTCTCACTTATTTTGTCTCAGTTGTGTTGATATAGAATTATACAGCTCATTGAACACAAGCATGAAGAAAAAAATTAACATAGTTTCAAAATCTGAATATTATTCAAAACTGAATATACTTAGTAGGAGGGAGGACTTGGATGTAGAAGTATAATGTGCTTAGTTTATTTTTAGTTTTTCATTTATACAAGCGACTTTATAACTTGATACTTTTCATAAAAATGTGTAAAAATAAGTTTTATTCCACATTTTTCCAAAAAAAATATTAGTTTGTAATTTATGCTTGTTACCTATAAATTACCATATAATGTTGAATTTTTTTTCCTCTATTGTTATTTGGCTCTTAATAATTATTTACCAATTTTAAAAACGTTAAAAACACTGAAATATAATAAAAAATCATAAAAATATGCTGTTTCTTAAAAATTCCTGAAAATTTAAACCTTGTGCAGGAGACTTAAACAATAAAGTATTAGGTTTTAAAATTTTCAGTTTTCAATTGATCATCACAATTATCAAATTGAATTTTTAAATTTCCAAAAATAGCTTTTTTCAATGCACCCCTATTGTGCATCCACTATCTCGAGAACTCAAACTTCACAACTGCACAGGATTAATTTATATTAATAACATGTTCATATAAATTATCACTTTTTTTTAAGAACATGCAGGATACTTTAATAAATATTAGTTAAAAAGTTTCAGTTATCAAAAAAGAGGACTGAACAAAAGTTTTTATCAAACTGGCCTTTTTATCAAATATCAATTTTCCTTTCAACATTTACTGATTTTTTAATATTTTGAAATACTCACACAAATTATAAATAATAAATTGTGAATTAAATTTTTAAATAAATAATTTCAAAAGCTAATCATAAAATAATTAATCAATATACATTTATGAGATAAAATGAATGTATTTAAACCAAAGAAAGAAAAAACTTACTTGATTTTTTTAAATCATCATCAGTCTCAATATAATGCATTAATGCTTTCACCTTAGGTTTAGATGGAACTAAAATATTCAAAAGAAGAAAAAAAATTTCAGATTATATGAAGCAAATTACAAAATATAAAAACTCATTGTACATTTTGATATATGAGAAATTTCCATTCATTACCAAACAATTACACAAAATAAAGTAATAGAACATGAAGCCATGACTATATTCATTAAAAATATATTATTTATAAGCTCTTATGTTTACACACATTACTTATAAAATCAAAATTCTTAGCAATTCTGTATAAAGTTAACATTATCAAAATGCATTGAAAATTTTTTTACAGAGTATTAAACTAACATGAATTTAAGTATGTGTAATAATAGTGATGAATAGTGTTTAATTACAGTATACTCTAAAAATACATAAAAATTTCTCACGTTTGAAATTTTTTCCCTCCTTGTAATTTTCCTACTTATTTTGTAATGAAAAAAAAAATGCTGATATATAAAGATATTTTTTATCCTCCTTACGATAAAAAGAATGAAAACATAAAACAAAAATCTAAATAAATATATATGCATAATTAAGTCAATAAAATAAAAAAATATAGAACATAACAAAAAATAATAAAATAACTGTGCTAAACTAAGTTTTAAAAATATATTGTAAACATTTTGTCCATTAGCAGTGCAAATGCTTACATTGGCTAATGAACAAAATCATAACAGATTCTAAAATTAGGCTTGATATTCTAATTATAACAAACTAACTTAATTACCTATATATCTGATTAATAAATTTTTCTACATACAAACATATATACTCATGTTTCACTGATATTAATAAAAACAACAGGAGGCTCTAATTATTTTAAGGATATTGCTCTATAAGAATCAGATAACTTTTTGTTATATATACACCACTCAATTGCTGCTGCTGCTGTAAGGAAAGTTGTAATGTTTACAATGTTGGAAATATGCAAATTTTGTCTGTGACACAGAAAACTACACATTTTTGATAAAAAAAAATATAAAAAAAAAGGTGACCTCTAGCATTCCTTATGTAGGAAGATGTTAAAAACAACTGACATGCATTGAATGGCATTTTAACAATGAATACAATGTCTCTGCAACATGACTAAGATGAATTGTCAGCCTGGAGGAGCAATGGTCATTTAGAGGTAAGTCAAACATCATCCATTTCAACAGAAATGTTAAGGCATTTCTTCAAATGTCATTTCTAAACTGTGTAATCGGTTTTTGAAACTGGAAATGTCCACCAAAGATCAGGACTAGATCATATGTGAGCAACAACACAAAAGCAAGTTAAGTAAAAAACCTCAGTTTACTTACATACATTAATAATGAAGAAAACAATATCAGAGCAAAAACATTTTTTTCAGTTTTACAACAGCTTTCATTCCTCACATACTTTAATATATATATATATATCACAAATTCACTCTAATATCGCAATATACTTCTTTCAACCTCTAAAATTTGCTTTTTACACAGCCACACTCTGGCATCTAATTGGATCAACTTCTATACATCGCATCTAGTTTAGTTTTTATTAACGTCGCACTAGAAGCAACACGAGGGCTCTTAGCGACGGACCTCGTAATTTTGAACCACAGTCAAAGTGACGAGGATGACACCTGAACTGGCACCCCCTCTCCTAACTTCCACACCACGCCAACTGGAGGACTTTGTGCCCGGACTGATTTAACGTGCATCAGCCCCGGTTACACGGCTCGTCTTTAGCGGCCCAGGACCGAACCCGCGACTGAACGAAAACCACCGGCCGTGAGTCCACTACCTTGACCACTAGGCTACCGCGGCCTATACATCGCATCTAACATTATGGAGGTGGAGCAACTGGACTTAGCATTACCAGCTTCTAACAAGAACGAACATCACTTTATAGCAACAGTACATTCAAAAGGCTACTCATACTAGAATTTCAACTTAAACTGTTCAAAACTAACTCCATCATGTTGGTTTACATGCTCACAGACCTATGATTTGTGTTTTATTAATAGCGGGCCACCGTACTGCCCACAAAAGGTGGCTAAAGAGCATCTCAGATGGGGACGAACAGAGTAGAGAAAAATGCTCGTCGTGGATGAACCCTGTTTTAGAGTACAACTTGACAATAGGCAAATTATCATCTAGAGAGAATGTAGCACTCTTAGAATAATCATGCATTTGTACATGAAAGTGCTCAAATTGGCAAAGGCGGAATACTGGTCAGGACCAGCAAGTCTATCAATGGCTGACCGACCTGCACATTAGCAGGAATGAAACACTGACATCTCGGCGATATAGGGGTGAGACCCTCAAAACTATTGTAGTCCCTTATGCTGTGGCAATCACGAATGAATAACTTTTCATGGTCAATAACAACTAACCACATCATGTTAGGCAAGTGGACAATTTTATTTTTGATGAAAGAATCCTTCAAATGTAATGGTCTGCATATTCCCAGACCTGAACCAAAAGAACATGTCAAGGACATTCTAGTTGATTCATTGCTGCTCATTGCTTATTGAGAAACAATTCAGCAGTAAAAAAATTTTATTATACAGAAGTAGGAGAAAATAACCCCAATCCCTCTTTGATAACCTCATTGATTTCATGCCTCATGCGTGAGCAACATTGATTTCACTAAGGGGAAACCATACACATTACTGAAACTCTTTTTTACAGCAGAAATCACATTTTTTGTTTGGATGAAACAATTACCTTTAGAATAAGAAAAAATGTTTAAGTTCTTTTACATATTAAACTTCCAACTATGAAAATAGTCAAAAAATTATTGAAGAGAAGAGTGCCCAATTTAAATCTCGTATAATAAATAATTTAACTAATATTTGAGAAAATACACAATTAATAATCACTATGATTAATTGATAGAATTGACATTACACATTATTTATTTACATTTTGACTAAATAATCTTTAAATAATTATTTAAAATTGATTAATCTCATGAACTTGTCAATATCTAAAATGAGAAAAAAAAAATGTAAATGTAGGAAGTAATTAAAAAATAATATACAATATAATTGTAATTAAATTCCTCAGTTGTAGTTTTTGTTAACATATGAGTAAACAGTTCATACAAAAATAAAGTGTACATAGTCAACAAATTACCAATAATTTTTTTCTTTAAAAATTACATCCTAGGAATGGTAAGTGTAATTTTTTTTTAACGTTTTAGATGCCTGAATACATAATTGTGTTCAACCACCCTGTTATAACAACTGAGAAAATAAAGCAAGTGTAATCCTTCAGAATATCACTGTAAGAACTTAATATAACAAAAATCTTATCAGCAATCATAAAAAATAAGCGGTGGTATTATGTCTTTAAATATTTACAATTATCAATAGAAATCAATTGTTTGGTTCGAAAATTTCATTCTGATTTGAAAGATTGCATATGATGCATCTCTTTTGCACTGAAGTAAATATCTTTTTTCCCCACTTTTTACTAAGATCTTTGAAAAAGTTTCACATTTTATATCCTTGTGTTAAGATTTTTTTCAGTGCCAAGTTCACCATCTCACACATGCAACTCTAGCTTATTTCAGAAAATAACAATTCCAAATGTTACTCAAAAAGCCTCTGTTTTGCTTCAAAGTGTGAGATTAATGTGCTAAATTCTGTGTTTCTTAATTAATGAGAATATCCTGCATCTAACGAATATAAGGTATAAAAAGAATAATAAATACAATTATGACACAATCATTCTTAGAAAACTATTACAATCTTTCAATACAAGATATTATTTTTAAAATTGAACTACCTTTGGGAGGTTTCTTTTCTTCTAATTGTAAAATCTGTCTCCTTCCTCCTTTGAGTTTTTTCCCCATTATGCAAGAATGGCTAACATGAAAAGATACAATATATACATAAAATGATTGTTTACTCTAATTCCTTAAAAATAAATAATTTAAATTCCTTAATATTTTAAAGCAACAAAAGTTCTTATTTTATAAAATCGCATACAGATGTTTTTAAAATTTAAAAGGTATTCTAGTAAACTAATCGAAAATAGCACATAAAAAAAACAATACTGATTGACATGGCGATCAATGGTATTAATACACTGTACAAAAAATAAGTGTTTAACTTTCAAGTGTTTAAGTATATATGAACTAAAATATTTATCAAAACTGTAATATAACAGAAAATATCTCCAAAAATAAAAATAAAAAATGTTATGCATGATATCTTGTAGCTGAAATAATTTTTCATCTCATCTAGGAAAATTAGACAAAATCATTAAACTTCAAAACACAATATAACACTCGTATATATTCACCTAAGTACTCTGTCTACCTCAAATGTGAGTGTTATTTTTACAGTGTGTGTGTGTTGCAAAATTCAAATATATGATCACCTTAATAGTTTGAAATCCAACTTGTTACCAGAGAAGAACAATTTTAAATTCGTATCTTGTGTCTTCAATTTCAATTAAATAGCATACTATGTAATTTTTTTACATCTTTATTAGCAGGACAATATTCTGTTAAGGAATTCAAATAATTAAAAACAATTAATTTTTTATATGTTTACTCACTAATTAACTACATTTTAAATTGCATTTTATACCTTTCGAAAGCAAAATCACACAAAAGAAAATTCAAGACATCTATTTAATGTTTCTAACTTCTTACCACAAATCTTGCAGAACTTTGTTAAACAAAAATTACCAATAAATTACAAAGTTGAATCTCCCTTATTTATCTTTCCTCTTAAAAGGATTGGGAAAAACATTATCTAAAGCAAAGTATGTGCATCAAGATTATTTTTAAAGAAGAAAAGTACCATAATTACTCACTCAAAAAAAACCCTCTTATATTTAAGAAAAACTGCTTTGTCTGTGTGTGTGTCCCCTTTTCTATAATTTTATGTTACTGGGTCATTTTCATCTTTTATTTTTCATTATTTTAACAATTTATTTGTTTTCTAAAAACATATTTCTTGAAACATAAACTGCAATAAACAAAAATCCTATATTTCTTTCATCAGTTATAAGCAATACAATCAAGAATCTAAATTTGAATATATCAATCTATTTGAATTTAATACAGAACTTTAATTTTGCTATTGTGACATAAAAATGTCAATTTTAATACATAATATTAGTCATTTTTAATAACATCTCATATACGTTGGTTTTTAGTATCAGATCCTTGTTTATCACAAGTATTTTATCAAAAGATAATGATCTAAAAAAAAGTTAATAAAATTCTTTCTGAAATTTAAAAAAAAAATGTAATATATATGTGTGTGTGTATAAATATATATGTATATGTGGTGTGTGTATAAATATATGTGTATATGTGGTGTGTGTATATATATACATAAATGGGGGGGTGTCATCTAGGAGTATTTAAAAATATGACAACTATTTCTTCACAAACACACAAACATTTAATGCATTGACAAGAGACAATTACACTATAATAATAAATATGACACAATTGTTTAACAATTGATTCAAACATAATGACAATGTCCGCACCCAAGCACTTAAAAGAATATCAGTCCCTAGTTGTTACAAGAAACCGATTCTGCAGTCTGTCCATTCCAGCCACTGTACACTGAAAGAGTGAATCCTTCCCTTTTCTCAAACTACAATAGAACCACAGAATGCCTGGTGTCTCAGAGCATGCTCTGTAGATGTCTGCTCAACAAAGAGCAACAACTGAACGAGACATTGACTCAATAAATCTTTGGAAATCCCCCGAAGGAACATTAACCCTTTCCAGTAAAATGACGAGTCTAGCTTGTCATTGGTTTTTCATGCGATATCACATAATGAGGAGCTACACTCGTCATTGGTTTTTCATGCCATACTGCCCAATGACGAGTTATACTCGTCATGTGACTAAAGTTACTGTTGAATATGATAATTAATTTAGTTTAAAATTTCTGGTGTACTGAATTTGGCAACACATTTCTTACTGGTGGAAATATCTCAGATCACTATCACACATTGTTTGCCGTTAGAATTTCTTGGTACAAGTCACAGCCAAATTGATGCTAGTCTGCAAGATTTCATACCAGTAAACATTTAGTGTGAACATCGGTCAATATATAGTTTTGATAAAGGAAAAACTTGTTGAATAATAAATACCATAATGGATAAGAGTAGTGCAGATTATGAAGGCCAAGGTGGTTGGGACTCGTGGGTGTCCTTCATATAGTGACACCCTGGCTAGGTTGCAGGCTAAAAGATGGGGACATTTTCCAAAATACATTCCAACTCAGAATATAAGAAAACCTACTAAGAGGTGCCGTGTGTGTTACAAGAATAGAATTAGAAATGAGACTCGGTGGCAGAGTAAACAATGCAGGATTCTTTTTCACTTACCAGAGTGTTTTGAAAAGAACCACACACTTGAAGCATATTAACTATAAACCTTATTAAGGTTTTACTTTGAATTTTTTTTTAATTTTACCATTTCTGATATTATTTAAAATATATAAAAATGGATATTAATTAAGAATATATAATGAATTAAAAATATGTATTAAGAATGTAAGAACTATAAAAATGAAACAAGTTTTTTTTAAGTAAAAATTAAATGGTTATTTCATGCTCAGATTTTCATTATTAAATCATACTAGAAGGGGTTAAATCATGCTGCCTCTACAGCTGTCCATAATTATAAGAGTTTCCAGTACAAGATGTTGTACATGAACTGACTTTTCAATCATGTCCCAAGTATGTTCAATGAAAATCATATCTATTGATTTAGGTGGCCAAATTATTAACCGGAATTGTCCAGAAGGTTCTTCAAACCAAAAACAAATGATTTTGGACCCTGACATGGTGCATTATCATCCTGAAAAATTCCATTGTTATTTTCGTACATGAAGTCCAGAAAATTTTTACATGAATCCCTAAAGTACAAATGAAAGTTCTGACAATGCACTGCCCAATTATACATTCCTGATATGATGCTACTGCCATATGGATATTTACATATGGGTATCCTATGACTTTTGGCAGTTCATTGTATACATATATATTAATACACTAATTAGACTACTTCTTTAAGAATATTATATTAAATTCATTGCTAAAAAATATAAACATAATAAAAGCATATGCTACAAGGGAGACAAGCCAGCAATAATTTAGCTTATCTCTATTAACATCTCTACAAACTAAAACATATAAATAACAATAAGATATCTTATTTATTGAAATATAGATAACCCAATGATCTTTAGTTGTAATAATTTTGTAGTTAAAACTATTTTTTCCTTTTATCCTAAATATTCAAATTTAAAATAGACAAATAATAATAATCAATCTGAATTTCTAGATGTAGATCTGAAAAGTAGGGAAAATAAATTAAACACTAATATTTATGATACATAAGATTCTTTTAATTTACAGATATATTCAATTAATTAATTATACAATAATAATAACTTAGTAACTAAAAGATCAGAAAATCAGAAAGAAATTATTAACAAAAACACTTTTTTATTTTTTAATATAGGTGTATAAATTCCTTAAGATATACAATGATAAAAAAAAATTTAATAGAGAAAATTTTAAGTCTTATAGAGTCTATATCAATCACAATTTTTTTAAACATTACCACAAAATAAATCTGTCTGGTATTCACTTTTCTGTTTTAATACCTTTAAATTATATACAAGAGCAGTGGAAGATCCAGAGAGTGGACAAGGAGGCATGTACTCCAATACAATACCCTGTCATGTATGTGTGTGAGTGTGTATAAATATATACACACACATACCTACACAGGCTTCAAAAAGTTAAAGTACAACCAGTCTTTTGAATCAAATTTGAAAACAAATGAGCACAGATACATAAATTTAGGAAGAATTGTGCTTTGAACAATTATTGAATTCAGATAATTTTAATTTCAAGCATGATTTATAAATCAACAAGTGCATTAATTGCAAAATGCTGAAATGGGAAAATGCTGAAATGGGAAACAATGCCCATACATTGAGAAACCCTTATTCCAGCCCAATTAATGCCTTCTGAGAACTCAAAGCATGCACCTGTTCGCTGAGATAGTCCCTAAGTTGTCTTACAGAATTAAGCTCCAAAGCTCAAGCTGCATTCCATCAGCTAAAAATCTTGATCTTTGATATTCATCAGTAAGCCTAGCTCAGTGAGGTTGGGCAGTCTCATACATTAAGGTGAAGCCTATCAAAATAGCACCAGGATATGGCATGACATATATAATAAAAATCTCATCTCAATATTTCACAGTGCACAGAATTCTTTCATACACCACTTGCAGGTCAGTGTGACCAACCAGAAATTTCAGCCAAAAACTTGATTCCTCTTCTCTACACCTGTTATGTTAGATGTTATTACAATGTTAGATTTGAGGTATTTGGTCTTTGTTTGTCCAGATCAGCAAACCACCTGAATCCCTCTCCAAAATAAACCAAAACTTGATGTGAAGAGTACAAAAACTCATTGCAGTCTGGTTCAGATAATATGCTCTCTAAACCAAAGTAAAAGGCACTTTTATAATGTCGATTAAGAGGATACACATAAAGTGTGTCTAGCATAAAGGTATTGATTATGAAGACATTTGCACTTCATAGTAGCAGATATTGTCCTCTCTTTTGCAGTACAATGATCTGAAATGAGCTCAGACATCATAGTGTTCATCCTCCTTCAAGCTAAAAGGATTATAAAGAGATCTTGCGCAGAGGTAACATATTTTCAGCCTGGAACAGAACTTCATGATGCTGAATTTTCAGATTCACATTCATCCAAGAGTCTTTATACCACACTACAAGACACATTGAGACAACTAGCAGGATCAGCTACTGATGACCCCATTTCCATCCATCAGAATGCCTGCCATCTAAAAGAATCCTAAACATTTCCAATAATACCTTAGAACAAATATTAAAGATCATAATGCATTAAGAAATTCCTCACAAATTATGTAAGTGAAATATTTGCAGAGTTCTTCAACTGTTACATGAGTGCCCCATTCTTTAAAGAAAATAGTGATAGATATAATTGAATTGGTCATTTTGAAAAGGGGCCATCTCCCCATTTACAAATTTTACAGATGATGCAAAAAACATTATTTCCATAATATTTCCAGAAAATTTAAATCAGTAATTTTTTATCATTAAAGAACTTTATACAGGATGTAAAAATGTCTACATAACTATTTATGGCTCTACATAACTATTTATGGTTAATTTTTTAAAGCTTACAATTATATTCTAAAATAAACTACTTAAATCTTAGAAATAAAGTCATTTGTTTCATGACTAAACAAATAAAATCAAATTAATTTTATACTATTAAATTTTAAAATACAAAGCAATCATATTCAAAAAAAATTGATAATATCATTTAATGATAACTTATTTTTAATTTTACCAATTTATTAAATTTTATTTTAAATTTAAAATTCATTGAAATGAAGAGTTATTATAATAACTTTAAAAAGAATCACTTAGCTCAAAAAAGTATTTAATTATAGCACATAAAAAACACAAAATCAAGAGGGAAAAATTAAATGAAATAAATATATTTTCATTATTTTAAATAGGAGAATTTGTTAATGAAAATTGCCTTAAGTTTTTTCAAAGCTGTTATCAATAAAAAGAACTTCAGGATGTGAATATCAGAGTATTTTTTCAATTGTATAGAACTCCATCAATTAAATGACTTTCATTCTGAAAAAAATCCATTACACAAGTTTATATCAAAATGATGTTCTGATTGCAAATCAAACTTTTTTTTTTTAGATATGTCAATATATATTTCCATAATAATTTCAATCAATTTTTTCAAAGATAAAAACTTTTAACATTCAACGGGCACTTTATTCGAAATGAATTCTTAGTATCTGGTCTTTGATGTTGCACATTATAAATTGAAAAATCAAATATAAACATTTCCCTATCACAGAATTTCAATCACCTGAATTCTGAAAATAAGGAATTACAAATGTAAGTAGAAAGGATTAGAAGTTTCAAATGAAAGAATCTACTTAAAATTATCACTCAGATGACTTAGTTACAAAGGGAAGGGGGAGAGGAAGAAAATTCAGAAAAAATTTGTCAAAAACCTCCTTTCATCAAGCAGTAAATAAAAAAATATATATAAGCCTTCCACTTTTGTATCATGACATTGATATCTAATTATTAATTCTTCTTTGCTTTTTAAGTGCTCTGAAATTTAAAAATTTAAGTTAGAAAATCTACGTAAATTATTTAAGATAATACTTTCCTCAAAATTTGTTTTTAACTTTTATTAATCCTAAGCCTTTCATTTAATCTCTTATAAACTGAAGATCAAGCAAGCTAACATTAAAAGTTATACTCAGTTGTAATTTTTTTCCCCCTTTTTCACTTCTACAGACAAAACTAGCT
Source organism: Nephila pilipes (assembly GCA_019974015.1). NCBI lineage: Eukaryota > Metazoa > Arthropoda > Arachnida > Araneae > Nephilidae > Nephila > Nephila pilipes. The sequence goes on along the minus strand of BMAW01110891.1, from coordinate 110,571 downwards.
TGTGCATTCTCCTCAAAATGTGTGATCAAAGTCACAAAGCCCTATTAATTTTTGAGGAAAAATTTTAAAAAGTAAAACAAACAAGAAAACCTCTTTATGTAATTTGTAACTATGTACATTAAAAAGACAAGGTATATAAATATTTGGCAGTAGGGAATCCTAAACTATAAAATTGAGCATGCTCTAACATGGATATGGTAAAATGATAACTTGAACATAATAAAAACTCAAAATTTTAGGAAGAACTTTAATCTTACACAAAGATAATTTAAAAATATAGCTGAATATAAATAGATTGAAATTAAACTACTTCATTCACCAACATAAAATATATATATTTCGCTATATAAAGAAGAATATTATATTATTTTAAAAACTTAGTTAAAAGATGACATTTAAATTTGCTTTAGAACAATTGTATTCACTAATCTGCTTTAAAAAATGTACATATATTGATCAAAAATTTAACTGTCTTACACAAATTCAGTACAAAATATTAATTTTAAAATAATTTTTTGATACTAAGAATAAATTCCCTAAAAATACTATTGCAAATATCCACACAAATATAGAATAAATTGCAATAGTATAAAATTAAATCAATGAAAATGGTATATAACACTCAATTCTTCATAAAATTTTAAGAAAAGTAATAAAATTAACATCGTAATATTGAAGTATTTGAAACAAAATGAATCAAAATCAAATCATTGTTTCAAAACAATTTTTTTTTTTAAAAAAAAAGTCATATAATATCTTCAACTATATTTAAAAACTTAAAGCAAAAAAAATTGTTATAAAAATGCCCAAAATTGTATTTAAGTATGTGTGACTATGGCTTATAAACTTGTTAATTATACTATATCCTTAAAATTTAGAAATTTTTCATAAATAAGCAAAAAATAATAATTCAATTTAAAACACATAACAAAACAATTTTTTAACAGCTTAAGTGCAAGAAACATGATACAAACCATAATTTGTACTTATAATGATTGATTGAAAATTAAATTTAAACAAAAAAGCAATACATTTTCGGCGTATGACGTTTTCTCCCAAGACATCAGGGGATGTTTTTCTATCCCATGTCCCATGGGGGGGAGAGAGTTGTTACATACTCCCCTCCCAGTATCATTGTGATGATGATATGAAGAGAAACATTGGCTTGTATAGAAGGTTGCTTTGATTTCTTTTTTTTTTTCAGCCATTACTGAAATTGATATGCAACCCCTCCCTGTTGAATCAGTAGGTATAGGCTGTCAGTTGAAGCAGATAAAGTCGCTTGAACATTAAACGGCAATTGCGCATCCACAGATTTTTTAGAAAATCTTCCACGGTTTTGTTTAGTGAGAGCTCTTGCATTTGTCTAAATATGAAACTTATCGTACTTAGACAAATGCGATATCATCTAAGTCGTGGTTTTTTATGGTCGAGATGCAAATCGGAAAGTAATTTTTTAATTTGCTGAGTTTTAGAGTCTTGAAACTCTGAAATTAATCTATTTTATAGAGCTACAAATTTTTCTGTTGCTGGGGGGGGGGGGAGGATTGAGAATGATTTCTGAGATGTAGGCTAGAGTCTCTAAATCAATATTTGCAATTAAGCAGGAGAGTTTAGTTTTATCTTTAATTATTTGTGCAAGGTCAAATGTGGTTTTGCACTGCTTGACCCATAAGGCAATATTTGACTTTCAATCTGGTGGGATTCACACTCCTACTTTGTTAACATTTGAAACTTCCCCCGAGCCAATCAATTTAAACACCAAAGAAATAAACCACAATATATTTCCAACAGACTCCCCATTATTATGGGGAGAAGGGGAATTTAAACAAATAAGATTTTATTTGAATTTAATTTCAAAATAAAACTAAATATATAGAAAAAAAATTGAGTAATTAATCAAAAATGCAATTTACTGGAAAAATAACCCATCAAAATAATGTGTTCACCACTAAGCACGAAGTCACACATTTTGGGAACCTTTGATTAAGATTTGTTTTCTTCACAAGTAATTAAGATACATATATTTCTTATTTTTTTCATTAAATATTAAAGTACCTTGTTTCATTAGTAATTTTTTCAAAATGTTTGTTTTGTAAATTTTACTTTTTAATATTTCTAAATTTTTGCAAAATTACCATTTTTTACTTCTTTAGAAAAAAAATCACTAAAAATAATTAAATCAAGAATGGAAGTTTAGGAATATTGAACACAGAAAAAAAAGTTTTTTTTTTTTTTGTTTAATCATAATAAACAGGGGTTGATAAAATTAATCAACATTGTGGCAGATGTATCTCTGTTACCCCCATCAGATGCCAAGTCTCCCATTTTGGGACCATATCATATCTTTTAACCACACAAATTTTTTTTAATCTAAACCAAACATGATTAGAGACATATATTGAACCTCAAAATATACAAAACTTTTAATTATTTCAGCATGGTTCATATGGCGGCAATTAACGGGTTAAATTTACTTGGAAGTGAATATTTTTAAAAGATGCCTTAAATGGTATCATTTACAGTGTTTCTCAACAGATATACCAGTAAGATTAGGTAAAATATATAGGACATACCTCTCTTATCCCCAACAAATTCTAACTAATGAAGCATTGAACAGGATCTACTGCAATACAATAGGAATTGCAATTAAAATTAAAAAAAATTACAAGTGAAAGTGAAGTACTGCATGCCCCTTGGCAACTTTTGAGAAAAAATGCCAACTTAGAAAAGAGATCACCAAAGTAGTGAATATTATGAAGTAGAGTAATGAACTTAAATCTTAATCACCACATTTAAATTGTTATCACACCTAAAAGTCACCCAATAGCTATGGAGCACAAGATACTTCACTTGAATCAAAGAATTATTCAACAATCCAAATGAATAAAATAAACAATTATTAATAACAAACAAACATTGAGTAAAAAAAATCTGCTTGTTGATAAAATGCTTCTAGTCGCCTATCTCTACTCAACTTCAAGGTCTGCTTAGCAAAACTTTATGGCTGTGATTCATGATAAAGAAAAAATTACATTTAAAATGACATTCCTTTATCAATATTAACATAAAGCCAATGTCATGATTCAAAATTCGCTATTAAAAATTACAAAATTATAAGGAACATATAATTTAAAAAAACAATGAAAATGTGTTGAAAAAGCTTATAACTAATTATAAATCAACTTTTGAACACAAGTATTAAAACCAATTAAAAATATATCAATTGGATGCATTTGTGCAAACTGTGCTGAAAACAAAAAAAAAAGTGAAAAAGGAATTTTTTTTATATTATTCTAAAATTTAAAGAAAATTTTCCTAACATAATCAATAAGAATGTATAAATCTTCTATCAATTACCAAAAAAAAAAAACAGATTGTTATCATTTAATCACATTGTTATTTAATAAAATACTATAACATCAATGGTAGTAGATAAGGGAGGGATGCAAATATTTTGAAAAGCAAATAAATACCGAATGAAACAAATTTATTGAATCTTGGTACTTACAATCACTGAAAGTTTAAAAAGTAATCTGATTAAAAGTAATTAGTTCTTCAGGGAAAAGATTTGACAAACACAACAATAATCCAATTGCTTTTTCATGAAAAATATTTTTATGCAATTTTGAAATTCAAATATCATCAGAATATTTTTTTGAAACAAAAAACCGCTGTTTCATTCAATAAAAAAATTCAAGCAATAATTCGATATATATAATGATATAGTATAAAAAGTAGCCAAAGGATATGAAAATAAAAACTTACCAATCAATATTTGTAACGTTAATTCAGAAAAATGAAGTCAATATATATCATTACATGCTTTTTATAGTCATTTCTTGATCAGTGAATAACAGATTCAAAATAATTAAAAATATCACATTTTCAAGTAAATGATAGTCTAATAATGTCCACAGTTCCGTTTGATTGCTTAATAAAAAATTACATGCGATTTATACTTCGATTGATTCGAAGGAAAAAGTCTGATTTTGTAAATTCAATAATATGATTGAGATGTAAAACTTAAAGGTATAAACAGTAATATTTACATTTTTTTCCTTACAAAATTATACCCTGTACTTGCTCAGTTATGAACCGGAAACTAAGAATTATTGCAGGGCAACCATATAAATCCAGAATCCCCTTTTTGCTTTAAAACATATATGAGCGATGCTTAAGGCAATTATCAATTAAGAATATGAAAAAATTAGATTTTTTTTTTTTACTTCATCTGGTTTCATGAGAATCATATGGGTGAGCTAAACTTCAAAGAGCCATTCAAGTATTCACAAAAATGTTTCATGTTTCCGGTTTTGCAGTATTTTTAGACCTTCCCTTATTCTGATTTTAGTGAAATATCCATAACATCTCAACAGAAGAGATGCATACATTTTAATTTTTATTTTAAAAATATTTTCTTGTAAAAATTGAATCAAAGTAACTTTGTGATTCAATCTATAACTCTAGGAGAAAGGGATATGAGACGTAGCCAGTGGTATGAGCTCTAATGGATGGCTCCAACTTTTGAATGTTACTTGCTCATTTCTAATGTTTCGCTTTTTCGATCAGATGATCAGCTACTTTCAGCAATCTCTCCAAAATTGTTAACCATTTTTCGACTTTGATTTCAGTTCCAGAAAATCTGTACGTTACACCGTCAACACTGTGCCGTGTAATTGATCGGTTAATTGCTCAGTTTGGCGATCTTGGCACGTTTCGATTAAACTTTCAACCCCGCTAAGTAAAGACAACCCAGCTAAGAAAGGTCTTCGATATCTCAAAAGCAATCTTTCTCTTTCGATTACCGTTTCATTGCGTTCGAATTTTACCAATTCTATGTGGTAGGCTCTCGCAACAATAAAATGGTAACAATGGAATCTAACGAAACGCTATAGATGTTTAAATGCATCAATTGCTTCTCGTTGTTTCACGTTTCGTTCAATTTTCTCCTAAAAAACTTTAAGACACAATAGTAGACTAACGTTACAGGACATTATATCTGAAAAACCATGTGATATTTTAGCCAAATTTATCGCTCGTATATGACTTGCGTCATTTTCAAACAATCAAAGTTTTTCACATTTCCCCAACGTTTACCCAAAAAAGGAATTTTAACTCAACATGTCTTCAGAATCCAAAGTTAAAATAGCACGAGGTCCGTCGCTAATGGCCCTCGTGTTGCTTCTAGTGCGATGTTAATGAAACTGAAAACTATATTAGTAACATTAATTTTAACTTATATAAAAACTTTTAATTTATTTTAAGTATAAACACAACTAGCTTATGCATATATAAATATCATTCCAGTAAGATTAAAATACGTTGGGCCAAACGTAAGGCAAAATTCACTGAAAAATATTAATTGTATAGTATCATAAAACGATACATAGAAAAACTTAGTTAACAGGTATTTCACAGGCTTTCTTTGTTCAGATTTCACGGAAAATTTATTGTTGGGGGTGAGGATCTAATTTTATAATCAGTTGTTTTAGCATTATATGAATTTAATTTATAGTTAGTTCAAGTGCTAAAAAATAACAAAAGAAAAATTCACACCGTCATATGCTTAATAGACAGCTTGAACTACTTATTTTCATATAAAATTTGAAGAGTTCATTATAAATGTTAAAAATTTTAATAAGTCAAAAAAAAAAAAAATGATAACCCAATCCCAAAGATAAGATAGCAGGGGGGATGCCTTATCGATACCATTCGAACAGTAGGTACACACGCTAACCTTGTCAAGATATCCAGCCCAACACGACAAGCGAGGGGGGGACTATGACGTCACTTTCATCCCCTGTAATACGGGGCTTAATACTCGCGAGTCCTCGAATAAGATCATTAGGCTCCTCGGCCACTTCATTAAACTGATATGTATAACAAATACACATCATGTGTGGAATGGATATAGACATGAAATATTTTTTTGCCGAATAATTTATCCATCGCGTGAAAATTCACAAGTCGTAAATCGCCATGCGAATTTAAAAAATTAGAAATAAACCGCTTTTTCATTCTTATTCGATAAGTTTTTTATGACAGGTAATATATGATTAAAGCTTATTAATTATATTTTGCTGTTTTTTTTTACAACGTTTTTCTGAATTTCACTTGCTATGTGTGTGTGTGTTATCAAATTTTCTATCATTAATTTAACCAACTTCCCATCAAGCTAGAGCTTTGAAATTTTGGGAATCGTTCATACTCGCCTAACAATGCAATATTTAGACATTTGCTACAAGTTTTAACTAATATTTTAATAAGTCAAAATATTCTTTCCCCTCGGCGCTTTTAGGATTGAGGAAAAAATTTCTTTCCCCCTCTGGGAACACCGGGAACTCCCCATACGCCACATGAGGTATCGTAAAACTCACAAAGGGAAGATAGTAAGGGTGTCTGACTTTCAGTCAGTAATCATTCGCAAGAGAGAAAAATTCCAATATTTGGAGATGTGTCTTATCACAATAATTTTTTCTGAATTCTGGTTACCATTTTTTTAATAGAATGACTTACAAACTTTCAAATGCATGTTTTGATTTTGTGAGTATTATGAATTTTTTAATGCGCTCACAAATGTCTCTTTTTAAGTAAATTTTAAAGTAAAAAATTATTATGTATTTCACTTGGTGTGTGTGTCGTCAAATTTTCGATCGTTAATTTAACCAACTTCCCAACAAGCTAGAGCTGTGAAACTTTGGGAATCATTCTTACTCGCCTAACAATACGATATTTAGACATTTATGAAAACTTTTAACTAATATTTCAATAATTATTTATTAATAAACTTAAAAACGTTGTTTTTAAAAACGTTGGTTTTTATCTCGAATTTTTTATTATTAAATAATCAAATACATTTTGTCAAAACTTTGCTAGAATTTCATTAATGTTTACCTTGGAAATATTTATGGTGATGATTTTTTAGATTATATTCATGAAATATTTTCAGTCGTTATTTGATTATAGTTATATTTTACAGCTCCAAAATAAAAATAAAAAAATTTACTTGGAATAATTTACATTACTTGTAATAACGTAATTGTTCGTTTTTAATCATTTTTTTAACACTGATATCTCTTGGCGTAGGTTCACAAACAAACAAAAGCAATTCCAAAGTATTGATGTTTTAAGCATTTATATTTGCTCTTGCATCCCTTCAATGTATAATTATTAAAACTATATTTTTATTTACCTTACATTTCATTTTATTCATGACTCGCATAAGTTTTACAAAAACCTTCTTAGAAACATGAATATTAGATGTTAATGATTTTTTATTTTATTTTTTGATTGCAACTTTATTTCAGCTCCAACAAATGTGTGCATAAGTTTCTTCTATCCTATTTTTCTTTTGAAAAATGATGTATTAACTATTTAAGTTAATTTATTATCTATTAAATTTTCTAAGAGTTTAAAAGCAACTAAGTATGTAATTTGCTTGCCAATGTGAAATTCCACATGTCTTCGAAAATTTATTCTCCAATTTTTATAAAGGTATTTGCATTCCAGCTGAATATCATTAGTATCATTTTCAGAGAAATTAAGAAGAACTATACGATTAGTTTCCTGCCTATGTTAATAAATATTACAAACACTACAGAAAATGTATTTACTTCCAATTTGTGCTTGTTGCTGTCCATCCTATGTGTGCATTAGGCTTGCGTTATTCAGTTTTGATTTACCAAGTAAATTTTGCAGAATTGGTATATACCTGCAGATATTTAATCATGATTACATTATAAGTAAAATAAATATTGTAGTACGAGAAGGGAGTTTTTAAAAAGTACTAATATTAGGAATGGGAAATTATGAATTAGGAGGGCGAAATAGAGTAACTCATAGCAGTTTTGTCCACTGATCGTTTCCCCCTTTTCTAAGAAGTAAAAGAGTATGAAGCCCTTCGCATCACAAAAAAATAACTACCAAAACTTTCTTCCGGCCGATGAGAACACCTTCGCCTTATTCGGCTGACCTCAGTAGCCTAGTGGCGATGATGGTGAACTCTCAGCTACCATTGTTTCCGTCCAAACGTGATTCGAGTCTCAATGCCGCTATTGACCTACTGTGTTGTGGAGCTGATGCACATTAAATCTGTCGATGCTGTAAGTCTTCCCATTGGTAGGATGTAGAAGTTTGAAAAGGGAGGTGCTAGCTCAGGCTAGCTACTCTTCAATAACCCTTGTGTTGTTTTTTAGTGCGTCATTAATTAACAATCAATGGATCAAACAATTTTGACTGTTAATTGATTTCTAGTGCATACTAATGAATCTAGGTCTCTTGCGGTGACAACTCGATGAAAAATAACGACAACTCGGCGTGGAAGAAATCAAATTTTGATTGAACAGTAGATGATTGTTAAATCAAATCTGACCTATGAATCGGTGTCAAATTTGTTTTGCACCATTTAACAGATGGAAGCACATAATGGTAACATCAACTTGCCACAAGAGTGCCTTCAAAAATAGATACTTTTTGAACCAAACTCGTATATCTAAAAACGGTTTTAAACGATTTAATGTTAAACAGTACTAATTTGCATGTTTCTTGAAACTCAAAATTTGAATATTTTTTTACGTGTTTGGTTCAGTGAGCGCAAATATATAAGAAAGGTCAAAACGGTTTTAGCAGAATTAAATATTAAAGAGTATTAAAATGTGTATGTTCTTGAAACTCAAAACTTGAATCTTTTTTGTGTGTTTGAATTAGTGAGTGCAAACATATATGAATTAAGGAGAAACATCATTTATTGTAAATATGTATTTGTATTTTTTAAATGGTTAAAATAGTAGGTTGGTCTTATTAAAGTCGCACTAGAAGCAACACGAGGGCTACTGGCGACAGACCTCGTAATTTTTAACCTCTGTCAGGTGACGATTTAAATGGTTAAAGGAAAAGGCCCAAAAAATCTTTATTGAAAACATCAAAATCAAAGTGTTCTTTAAAAAAGGCGTGAAAAATCCGTCAGGAGTCCTAATTAATTTAGGATTCCTGAAGGAGAGTTTCAATGAACTTGGTTTTAGATTTTATTTAATTCATGTGTAATTTATGCTTGCATCAAAGTATCTCTCATTATGTACAATGTACTTATTTATGCCTCGTATGCAGATGCATACAAAAATGAGAATTTTCTGAGTTAAAAAATTACATAGTTATTTTTAATGTAGTGAAATAACTTCATAAACCAATATTTATACAGAAGGTCAAATAGTTAGTTTGAAGATTAATATCATTAATAAAGAAGATTTTTTTGGGGGGGGGGATATTTTAACAATTAAATAACTTTATCTTTGAGAATTTAGAAAATAGTCATAAGAAAGAGAATTTTCCACTCCTTTCTGAAATACCTGTGATTAAAAACAGGATGTTTAAAAACTCATGGGCAAAAATTTAAGGGATGATAGAAAACATATAAACAAGCAATTTTCATCGTACAATGCCAAGACGGAAAGCAAGCAGGAGAAACACTACCTTTACAACCTTTAGGTTTCCAGAGCTTTCCCATTCGCAAGACCCTACATAAAATGCCTGTCCGACTTTTCCTGATTACTATAAGTTGCCATGCCTCCTGAAATCCACGGTAGAAACGACAATGTGTAACAAACAATGTGTAAACGCGCTTTATGCTTTTTATTATTATACTGCCTCTATTCCGTCTATTTCGTCACCTGTAATCCCTAAACTTTCCAACTCCCAAAAGCGTCTCATTTCAGCTGAGACCAACTCCCTTTCATTCAGAACGAAATTAACCAACGTAGAATCAGTCACTTCATCACATCTTCCTTGTAGCGACCATCCAAATATAATTTCTATAGCTACCAATGATGAATTCAACCATTGAAATCCTTTTATCAAATCCCAGTAATAATCTGCTCTCACTAACAACAAAATCTGACAGTCGCTAGACAACTCCTTAAAATCAATTGTCAAAGCTAATCCCCTATGCTACATTTCAGCACATATAGCCAGATCTAGAACCCAAATTGACGTTCTCGATATTTCGTCTATATCCAATGCCTCTACAACCACTTCTCTTCCGTCCAAAATATTTCGCAATTTCATCTCTACTTTGTGACAGACCTGCAACCTAAGATTCTTAGCTCCAAATGAATAAATATTTAATCTCTCTCTCTCTCTCTCTCTCTCTTTCCGATCCTATAATTTTCAATACCCACTTCTCAGAAATACTTTTTTTGACAAATGTTAATTCACTACCGTTGTCAAATAATGAAAATATACAATCCGACAATTTAGTACCAATTATTTCTACTCTCCCACATTGCAATAAAATCTCTCTCTCTCTCTTTTTTTATCATTAGCCATATAATTAGCGGTAGTGGCTACGACTTCATTACAAATTTTCTCCGAATCATTTTCCGTTTTCTGAGTTTTAGAATTTTCTAATTTGAAATAAATGGCTCGAGCGTGTCTGCATTTACAGAAAGAACAGGCAACTGCATTTTTTGACAAAACAGTTTAATTTACAACATAAAAAACATCTCTTTTTCCGCAACAGTTTTTCTCTCTTTTTACTAGTATTCGAATTTTTGCACAGATGAGAAGGATGTAATTCACAGCAAAATAAACATCCGCTGACAGATGTATTCGATAACAATTCACTGGCTGATGGTATAAATTTATTACGATTGGGTGCGCCGAACTGACAGCGAACGAATTGTTTACATTGAGAATTTGAATTCCGAGATGGGGGAAAGAACTCGACTGCATGCGAAAGGCTCTCCCACGCGCGCTGATAGCGTTACGTAAGAAAGTCATCAATTCTTCCAGATTGTGGTTAGCATACCCCCAAATCTACTCTCCGCCCATTGCTATATATGCTTCTTAGCTTACGGCTACAGCATCCAATGACAATGAGAGCTCTCGTAATTTTACTTTCCTAGTTTCTTTCGGCAGTTCCTCATTCTGTCGAACGCCCAGGCTTTTGTTGCCTTGATCCTAACTTTGATAGCTTATTCAAATTATGTAAAATTTTAATTAATTATGATTTTCTTTTATAAATAATGATGAGAGGGCAAATTTAAATTGTTAAATAGGTACCTCGTAATTTTAGCCGTTACCGTTGTGGTTAGTGTCAGAAATCTGAATTTTGCTATATTCTAATGCATGGTCACTAGGGAAAAGTTTTAAAATAATTGCTCTAAGCATAACACTATAAGTATCTGATTTCGCACCCAAACTATCTAAAATACGAATTTGCGTTTGACATGTATAATATAAATCTCTTAACTCTTATAAATTACTAGAACTTTTTAAGGGTGTCATGTTTAACAATTTTGTAATATGGGCATTAATTAACACGTCATTCTGGCCAAATGAGTCCTTTAATAATTTTAAAGCTGATTTATAATTATCTTCAGTAATCGCGAAACCTTTTATATAAGAAAGAGCCTCTCCTCCGAGACAATTAAACAAATACGAAAATGTTTCAATATCTGAAAGTGAGGAGTTTTTGTCAACTGCATTTTCGAATTGATTCCAAATTTTAAGTACTCTGACGGGTCCCCATAATATGTTTAGATTTTCAATTTTAGTAATTTTGCGTTTGTATTTGGTTTACTTATATTTTCTGGGTTTTGAAGCACATTACTAGTTTCCTGTTCAGTTACGGACTGTAGCAATTTAATTTTATTTTTAAGTTTAACCGAGTTAAAAACAATGATTTCATTATACTCATCTATTTTTTCAATTTCCGATTCTATATCCGCGATATCTAAAACATTTTCAATCTTATCATCTAAGGATTTGAGCTGTTCGTCTTTGGTTTGTAACTGAACCAAAAGACCTTCTACTTCATCAATTTCAACATCAGGTTTTGACAAATGGTTCGTTATTTTAGAAATTAATTTTGTAACCTGTTCCCTATGAATGGTGCGCTGCTTTTTAAACCTTTCTAAATTCCTTTTCTCAGCCATTATTCTGACAATACAATGAAGTTATACAAGTTAACGATTCCGAACAACAAATTGTAAGAACTTCAAATTAATTATACAACTCAAATTTCGTTAAATCAATTAAACCTTCAACAAATAAATACTGCAATTAAACTTCACTTCAACTATACAAATCAAATAACTATCACAATCAAATTCTAAACTATACAAAACTGATACAATTTACTCTACAACAACATTTTTCAAAAACGAAATTACGAAACCAATACGATTTGTTAAACAATTTTTCAAAAACGAAATTTCGACTGAACCCACCATTCGACGTCCGAAAGTTTCCAAAACTGTGGTTCAGTCAATTCCAATTCATTGTTTTTCGGTTCATGAGTTCCCGGCCGATGCACCAAATATTTTGACTAATTCCAATACGACAATCGACGAAATAAATCCAAAACTACGAATAAGGACGGGATGAATGTCCTTTTCATATTTTAATGAAACACGCACACATATATAACATCAGAATTTACATTGTATGCAAACTTTCATTCCAAAGCATCATTTTTACAACAGCATTTCGACCACTCCTAAACGAAACTAACAAAAATGTTTTTTCTCTTCTTTTGCCGCCGGCACCCTGGCACCCTCACACATCAAGTTTCGTAACCTCTCCCCCCCCCATGCATTGCGAGTTGAAAATTACTTGTTTAGATGTTTTCTATCACCCCTTAAATGATTGCTCATGAGTCTCGAAACATCCAGTGTATCACATGATGTTGTTTTATTGTCTTTTAAAGTTCTGCGTTTCAACAAACAATCGACCCTTGAAGAGAGTGACTTAATACATCTATGCACCTCTAATATGAGTTTCATTGGAAATCATGAAGTGATGAGGATTTCATTGCTCATTTGGAATAAATATTTGATCTGTATAACATTTAATACGCTAACGAACGGACTTCTGAAGTATTTTAGAACAGAACATTGTTTTTAATCCAGTGCATTGATTATTTTGGTTTGTTCCAGAATGTTTCTTTCTTCCTTTTTTTTTCAGAAATGATTTAATTAAAGAAGAAACTTTTACATCTGTATGGGCATTCTATTCTTAATTAGAAGAAAGGATAACATTATATGTATGAAATTAACTTGAACTTCATTACAGTCACCTTTTCATTGACTGAAAACAAATATTTGATTCGAACTACAATCTAAGTTGTTAAGATATGTTTTTGCATTGACTGAAAAAAATAATTCCTAGAAAAACAGAAATGGGACAGGGTATTTCTAAAAAATTCAATTTTCAACTAAATATGAATTTTGGTGAAATTTTCTTTTCCTTTCGTACTTTTTCAAACAAATATTTTAATGGTTTTGATAATCGCATTTCAATTTATTGTAAAACTTAATATTTTAACACCTAATATTGTCTTGTAAATAACCTTGATTATTTCTGATATCTAGCATTTTATTATTCAATTTATAATGACTAATTTTATGTTAATTATTATTATTATCCATCCAAGGGGTTAATGTTTTAGTTGGATCATTTTTGGCATACCAGATCGCTTTTCAATTTCTTATCCTTTGCTTCAACTTTAATTACATTTAGCTTAAATGTATTCAATATAATAATTTACCGTTTTCCTTAATTTTAATAATAAGTAGGTGATATAATATTCAGTTTAATAATTTATCTTTCGCTTTAATTCTTATAACATTTAGCTTAAATACATTCATTTTAATAATTGATCGTTTCCTTTACTTGTAATATCGAAAAAGTCCATTATTTCCATTTCTCGATACTTCATCGTTTACTTTAATTCTCGTGTTTGAGTAATTTAATAATAATTATATAAAAAAAAGTGCACCTTTGGGTGGTTAAAAATCTGATCTTTGCAAAACTTTGCATAGAACTTTTCTTAATTATTTTTTTTCTTCAGATAATTAATTTTCCTTAACATTTAACTTATTTTCAAATAAATAAATAAAATAAATGTGTTCGAGTTTGTCTAGATTTTTCAAAGTTTTCTTCAAGTATTTCAGTCTCAGTATGAGAAGTATTTCTTTCAATATTTTAATTAAGGAAAGATTGTTTACTCACGACTGTATATCCTGAAAACACTTATAATAAATTGATTGATAAAATCTATAGAAGATAATGTTATTATCTTGTCAAATACAAAAGATTTGATCAAAATTTTTGCAGAAGTTAGATAAATAATATGTAACGCAAGAAAAAAAATTATCAACCTTTTTGAAACTTATAACTTAACTGCTAAAATTCAGTGGCATATTTTGACTTGTTATTAATCAGACAAAAGTCAAGTTATTAATTAGAGTCATAAGGGACACAAAAAAAAAGCTTTAACTTTGTTCAGTTACATATTATAAATAGTTTCGAGGCCGCTGTAGCCGAGTGGTTTTGGTAGTGGACTCGCGATATGTGTTGTTTTCGTCGAGTCGTAAGTTCGAGCCCTGATGCCACGAAAGATCCGCAGTGTAACAACGCTGAAGCACGTTAAATCAGGTCGAGGTCCTAATCTTCCCATTTGCGTGTTGTAAGAATTTGGAGAGGGAGACTTCGACTCAGGCGTCGTATGAAAGAAGTTGGAAATTATGTGGTCCGACACCAATAACCCTCGTGTTAATTCTCAACGAGACGTTAATAAACAATGACCACACACACAATAACATAAATATGATTTCTTAATTTTCTTTCATCTATTTCCTTGGGGATCAACTTGTTTAAGATAATTTGCAATAAAAACATTCAAATATATATATATATATATATATATATATATATATATATATATATATATATATATATATATATATATATATATATTCCGTCTAATTTATTTGTATTTCGTATCAAATGATATCAAAGTGTGATGTTTTTATGGAACGGTTGAATTCGTAGCATGTACCTTACCTCAACAATGTTTTTTAAAATCCATATTGCACATTATTTCTTTAATGAGAAATAAAACTATTCGATAATTAATTGAGATGATGAAAAATTCACTTTTAAATAGGACCAAAGTGAAACATAAATAATTGCGGAAGGCTTTGATTTTAAAACTTTGTTCATTCCTCATTCACTGAGTCGAATTACCCATTAGGCTAAAGTTTAACCTCCACTCTTCCCTGTTGATTTGGAATTGATGCATGTTAAATTTGTCGAGGCTCAATGCCCTCAAGTTAGCGTGGTGTTGAAGTTTGGGTTGTGAGAATCCAGTTCAAGTGTTGTCTTCGTCACTTGACCGAAATTCAAAATTACGAGATCCTTCGCCATTACCTCTCTTATTGCTTCTTGTTGCGACGTTAATAAAACAATCAATCAATCAAAAGCAATCTAATTTCTATTTTTGGTACAACATATTACTGTGAATATGTATTCCACAATGAAGTTCGTGAAGTCTAAATATCGCTTATATTTGACCAATCATTCTTTTACAGAATTGCTTCAAACGGCTTTAACAAATGTAACGTCAAACATAAAAGATTTGACCAAAGAATTTCGTTAAATGTTGTAATTTCATTTTATGCATTTTATTATCTCCTTCTTTATTTTCTTTGTTTACAAATATGAGATAAATTTTGGGTATTAGAACAGTTTTAAAAATAATGGTCACATAGTGATACATTTTTTATTCATATGAAAATATCTTCTTTTTTAATATTCTAATACTCCCAGGATCAATTAAGAATTTCATTATTCTTCCAAATACAGTTCTTTTTTTAAAAAAATTACAAAATTAAGATGTATGAAAAACTAAATGAATTAAAGCAAAAGGCCACCAAGTAGATTTTCGAAATGCAAGTATTTCCCCTCCACTCATCTGATTGACACATAGATCGAAATAGGAAACAGCTAAGAAAATAACAGCAGTTCAAAATGCTTACGAAAAATAATAAATTATATCAAAACTTGAATACTCAATGGGACAAAAGCAAATCAGTACACATGAAAGACAGAAAAGGAGATTTTTCTAAAGTCAAAATGATAATAGTCTTAACATGCAGACAGTTGATGCTGAGTGCATTTATAATTATACACTTAAGTTAAATTAAATTGTGTTATTTGTCTCTTAAATATAACTTACTTGCTACGTCTTATAGTTTTCAATGCTTCAGAAAGCCTTCACAACAGTGATGTAATTAAAATCTTAAAATTAGTTAACGAATTTTTTCCCCAACTTTTATTTCTACAGACTTTTTTTCTGTTTTTTCCTTAAAATATTCTCTTAGCATTGTGATCAATGCAAAGTTCTTTTAGAGTCTGAAGAAAGAAAGAATATGTTGAATTAAAAGGAAAGGAAGAGAAAATTTGAATTAAGACGTCACAAGACCAGTAGCCGGATTTTCTTGCATGTCTAAAATATAGTTTACTTTCTGAGTGAAGTGTTAAATTCCGAAGAATCTGTTGTTTAGAAAATAAAAGTAGATCAAGTGGTATTCAATTAATTACTGTTATGCTAACATGGAAAATATTATGAATGTAATTGCACACATTTCATATAAGAGGAAAATACAAATTATCAATACAGTGACAGATTTGAAATACATTCTAATAAAGAGAACTGGTTGAAAAAATAATTTATCATATAGGTAAAAATTAATTAAGCCATAATTTCAACATTGTTCACTGTAATCAGGTTTCCTGACACATTCAAATGTTTTATGTTACTTTTCATGTAAAAAAAAAGCATTTAAAAGTGTAAATGAAATGCTTTTAAAAAATCAGCAAATAGTTTGAGAGTTATTAAAAGTAGGGTTTATTAATAAACAAATATTAAATTATCATTTTATCT
Organism: Nephila pilipes; assembly: GCA_019974015.1. Taxonomy (NCBI): domain Eukaryota; kingdom Metazoa; phylum Arthropoda; class Arachnida; order Araneae; family Nephilidae; genus Nephila; species Nephila pilipes. The sequence goes on along the minus strand of BMAW01110891.1, from coordinate 93,845 downwards.
AACCTAACTATCTCTAAATACTTAAATCTAAGAATAGCAAAAAAAAAAAAAAAAAAAAAAAAAAATGTTGCTTAAAGTAGCTTATTCCCCACTTAGTAAAAATGACATGCATTACAAACAAGTATAAGACTAAAAAAATTAAACATAAGCAAATCACTATCTGTATGATAAAAGCAATTATTATAACTATGTTTTAAAAGCTGCTGCAAAAATTATCTATAAAAATATCACTAAGCAATTGCATCATTTTTTTTACTAATTCCTCCAGCTCAAACTTCATAATTATCCAATATAAATAGAAATATAAAATTTATTAGCAGTGTAGAAATTTTTTTTGATTACGTGATTTTAAAAACTATAGCTTAACATTTAGAATAAATATGATCGATCAAAAAGAGCTTTTGGGTTTTATTGGAGGGTATATTCGCTGTCTATTGATCTTATGATTAGGGAATTAGTTTATATATAAAAAAATCAAGTACCTATAAAAGTCCTTCAATAATATCTTTTTAAGTTAATTAATCTTTTTACCGAAAAATATTGTCTAGAAGTTATAGTTTGAAATTGCCTTTGCTGAACAATTCCATTTCTTTTAAGTTTTATTTCTTCATTTGGTCATCTTTTACAAAGACTTTTATTAACATTTTTTGTTTGACATGTTTGGTTTTGTATTCTTGTTGTTCTTCATAAAATCACTTATTTGATTTATCCTATTTGGAAAAGTGTCTGCTCTAAATTCTTTTATAATATTATGCTATATTCTCTAAATCAAAATTCGTTTGTATTTTTAAAACGTTTTTCTGAATTTCACTTGGTGTGTGTGTGTGTCATCAAATTTTCGATCGTTAATTTAACCAACTTCCCATTAAGCTAGAGCGTTGGAAATCTTTCTTATTCGCCTAACGATGCAATATTTAAACATTTGTGGCAAGTTTTAACTAATATTTCAATATTTTTTTTTTAGAAACGTAATGTGTTTAGTAACCTGGCGCCATCTATGGGAGATATATTGAATTTCGCAGAGAGAGTGATCTTAGACGAGAGAGATATGAGGTTTTTTACAAAGTTTTAACTAATATTTAAATATTTTTTTTAATAAATTTTGCCACCATGTGAGTGAGTGAGTGAATGTAAAGTTTATTGGCGCAAGAGCCAGATATGGCTATGCTGCGCCAAACAAGATTAAACTGTGGTCTAGACGTGAAGCTGAGAAAAGGTAAAAGTGGTTGACAAGAAGGAGGGTCGAAAATAGAGAAGGATCGCTAGGGTATCCCGGGAGTGCGTCACCCGTGTTTACCAAAGACAGTAAACCCCATGGGAAAGAAAGATCATTAGGGTACCTCGGGTTCGTGAGGCCCATACTTACCTGAAGAAGGTAAGTTCCTGAGGTCCCCTGATATAATCCCCAGGGGCAGGGTGCCCGGCTATACCCCCAGACGCTGGGTACCCATTTTAGTCACCTTTTACGACATGCATGAGCTACAGTGAGACTATTCTGTCATCCCCGGTCACCACACGGGTCAACTTTGCCACCATATAAAAACGTTGTTTTTAAAAACGTTGGTTTTTATTTTAATTTATTAGCATTATATACAAAATATCCAACAATGTAGAAATAATGTGAAAAACCATATATCTTCAATAATATTTATTCTTAAAAATTATGTTTTAAAGGATTTTTGTTTCATTAATTGAAAGTGAAACGTTAATGAATGTTTCCTGTATCACTAAAAATTTTGCCAATAAAAAAAACATGAAATATGGCATTAATAATTTTGAGATAAGGAGCCTTTTTATGTTTATTGCCAACATTCAGGATTATTAAATTCGTGTTTTGATATAAGGTAATGTTGCGTAGTGGCAAAAATATTTCGAGGCATTAATTTTTAATTACAAAATCATTTATTAACTTCTTCATATCACTCATATAAAAATACATCAGCATTTTACTACAGAGCTCTGCTCTCGCCAAAGACAACGTCTCGTCTGCGAAACTGTCTGGCGAGCAGCGTAACAATTTCCGCTGTTGCAAGGGGAAATGACGTCATTCAAGTGGAGTATAACATTTCCAAGAATACAGTAACAAACAACAAAATATGTTTACGAGCTATGACGTCACAGTAGTGAAACAGCGAACCATATGAGCCATAATACTTAATTTTTTGATAATACACATTAAATTACTATTAATTAACATTATAAAGAAACGACGAGATCTGTACTATAAACATAAATTAATTTTATACTTTTATCCCATATAAGTTATTAATAACGAGATTAAATTAAACGAACGGAAATGATGCAAAAGAATTACAGATTGTGCTATACATAGAGAGCCTCAGTTAATAATGCAATGAAAAAAAAGCAACAGTTATAAATATTTCAGCTAATTTCTACCTTTTTCTTTTAAAATATCTCTTGTATACAATGACTTATACTTTTGATAGTATTTTTATTTTAGTTAATATACTCGTAATTTTAACCGTATGACACGTTTCTTTACCGCCTGTGATGATGAAAGCTAGAGAACATGGTAGATTCCCTTATCTCATAACATTTTTATACTAAGGAAGTAAAATTGAAATAATTACAATTAGAATCAAGCAAATCCCGTAAAAGATAGAAGAGTTTTGGATTATTCAGGCAGAACAGACATATGGTCAACTTATCATAATCTTAAATTAACATTTTCAGTTTAATTTAGTTTTTATTAACGTTGCACTAGAACTATTGGCAACACGAGGGCTACTGGCAACGGATCTCGTAATTTTGAACCTCGGTCAAGTGACGAGGACAACACCTGAACTGGCATCCCTCTCCTAACGTCCACACCACGCCAACGGGAGGACTTTGGGCCCCAACAGATTCAACGTGCATCAGTCCCGGCTACACGGCGGGTCTTTAGCGGCCAAGAATCGAACCCGCGACTGACCGAAAACCGCCGGCCACGAATCCGAAACCATGACCACTAGGCTACCGCGGCCCCATAGAAAATAAAGACCTCTGGGATACAGGGGTTGCCTCGGGATCGTAATTTAAGTAACTACCTAAAGGGGGGGGGGGAGTCACCGAGGGCACAACATAAAGCTAAATAAGAAAAAAATATATGATTTTGAAAACTATTTAAAATGCGTTGAAGTAACTTAAGGTTATCTTTTAAGCCACTTCAAGATATAAATGATGAAATCTAGAACTAGTAAGTGTAATGTAAAATAAGGTTAAAATTTGAATATACGGCGTAAAAATTCTTTTGTAGAAAAGCAAACAAATTGCGTTATAGAATTCCCTCCAGTATGCTCTGTAGTGTGTGTTTCTTTGATTATTAATGTATTTCTTAGAAGCGATACATCGCTATTGGTGACTGACCTTGTAATTCCAATTACAGAGGTTCATTTAGTGAAAATTATAAATTCCTATAAAAAGGTCGATTAAAATACATTAGAGCTGCATTAATTCTTAAAACTTTGCTAAAAAGTATTATTTCCGTAAATTACTTCTAATACTTGTGACGTAATACTGACTTTTCGAATTCCAATTTTCATAAGACATTCTACTTCGATGAAGTGAAACCGAAACGAGAAATAATTTCGGAGTAAGGAGCGAATTTTGACTGAACATTTTGTATAAACTGTACTCTTCAAAAGATAAAAGTTGGTTGGTTGTTTGGTTTTATTAACGTCTCAATATTAGCAACACGAGGGCTATTGTCGATAGACCGCGTAATTTTGAACCTAGGTCAAGTGACAAGGCAACACCACACTCTTCAAACTTCCATAACACGCCGACAGAGGGTCTTTTGTGGCGTCAGGGCTCGAGTGAGTGAATGTAAAGTTTATTGGCGCAAGAGCCAGATATGGCTATGCTGCGCCAAACAAGATTAAACTGTGGTCTAGACGTGAAGGTGAAAAAAGGTAAGTGATTGACAAGAAAGAGGGTCGAAAATAGAGAAAGATCGCTAGGGTATCCTGGGAGTGCGTCACCCGTATTTACCAAAGACAGTAAACCCCATGGGAAAGAAAGATCACTAGGGTACCTCGGGTTCGTGAAGCCCATACTTACCTGAAGAAGGCAAGTCCCTGAGGTCCCCTGATATAATCCCCAGGGGCAGGGTGCCCGGCTATACCCCCAGACGCTGGGTACCCATTTTAGTCGCCTTTTACGACATGCATGAGCTACAGTGAGACTATTCTGTCATCCCCGGTCACCACACGGGTCACGTCAGGGCTCGAACCTACAACGACGAAAATTGCTGGCCACTAGGCTACCGATGCCGTTAATTGGCAAGAAGAAATGTTGAAAACAGAGTGTGGGAATATCATGTTGTTGTATCACTCATATTTACCAAAGAAATTGATGACGATGATAGTAAAGTTTTATTGGCACAATAGCCGGATGTGTTCATATTGCGCCAAACAAGGTAAATCTGTGGTCTAGACGAGAAGAAACTGAAGCAAAGACAAATTAGTTGACAAGAAGGAGGGTCGAAAGTAGAGAAGGATCGCTAGGGTAACCCGGAGGCGCGTCACTCGTGTTTACGAAAGACAGTAAACCCCATGGGAAAGGAAAAGATCACTAGGGTGCCTCGGGGTCATGATGCCCGTACTTAACTAAAGAAGGCAAATCCCTGAGGTCCCCCTGATATAATCCCCAGGGTCAGGGTGCCCGGCTATACCCCTATACGCTGGGTACCCATTTTAGTAGCTTCTTGCGACATGCATGAGCTACTTTGGGACTATTCCGTCATTCCCGGTCACCACACGGGTCTTACCAAAGAAAGTGGATCCCATGGAAATAGAAGAAATCACTAGGTTACAACTTGACTTCACGAATCTATACTTATCTAAAAGAAGGCAAGCCCCTATTTATTTTCTTTACATAAATACATTAACCGTACTGATAAGTGCATAATTGAACTTTTAAAATAAAGCTTGATTTAAAAAATTTACATCAAATACATCTGTGTGAGGAAATCACTGCGCATCAAGATTAGTGGAGTCGTATTTAGTGTGCTAATTTAATTTGTGCATATGTGTTAATGCTTTTAATTCAAGAAAGGATAATGATATCATTTCAGCAGTATCATAAATAAATCTTTAATTTTTAACAAAAATGTAGAACACAAAACATTAACTCACTTGACACACACACACACACACACACACACACACACACACACATTGAAGAGTTTGTATCAAACACGTAGAAACCTAAATAGTCTGATGCATCAAAGAAGCAGCAATCCACACGAGCTTTTGATTTGTGACTCAATTATTCTCCCAGAGATCCAGCAAGCTCAGAACTGTTTGAAATAGCAGCATCGTGCCATTTTTTCTCCAAGCCGAACATTCTATATAACGATTTATCTCAACGGCCCTGGCAAGTTCTCGACCGTGAGCAGTTGAAATGCTACCTGCATTGTTATTTCTCAAGTCGATTTTAGTTCCTACCAAGACAGAGGAAGGCATACTTTCAAAAAAATTGTCTCTATAAAGTCCTACTCTTCCTCCAATGTTCTCGACTGATTCTGGATTATTCACATCGATACAAAACAGAAGGGCTTTCAATAAATAAAAGGGCGTCTCTACAAAGTCCTGTGGAAACGGCGCAGGTTCAAAGTCAATAGTAATAAAGTACTGTCCATTCCTCCTCGATCCCGATATATATGCCAGGTTAAGTTCCAAGCTATCCAAATTCAATTTTAATATTGGAGTGGATTCGTCATAGAGAGGTCCATTAATATTTCTGAGACGTTTGACGAGCGTATTTTTCCCGACACCTATGTCCCCTGAAAGACGCATAAAAAGTTCGGTTACATGTTGCGTATCGATTATTTCTCCTTGCAGCGTTAGATTACTACCTCGTTGTGATGCTACGGCCATCGTTTTTACCAGCGTTCGTTCAGATGCTTCCGGTTGAATCGTTCAAGAGACAATGGCTTCTTTTGAAGCGGAAAACGAATCACCTCACAGCAATACTTTGAAAAGCAATCAATGATACGCACATGGATTAAAAAAATTCGAAATCTGTGATTTTCAATTCCCTTCAGTTGAAGTTGTTATATTTTAGCGTTTTTTACTTTACATTACAACTATCTCTTCTAGCACAATTAGAATATTCTGATAGCCTCTCTCAATTTTTCAATCTACTTTCATGTATTCAACTCTAAGTAAATGGTTTAATATGATTTGAATCGCAGTTACTATTAAGCATTTCTTAAGAATAGAGTATCAATAGAGTAACAATAGAATTTCAATGAAACTAAATCACTATTTCCTTTCTTATCTGGTCAACAGATTTGCCGTGCACTGGCCCGCTGTACGAGGGGGCTCTAGGGGAATCAGGTCTCGAACCCACGACAGGACAGAGTCAATACCGATTACAAAATCACGATCATGACCATTTTACTACCAGGGTCGCGTTGCAGGTTTGTGATTGAATTTTATGGAATGTGACACTCTTGCACATGTTAGTTACCAGCAACTGGTCAATAGCCCCTTGGAAGAAATATTTTGAGTACACCAAATATCCCTGTTCAGGAGATGGGTCTCGAGGTCCCGATTTCAAGATCGATAGATTGTTTTATAATTGTCATATTAAGAAGTAACAGGAGAACTATTGGCGATAGACTTCGTAGTTTAGAACCATGATCAAGTGACGAGGACGGCATATGTTCTCGCTCTCCATTTTCCAAATTTCCTCATGATTCTATCATAAGGACATTAATTTTCGAGAGATTTAGAATGCACCAGCTCTATTACTCTATGGGGTTAAGTGGAATCAGGATTCAAACCTGCGACGACTGAAACAACACCGATTGCAAGTTCGTGAACATGACCATTTTGTTAACAATGACATATGGCCGGTTCGTGGTTAAATTTCATGCGGAATATGACAATCGTAAGCGTATTAGTTACCAACAACTGGTGTGGCTGTTGTACCCTGATGGTCATGGTCGCGGAGTCGAGGCTGGCAGTTTTTGTCGAGTAGTGCGTTCGAGCCCCGATGGCACAAAAGACCCGCTGTGTAGACGGAATTGATGCACGTTAAATATTTCGAGGTCTAAAGTCCTTCCGTTGGATTGATGTGGAAGTTAGTGGAGAAAGGGGCCAGCTCAGATGTCGTCCTCGTCATTTGATCGAAGTTCAAAATTGCGATGTCCGTCACCATTAGACCTCGTGTTGCTTCTCGTGATACGTTATACGATTTTGTAAGAACTAACAAATCACGTTTCAAAAAGTTACTGTATGAAGCAGCAAAAATTCAAACAGCCGTGACAAAGAACTAGTAAAAATAGCAAGTGCTCTATTCCGCATATAACTATTATCCGAATTTACACTCAATTCGACTTTTATCTCGATCTGACTATGTTCTTATTCATAAGCAATTACAAAATCTCATTTTAAAAAATGCAAGGGCCGTCTTGCGTGAGTGGGCGATACACACAGTTTACCAAACCAACAAACCTACTGAAAAGTGTGGGTGGGCATTATCAGTGAGCTAGTGAATGCGAAGGTATTGGAGCAAGAGACAGATTTGGCCATGCCTCGCCAAACAAGATTTAACTGTGGTTTAGACTTGAAAAAATTGGGAAAAAAAAAAAAGACGAAAATTGGTTGACAAGAAGGAGGATCGAAAATAGAGAAGGATCGCTAGGGTTACCCAGGGGTCCGTGATCCGTGTTTACCACAAACAGTAAACCTCATAGGAAAGAAAAGATCACTTGGGTACTGTTGGAAATAAATTACTCGGATCCCGCCAGGAGGCGCTTTGTCTCGTATGAGTGAGAGCGCACGGGTTCATGGGTAATATTTTACAGAATGCCTTTGGATCTTGACCGCGTAAGGCGGGTTTTTTCTCCTGACCGCAAAAGGCGGGTTAAATTGTAATATAGGCTATGTTGAAGCCTTCTGTAGTTGTAAATAAAGTAAATATTTGTTTATGTGTGATTGGCACGTGGAGTCCTAAAATAAATGTGTAATTTAAATTAACTGCTCTCCCTATATTTTGGTATGGTGGATATTAATCTCCAACAGGTACCTCGGGGTCATGATGCCCGTACTTACCTAAGGAAGTGGGCATTATCAGACACGGGGAAAGAATGCGACGTGCAGATCATGAGAATTAGCAGCAGCCAGTCTGTCTACAGCAAGCTTAATACATTTGACAGAAGCATATGGTACCAGACAGATTGCCTCATGGGTGTCTTTTAATGGCCAATAATTTAGATCCAGCATTGCGTTGTCACTGCGGGACAGTTTTTATTAAAATTATATTTCGTATAAACATATTCAACTTTCTAAAATATAATTTCCCTTAACTTATTGCAGAATGCTCTTTATTTCTCTAATGGGTCAAGGGAAGATTAGTGTTTTTTCTACGACTCGAGAAGTGAAAGTAGATGTTTTTAACGTGGGAAATTAAAATGGCGTTAAATGAGCCAAAATTAAATCGACTTCATCACTCATGTGCACGCGCCCACACATAATGTGTGAGGGTGTGTATATATATATTTATAATGTGGCAGGCTAGAATAAAATTCGTTTCCCAAGCAGCCATCAGTCTTTTGGGTTGGACACGTCTGTTCTCTCTCTCTAGCACAAGTATAAATTTATTATACATGCGTCATTCCATAAATAGGCAGTTTTTTTTTAAACATACGATATAAGAAACTTATTAAGCATTACAATATAGATAGTGAATTAAAGTTGGGGCTTATGGAGCAAGAGTAAATCTGAGAAGCCACCTATCCAGCATATGATTAAATTCCACATAACACTAGTACACATATTAGTTACCAATGGCTCGTCTTGATCCCTTATATAAAATATTTTGTGTTCACATCTATGTCCTCTTCAACAGATGATCTGTGGCAGCCTAATGGTCATGGTTAAGAAAACACGTGGCCGGCATTGTTTTCGTCGAGTCAGAGTTCAAGCCCTGATGACATTTTTGACCTGCCGTTTAGTTGGGTCGAGTCGCTTTAAATCTGTTGTTGTAATTGGCGTGTTTCCAATTTAGAAGTCGTTTTTGTGACTTGTCGATGCTCAAAATTTCGAGGTCGGTCGCCAACCGCTCTAATGTTGTCTCTAAGTGCGAGGTTAATAAAACAATTAATCACGAGATGGCCACGAATCTCCGACTTAATGATCGATCACTCAATTTCCTTATTAACGTTGCATAAAGAAACAACACAAGGGTTATTGGCGATAGACCTAGTTATATTGAATTGTGGCTAAGTGACGAGGACTTCACCTGAGCTAGATCTCCACTGTCCATACTTCGGCACCATCGTAAGGTGAAGATATTGAGTATCGACTGAATTATTTGTCACCGGACCCGCTACAAGACGTAATGGACGCACCATTTTAGACATACCGTAAAATAAAAGTTAGTTGGTCAGCATGAGTCACATCTGGGATAGAATCAACGGAAATAGAATAATATTTAATTTCTGTATTTCAGTGACGATAGTTTCCGAGACTTCTGAAGCCATGACTTTAACAAATTCATCACAAATTGTAGATGATAGATAAGAAGGATTACCTTTTCGAGAATTGCCATACTTTTTAATACGTTCATTTAAAGATGGATCAAACTTATTCAGAAGTTCCAAGTGCCCAAATAATTTCCATTATTCATTGAACCTACAGTTTCGATTTTCTCTCTGAAAGGTAGCCCTCTTGATGCTAAGAATTTTATAACAGTCACTGTTCTCTTTAGCACTTATTTCCAATAATGACGTTTATCATTGAATTGTATAAGTTGGTTGTCTACGTGACTAGGTAACTATAATTGACTGTGGTAGTTCATCATACACTTTTTGCGTTCAGGTGAGTTTTGATACTGTGAAATAATCATACTTGCATGCTTCCATTCATTGAATCCGCTACTGCTGAATCTAGGATTGACAGATGAAAGCAATTTACATACGAAACAGCATACTTTTTCTAAGAATAAATAAATAAATACACTGTTCTAAAAAAATCAGTATGCCATATCTCACGTAATATGCACATAACTATGTGTAGCATTTCGTTTTTTTTTTTTTTTTTGCTCTGTTTAAGGAAAAAAAAGAAGAAAACTCGATCACTAGTTTATAAATAAAAAGTTGTATAAAATGAGAGTGATATATAACTCACGGTTTCGTAAGAATTCTGAAGGTGATAAGATCGAATTTTTTAAATAATTTATTTTAACTCTTTCTTGGACAGAAAGAACAAAGCTTCAATTAAGTTATTACTTCTTATATACAGTTTTCCTGTTTTCATATGATTATTTCATTATTATTGTTAATGTACAAAATATTATACTTCAAATTATCATTATAATACAGATATACATATGTACTATATACTAATATAAATCAACATTAGTTTTATCACATACAGTTAATTATTAGATTTACTTAAATATATTTTTTAAATTGCGAATGTAAAATCATATCTAAGAAAATATTGAGTAAACCATTTTAATGGAAATGATATGCAGAAAAAAAAATATGTAAAAGGTTTTAAAGTTTTTATCTTGTATTGTCTTACATAATATTTGGAATCTCTTAAAAGTTCTTAGAAAAATATAAATTTGTAACTATACTAAATATATATATATGCCTGTTATTAAGCTTATCAAACGAAACAAAGAATTGTGATAAAAAGGAAGTCATAGATTCCAAAAATTAAGGAACATTATTACATAAATTATTAATTGGGAGAATTATATATATGTAAGTAATTTTATTAAACGTATTTTATACTAATATGTGATAAAGTATTAGTAAGTAATAAAGTATTAATAAGTGATAAAGTATAAATACATTATAAGTTTTAAAGCATAGGAACTAAAATTAAAGTATATATAATAAATTTCAATTTTTTGCAGGAAAATCTGATTAAACATACACACGTAAATAGAATATTTCTAGTGAGGGGTCTTATACACTAAAATTCTCTTATTTTATACTGTGTTGGACGAGAATTTTTCCATTTTTGATGTTTACCCCTAAAACATTAAATTATTGTACAGGTATTTATTTATCTAACTCTCAAATCGTACTGTAAGATTCCTGTTATATGATTGTTTTTCTACATTTATATTATATTACTACAATCTGTAGCAGCCGTGGTAACCTAGTGGTCATGACTTCGGACTCGGAACCGGAAGTTTTCATTTAGTCGCGGGTTCGATCCTTGGCCGCTAAAGACCCGCCGGGGTTGATGCACGTTAAATCTGTCGGGGCCTAAAGTACTCCCGTTGGTGTGGTGTGGAAGTTAGGAGAGAGGGGTGCCAGCTCAGGTGTCCTCCTCGTCACTTGACCGTGGTTCAATATTACGGGGTCAGTCGCCAATAGCCCTCTTGTTGCTTCTAGTGCGACGTTAATAAAAACTAAACTAAACAATCTATAGCAATATAATACTTATAAATGTTTTTTTTTACTTGGGTTTGGAAGAGAATTTCTCCATTTCTGATGTTTACCCCTAAGACATTAAATTATTATACAGGCATTTATTTACCTAATTATCAAATCGTATTCTAGGATTCCTGTTATATGATTGATTTTCTACATTTATATTATATTACTACAATCTGTAGCAATATAATATAAAATAATATTTTTTTAATTTTTTTTTATTTGGGTTTCAATAATAATAATAAAAAGGACAGTCATTTGAATTTTAAAACGAGTAAAATAACGCTTTCCATATTAGAAGCAAATAAAAATATTTCTCTGAATTACAATACACATCGAAAATTCTTTTGAAAGATCATAGTGCATTCAAAATGAAGGAAGCTCGCACTTATGCATATTAATCAACATAAAAATATTCTAAAGATTCCATTGAAATATTTTTATATAATTTCATAATTAGTTAAGATATTATTTTATGTTGTTCAGAGAGAGAGAGAGAAAGAGAGAATTTTTTTTTACAAAGAAAAAAGCAGAATTTTTTTAAACTGGATATTATTTTTATAACTCTCTCTCTAAAAAAAAAGCAAATACAATTACATATTATTTTACTTTTTTAATGCGATATCAATATTTGTATATTATCTTAAATCTCAAAGAAGTACAATTCAAAAATAAAATAAAAATTACCTTTTGCTGTTTCAAAGAAATTAAATTTAAAGAAAGGAATTGCCGATTTAGAACTGTAAGTCACTCGTTTCTTCGAAAAAGTGTGATTTTCTTCAAAGTCATTTCAACCCTCTTTCATCTAGCCTGACGCCTGTCATAAAATAGGGAATGCGTTTGTATCACTTCTGTTGGGGGCTTAAGTGTATCTCGTCCATTCATGAGCGATCTTTAACTTATGTGTGCAAATAAATAAAAGGCCGCTGGAGGGAGTGTCCGTTTTGTCTGTGACTGTCCTTCCCACAGCAGCATTATTATTAATAAAATGGACATATCTCGCTTTAGAAATAAAACTAATGTTTTCCCAGATTCTCAGCAAACATTGTAAATAGAAATATTTAATATAGAAGTAACTGTCTTTAACCAGTCATGTCCGGGAATAACATTTGACGATTGAAATTATTCTGATCATGATCTAATTGAGGTCGAGTAGACAGCGAGACGAGCCTCCCCCCTCAAAGGCGAGGCCCTGGACCCGGGCTCAGTTGGCCCATGCCTTAAGACGTCCCTGAATGCCATACTCGATCAAATGTTTTCTGGATATCAAGGAAAACCTCTCATGTACCTGCCTTATTTTTAGAGCCTTATTTTTGTGAGTATATTTTCCACCATTCAAAGAAGTTTGGTGCCATGTGGAGAGCTGTGGCATAAAGGCGTGCTGTTTCGGTGTAATAATTGTATACCTTTATAAGAGGGCAAATAGTCTATTTAAAATGACTTTCTCAGCAATTTTACTGAGAATTGGGAGCAGCGATATCGGTCAGAAGCTCTCCGGTAAGGTAGGATCTTTTACAGGCTTTAAAATTGGAACAAGTGAAGCAGTTCTCCACTGGTATGGAAAATGACTGAGTTCTATCATATTTTTAACGATATTGTTTGGCTGAAAAATAGTTGGAAGTGGCAGATTTTTTACCATTTCGTTGATTATCTCCTCTTTTCTTGGGGACTTTGCAATTTTCAATATATTTAATTATTTCAGATGGTAGAGGAGATTAGAGGGATGGAATGTTGTTAAAATTATTTTAATTGGCTAGAAAGATGTGAATGACATGTTTAACTGTCCTTCAATTTTGTGGTGTTTGCATATTATTTAGTTTAAATTGAATCTCAGAGAATCTGCTAGTATTTCTGATTCGTTTATGTCGCTTTGTGCAATACCTGCTGGCTGTTAAGAGCCGAAATATATGAGCTTTTTTTTTCTCAAGGTATCCGCCTACCTGTACGCGATTTTCGATCAAAAAGTTGATTTTTTTTATTTACAGTCTATTATTAAAGCCTGATTTCGTAGCTTTCTAGAATAATTTCTCTCAATTTTGTTTATATCTTACTTAGAACTTAGTTATAAGCATTTTTATAATAGCCTGTGTCAGTTTTTTAGAACTGGAAATAGCATTCTGTTACCGGAAATGAAACTTTAATGTTTGTTAACGTTGATATTTTACGTAATATCGCCATCAAAATATCTTTCAACAAGTCAGATGAATTTCCCAAGACCCAAAATGCCAATGAATCTTTTAGTGGTGTAATATAACAAAGAGTCCCAAAGAAGTTTTGTTTGTTTGAAACTATGAAATTGGGAGCATATGATGCAATTATACAATTTAACAAAGGATATCAGGGCTCCTTATAAGTCTTAAATAAGCTGAATATAGAAAATCCGAGCTACTTCATTGTAAAGGGATACGAAAAGTTGGGTAAAAATCGAATCAGGGATTCGAAATGCCATACAACATCTGTTATATGTAGCGTAGGAAAGTTTTAAAGGCCATCAGGAAGAAAAAGATAACTTATTTAAGTAATACAGATAATGAAGTTTACAAATCAGGAGCCTTTTAATGTTAAATTTTTAATTAATTAGATAAGTTTCTGGGTTGAAATGTATTTTTAGCTTTTTCTCAAAATCAAGATTTTCATATCTGTTTTCGGCACAAAACATAATATTCAAAAAAGGGTATGCATATAATTTATATGGATTTCTCTATGAAGATGATTTTAGGATTTGAACCTCTTGCATTGTTGTAATGCTATTATTTTGCATTTTATTGTTGATAAAATTCATAAACTATCACAAATTTTTACGGTTTTTCTGTATGTTAAAATACGAATGCCTATAAATATTTAATTGTCAAGGTTATAATTTTGAGAGAAGCTCAAATCCTGAATTAGATTCAAATCATCATAATAAAATTTACAGAATTGAAATATCTCTATTTAAATTTAAGTTTTGGTGTTTTGTACAAGTGCCATTTTACTGCTATTTTTATGTATCCTTTGAACTAAAATATTTAAAAAGATTTTAAATGCATGCCAATTTTACATTATAAGTTTTTAACTATATCCTATAGTCTAATGCATATAAAAAGTTATTTTTTCAATTATTTAAGAAAATCCTCTTCGAAGGTGGCGGATTCCTTAACTCTTTTCCTCCCCCTCCCTTCCTCCAGAGGGAACCAGTCTTGGAGTCGAGAAGAAAGTGTGGATGTCCATTGCTCGATCTTAAATTTTATTTCGTTTTTAATGTGTTGGTTTATTCTATTTAAGTGTTGTTTATCAGCGGGGATTCTGGTAAATTGCCAGGTTTTCCTGGTTCTGTTACGATACTTGAGTAAGTTTCTTATTTCCCCACTAATAGGTAGAAAGTGGGGGGTTCTAGATCAGAGGCGCTGAGGCGCAGTGAGGTGCATTCAGCTTGCGCCTCAGGGATTGGAGGGTAAGACCTCACCCCACCGCTCAAACCCTTCCCCTCCACCGCTTCTTCGCTCGTCCCGTACCTTTCCTCTCCTTCTTCACTCCACCCCTTTCTCCCTTTTTTTTCTCTCAACCGCCCCTCCCCCCCACATCCATGATTCCATACTTTTTTTTAAAGTTCCATATTATTCTTAAATTGAATCATTCGAAAAATTTCTTACCTGAGGTTAACACGATATTAATAATACAAATTAATGCTAAAATTACCCATGGAGTGGAAAAACATTTATCGTGTTCCCGAACATGCTGGTAGTTTTGGTGGTATAGATGCTGTATATCGCGCTCTAAAAGGGAAGGTTTCTAGAAAAAATATAAAAAATTGGTTACAAACAAAAGATTCATATACGTTGCATAAACCCGTTAAGAAGAAATTTAATACAAATCGCGAGTAATCGTTGGTCAAATAAATCAACAATTTCAGGCGGATTTAGTGAATATGCAATCTTTATCTTCTTTTAATGAAGGTAATAAATATCTGCTGACATGTATCGATGTCCTTTCGAAGTATGCTTGGGCTATACCATTGAAGAATAAGAAAGCTGAAACCATAGTATTAGCTTTCAAAAAGATTTTTTCCGAACGTATTCCAAAAAAATTACAAACAGATGCAGGGAAAGAATTTGTGAATATTCTATTCCAAAAATACCTTAAGAAAATGAAAGTTGGATTTTTCACAACAAATAATAGAGCAAAGGCCTCCATTGTAGAGCGATTCAATCATACTTTGAAGACCAAAATGTGGAAGTATTTTACTGAAATGAATACAAAGCGTTACATTGATGTTGTTGAAAATTTAGTGCATAGTTATAATCACTCTTGGCATCGAAGCATTCTCATGGAACCAAGCTCGGTGAATGAAAGAAATCAGACTCAAGTGTGGCTAACTTTGTATGGCAAGTCTCTGAAAGAGCAGTCAAAATCGAAGTTCAAAATAGGTGATACCGTACGAATCAGTAGGGAAAAACTTAATTTTGAAAAAGGTTACGAGCAAAATTGGACGAAAGAAATTTTTACAATCCATCAAATTCTTCCTAGAAATCCAACAGTTTATAAAGTAAAAGATTTGTCGGGTGAAATAATTCAGGGCACTTTTCATCCCCAAGAACTACAGAAAGTATCTGATTCTGGGTTCTATCCTGTTGAAAAAGTGATAAGAACAAGAAAAAGGAAAGGAAAAAGTGAATATTTTGTAAAATTTCAAGGATACCCAGAAAAATTTTACACGTGGGTTAGTGATGTTAGAATGATATAAATGGATGTGTCTGACACATTCTTTTTAGTTTGAATCATGTCATTCTACATTACACTAGTTAGTGACAGTTCCAAGCGTTTTTTTCCAGAAAATAAAACATCTCACTTTATTACTCACTTTCCATTACCTATTACATTGAATAGTGGAGAGTGGGAAGTCGGTTTAGTAGATTTAATATATCCACACACATGATATAACATATGAAATGATAATAATGTATTCGGATTTGATTTAGGAAATGGAGAATTACTTGTCAGAAGAGTTCCGCCAGGTTGTTATGAAACAATCTCGGATATTTTAAAAGGAATGCAATTGGAACCACACAGAAACAAAATCGAATTTATTTATCATTCTGTGACAAAGAGGGTGAAAATTAAGCTTAGTGGTCAGGCTAAAGTCGTGTTATACAAAGACATAGCTGAATTATTAGGTTTTGAGCCTGGTGAATATAAAAAGTCCGTTGAAAGTCCTTACATAGCTGATCCTACAGCTTCATTTCCTATCATATATACATATTGTGATCTCGTTGAGTCTCAAATCATTGGACATATACAAGCTCCACTTCTGAAAATAGTAAAAGCAGAAGGAAATGATGGAGAAGTAATCAATGTTCACTATACAAGACCCCACTACGTGTCTGTTATTCGACAACATTTCCAAACGATTGAAATGATTTTGCGATTACATTCGGGTGATTTAGTTCCTTTTGAAAGAGGTCGTGTGATAGCGGTATAACATTTTAGAATGAGACAAATCGTATAAAAGTTTCGTATCGTTTCCATAATCGTATTCCATATATTTTAAAGCGTTAAGATGCTTGTTCCTTATAAATGTTGTACGAAGCAATTTGAAGACTATTACGTGTCACAAACAGGAAATGGACTCCCATATTGTACTGGACAATCTTTTCAGAAAGAATATGGTATTGGAGGGTGGTTTAAACGACTATTCCGTACAGCTCTACCTTTTCTGAAGAGCGGTGCTAAATCGGTAGGAAAAGAAGTTTTGAAAACAAGCACACAAATTGCAAGCGACATGATAGAGGGTCGGAGTTTTCTTGAATCTGCTCGGCAAAGAACTAATGAAACTGGAACAAGGTTGATAAAAAAAAAGCTATACAAAAAGCTGATGAAATGATAGGACGTGGTAAAATGCGTCAAAGGTATAAAAGAAAGAGGAAGGGAATGAAAGCTACCATTTCTTCCAAATCGAAGAAAGTAAGAGGACGAGATATTTTTGATCCTTAAGAGTGATGGTGTTTCTTTTAAAAGAGTCATCTGAATGTGTTAAATCTGAACTGAATTTATTTTTAACTCCTCCTACCCAGACTGTAATCGAAAAAGGTCAATGGGTTCAATTCCATCCCATCACTAATGTTGCAGATGGAGGACCTATCGAATTCCTCATACCTAGGAGTGGTGATGCTTACCTAGACCTCTTTCAGACTCAGTTACATGTTCGAGCAAAAATCTTGAAAAGTGATGGTAAAGTGATTACAGATGAAAATAAAGTTAGACCCGTAAATTTATTTTTGCACTTTATGTTTTCCCAAGTCGATCTTTGCTTAAACGAAAGAACAATTTCATCAAGCAATAATACATATGCCTATAGAGCTATAATAGAAACTTTATTAAACCATGGGTACGATAGCAAAACGTCTCAACTTACATCTGAACTTTATTATAAAGACACTGCCGGTAGGATGAATGTCTTTGATGAGAAAGATGCAAAACCGAATGAAGGATTCAAAACTCGTGCAAATTTCATTAAAAGAAGTGGAACTGTTGACATGGTAGGAGACTCCATGTGGATTTATTTAACCAAGACAGACTTTTATTAAATCTCGTGGATGTGAAACTAAAGCTCATTCGAAGCAAACCTTCATTTTGTTTGATTGGAGACGGGTATTATAATGTGATTTTTGAACATGTCTCCCTTTATGTAAGAAAAGTGCAAGTTAATCCAGCGGTGGTTATCGCTCATGCGAAAGCTTTAGAAAAGACAACGGCAAAATATCCCATTGACCGAGTTACGTGCAAGGTGTTTTCAATCCCACAATCAAGTTATTCTTTCGTACAAGATAATGTATTTTCAGGACAAATGCCTAAACGCATTGTGATAGTATGTGTGGATAATGATGCTTTCAATGGAAATTATAAGATTTCCTAAGATAAGCCTTTTGAATTCAAACATTATGATATGAACTTTATCGGGGTGTACATAGACGGTCAACCTGTTCCTCACCAACCTCTAGAACTAGATTTTAAAAATGGAAATTATATTCAAGCTTACAATAACTTATTTCTAAATTCTGAAGGACTTCATTTATCTAGATCAGAATTTGCAAATGGTTATTCCCTATTTTTATTTGATTTATCACCCGACCTTTGTGAAGGAGAGCACTTTAATCTCATTCGCCACAGTAATTTGAGAATAGAGTTAAAGTTTAATAAGGCTCTGAATGAAACTGTTTCACTTATTGTATTCGCCGAATTTGAGTCGTTGATTGAAATAAACAAGACACGAAACGTTTTATTTGATTTTGGAAATTAAATGTTCACCTCTCAAATAAGCAAAATTTTATCAAAGGAGGCTCCTAGAGATTTCTTAGGTGTGTATCCTGCTGACCAAATACCCAAGATCAAGAAAAGAGCAGCACTAGTGGTAAATACAGATCCCTATGATAAAGAAGGATCGCACTGGCTAGCTATGTATATTCAAGATGAGAAAACCATAGAATTTTTTGATTCTTATGGATTAACTCCATCGGTATATGAACCCCACATCTCACAATATGTAAAATTATTTCCAAACGTAATATCTAATGAAATTTCATTGCAAAGCCTCTCATCAAATGTTTGCGGACAATATTGTGTATTCTATCTTCTTAAAAGATGTCAAGGATATTCGATGAACTACATTTTGAGGTGCTTTTTTAACCGCAAGAAAAATGATTTTAGAATGTACTTATATTTTAAAAAAATGTATAATGTAACGATGGTTTTTAAGAAATAAAATCTGAAAATAAAAATACTGTGTCTTTATTTGTTTCTAACAGTTGCACACATGTATTCTAATTACTCTAATTACTGTGCTCTTCATTTAAATATTCAATATTTTTCTCATTAAAAATAAAAAATAAAATTTTGAAAATATCTTATTTATATATCTTTACTTTTATAAACTATTTGAACTTTTTTTTAAAAAGCTTTTACTATTTTCTACTCTACATTTCTTTCTTATATTGATTTTTTTTTTAGATTGCTAGACTCTCCACCCCTTATTCTTTAAATTAGTTTTAAATTCCTATATTTATTTATTTTTGCTTTTAAACAATTAATTCAAAATTAATAAATATTTGCTTTATTATCAATTTAACTGCATATTATAAATCAATAAATACACACAATGTTTCAATAAAAAATTATTTTTATATAAAATACCAAGAGTACAAAAATCTTAAATATTTTATCCAGTTTATAGGTTTTGCATACATTGTCATATATTTCAAGTATTTGTTTTTTATTAGTTGAGATGGAAACTCAATTTCTTTTAAAGCATCAACGAAACTCTGAAGTCCATTCGGTTCAGTTTTTCTATCTTTTAACAAGAACGTTACCAAATCCACAATGTTAGTATTTGGAAGTATCGTTTCTTTAATCGTCAGTTCTTTATTGTTAGTCCGAGATAAGGAGTTGCTGTTTTGCTGAATGAAATTCATAATTTTCTGAGCTTGCTTTTTTTTTCTTACGGGCGTGTTATCCAAAACATCGCTCTCGATACTTAAGCGTTCAGCATCTTTATTCGTCTGATTGAATTCATCTTCTCTCTCCTTAATATTAGGTTCCATAGATTCAGCTTCCTGCATTGACTCTATTTTGTTTTGTTGGAGGGGGAAATTAGTAAACTTTTGAAGAATTTGAAGATATAAAGTTGATTTCTCTTGATCATCTAAGTTAGGGTTTCGTAGAGTTTTATGCATTTCTTTATCTAATCCGGTTAAATGATCTTCGGTAAATTGCCGAAGTCTCTTCTCAGGTACCAGGACGAATTTTTTACTGTGATCCATTTAGGATTGAAGATATAACAGAAACTGCAGCAGGAATGAGAAAACTTAGAAACCCTTCACCTTTCTGTACAAGCAGAAATAATTTTTATATATATATGTGGAGGTTGGCGTCGGTATATTGTCAAGAACCACGCTCATTTAAGGAGGAAAAATGTTTATTTACATATGAAAAATTAAAGAAAAAGACGGACACGCATTTCTGCGTGCTTACACCTCGAGATCTAACCATCTCATCTGAGTTGAAGGTGGCGCTGCTGTAGCGCAGCGGGACAATTCCCACAATCGGCCATCCGACAATATCACCTGACCTCAGGTGAGCCAGTAAAAGTATAATTAAAACAATAATATATATGCATACAATATTAACAAAATAATAACACAATTGAAAATTAAAGAACATACTCACTTAAAAGTTGATTAATCTATGGTTGAATATAAACAATTAGGAAAATTCAAAAAATTTAAGCTAATTCACAATATCTGAAAAATTGAAAAGAAAAATTAATACACTAGAAAAACACAAAATAATGAAAAAAAAAATGAAATTCACTCTATAATATAAAAAAATATATTATTAAAAAAAATGTCTTTTCAAAGTTCGAATGAAAATGTCATTTCATTAGTTCATCAGGTAATAGCATCATTAGTCCAATGCTTGAGATATTCAGCACACGTACTAGTTTTCGCTGGACCTTCAAAAAAGCCACACTTTTGAACATCGTAAGTGTCGTTCGGTTTGATTTTCGTTATCTTGTACGGACCTAAATATTTGGGTTTTAGTTTGAGTCCTGGTCCAATTTGAGTACGTTTGATGGCGACAAGATCATGAAGCTTGAAAATAGTTGCTGGTTTTCGCCGGAGGTTGTAATTTCTTCTGTTTTCATCTTGAACTTTCAGGATTTGTTGTTTAGCTTGTTTCCTTAACTCGTCACGGTTGTTGACAAAATTAGCTTGGATTTCTTCATTAAGTAAATTTGTGATATTGAGATCTTGTGGCGTCTTCATTTTAGTACCAAACAGTAATTCAAAGGGAGTTGTTTGAATGTTTCGTTGAAATGTTGAATTTATAACTCTTTGGACTTCTTTGATGTGCATGTACCATTTTTCTGGGTTGTCTATGGAAAGTTTGGATATGACTGTTTCGATTGTAGAATTTAAACGTTCTACTTGTCCATTTGCTCTAGGTAATCCGGTGGTGATTGGGAAATGTTCAATGTTTTCGGTACTGCAATAATCTTGAAACTGTTTAGAAGTGAATGCGGTACCACGATCAGAAATAATTCGAGATGGATTGCCAAATATGTATTTTTGATTTTCTAACTTTGCAATAACTTCTGCAGCATCTGTTGACTTCGTTGGGTAAAGCCATACAAATTTTGTGAAGGAGTCAATGACGGCAAAAATATGTCTATAATTCTTATTTGTAGTAGGAAATGGGCCTAAATGGTCAACATGATAAGTGTGTAGAGGAATGGCTTCTTTTTCGATAGGATGTAGTAGACCATCTTGTTTGCCACATTTGCGATTAACCAAAATACATGGAACACAATTTTGAATTAAACAGTCTATTTTTTCTTTAACTTTAGGGATATAGAATTGGTGCTTGAGTGCTTCTTCTGTTCTTTTAGAAGCATAGTGTCCACGCTCGTGAACGCTGCGTATAATGTCATTCTGCATATTTTTAGGGACAACGAGTAGTTCTTCACCATCTACAAACTTGTAGAGTATATCGGATTTTAGAAGGTAATCTTTGTACGGTTTAATTTTTAAAAGTTCTCTGATAGTTTGGATTTCAGTGTCTTGTTCTTGAGCCGTTTTGATTTTTGTTACGAGACTGTCTTGTACGACCATAACTGGGTATCTACTTAGTGCGTCTACATGATTCATTTTGGAACCAGAGCGATGTTCTATTTCATAATCAAAATCTTGTAGTTGCAATGCCCATCGCGCTATTCGAGTACACAAATCTTTTTTCTTTAGAGTCATTGCGAACGCGTTGCAGTCAGTAACTATTTTGAAATGTTTGCCTAACAAGTAAACTCTAAACTTTTTTAATGCTTGGACAATAGCTAAAACTTCAAGTTCATAGCTGCTATATTTTGTTTCGGCGTCTGTCGTTTTCTTACTCATAAAATATATTGGGTGGAGCGCATTATCAGTCATTGATTTTTGGAGTAAAATACATCCATAACCATGAATACTAGCATCACAATGAATTTCGGTATCAGCGTTTTGATTGTAAATGTTTAGAACAGGTGGAGAGGATAAACATTGTTTGAGACAATTAAATGCTTGTATTTCTTTATCAGCAAATTTAAATTCACGATTTTTCTTCAGAAGTTCTGTTAGAGGATGTGCAATGATGGAGAAATTTAAAATGAATTTCCGAAAATATCCAGCAAGACCAAGAAAAGATTGCAAGTCCTTTTGGCGTTTCGGTTCAGGGAAATTAATAACAGCTTTGATTTTTTGTGGTGACGGGTACAATTTACCATTTTTGATAACATGACCAAGAAATTCTATTTGTTTACTTAAAAATTTCATTTTTGAAAATTTATGTCTAAGCCGTAAGAGGAAGCGAGTGAAAACACTGAGGCAAGTCTTTCGAGACCTTCTTCAGTATTTTTAGATTTTATAATGACATCGTCCATGTAAATTAAAACATGACCTTTAATAATTAAATCCTTAAATATTGTGTTTATGTACCGCTGAAACACTGTTGGTGATGTACAAAGACCGAAAGGAGCACGTAGAAACTGAAATTGTCCATTATGAGTCACAAATGATGTATATCGTCGGCTATTTGGTTCTATTCCTAAATGAAAAAAGGCGTTACGTAGATCAATTGTACTGAACGTATTTGCATCTTGGAGGTTATCAAGCAGATCATCTATTAATGGTAAGGGATAATTATCTTTTACAATGTTTTTATTAAGTTTTCTATAATCGATACAAACTCTCGGGGATCCGTCTTTTTTCCTGGCGACAACTACTTGGCTAGAAAAATCAGAAGAGCATGGCTCAACAATACCTTCAGCCAACCATTTCATCACTTGGTCGTCTACAATTTTTCTTTCAACAAAAGGTAATCGTCGTGGTTTATGAGTTATTGGTGTATCATTCTTTAAATTAATAGACATCTGAATATCAGTAGTTTCAGTCTTATTTGGCTTATAGCTTGAAACCAAATTATGAAGAATGTTTCGTTGAACTTTTGTGACATCTGATCCGATTTCAAGTTCTAATTTATCATTTGTTGAGATGTTAGAAATCGAAAATTGTTCGGTATTTTCCGTTTCAGTATTCGAAATTTTTGTTAATCTAACACCGTCTGTGTTGATTTTTATTTCGGCCTGTGCTAAAATATCCATGCCAATAATAGCATCTGACGTCATAGTGTCATTATTAACAACACAAAAGTTGGTGATAAATTTCTGATTATCTATTGTAAGTTCTTGTATACAGCTACCGATTGGTGTAATGTGTCCATTACCAAAAGCTGTAAGTGATCCATGAAAAGTAGTTAAAGGTGGTGAACCGATTTTTTTATATGTATTTTTCGTTAGAATTGTTTTCTGACTACCAGTATCTACTAATGCAATAAATGAATTATCATTAATAGTAACAGTTTTATATATCAAAGGAGGAGAATTATTTACAGTTGACACAGCATTATCAGTTCGAATTGGAATAGGATTATTGGTACACTTTGCAGAAATATGACCAAAACTTTTACAAATACTACATTTTAAACCTTTATGTTTGTCGGGACAGAAACGAGAAATATGACCAGACATATTACAATTAAAACAAATTTTTGGTTTATTATGTGCATTATCATTTTGTATTTCAGACCTATGAAAATTATGTTTTGAGTTCATGCCGCGTCCTTGAGTGAATTGAGAATTTGTTCTTGGAAAGGATTTTTTATTTTTATCACTGACTATTTTTTCATAAATACGACGTTTCTCTTTAAATTCTGGGATAGATTTAGCACCATATAAAATAGCTTTATTTGGTGGGTAATCATGTATGCCGTTTATACAGTATTCAAATAATGAAGATTCATCAATAATTTCATTGGAAGTACTAGCGAGTTCTCTAATGGCAATAAAATATTCGAAAAGGGATTCCTTTTGACGTAATTTATGTCTACTTAACTGTCTATGAATCTCAGCAGAATTTAATTGATGGCGGAATTCTTCTA
The DNA here is from genome assembly GCA_019974015.1 of Nephila pilipes. Classification (NCBI taxonomy): domain Eukaryota; kingdom Metazoa; phylum Arthropoda; class Arachnida; order Araneae; family Nephilidae; genus Nephila; species Nephila pilipes. The sequence continues at coordinate 69,439 of BMAW01110891.1, read as the reverse complement.
ATAAAGCATTTTTAAATAAAAGCCATGTGGTAAGATTACGTTGCGTATATAAAAAACTCTTTGCCTGACCTTCAATCAAAGTTTTAGCGAATATTATTTTTTGCTGTTCATTCAACGATGGGAAAAAAAGAAAGGATTCCTCACAGTCTTGAATAAAACACTTTATATCATATGTATCAGAACCAGTAAACTTTCGATGTGAATTTCCAAGATCTTTCAAAACAAAATAAAGGGTAGGGTCGAAAGTATTAGCAGACATGTTATGATTCAAGGCCGGAGACATCACAGAAGGGGGAAAGAATGAAGTAGGACTTTTTTCTGCTTCGTCATCAGAAATTTCAGAGTCGCTGTTTAACGATTTACAGTTTAAAGCTTGCAATTCATTTAGATTCGATAAAGATTGAAAAAGTCTATTAAGGAGTTCTTCTTTACTACCATTAGTATCCAGACCTAACACATTTATTACACAAACCAAATCATTTAAAGAAAAAGAATCGAATATTAATTTCTTACGATCTTCAACATTGAAATCATTGGGAAATGAGGAAAAACTTCTCAATTTTTTTCTTGAATTACGATCAAATGCATCGTTAAATAATATACTGTTTAACAACTTAATTGTTTTAATATTTCCTCTTTTAAGAAAATTTGACACAACAGGAATATCATTAAGGGTGATCATCTTTATATAGTTCAAGTAGAACAGTCACTGAATAAAACTTATTTTCACATATAAATTGAAAGGTAAAGAGAGGAGGTACTTACCCCTCTTTTCAGCAGTGGTATATCCAACAATGGTATATCCAAATTGGGAACACAAAACACGTAAACCGTCTGTTATTATTCTTTTTTAATTGATTTTTTAAAATTCTGCAACAAGTCCAACGGAATGGTGGCACAACAACAATACACAACTATAAGTGCCGTCTGCACTTCAAGTTTCGCACAAATTCTGGATTTTTCGTAACTTGGTAGTGATGGAAGTGCCGTCTGCACTTCATATACTCAAGTCCAAAACTTTTCTACTTCTTAGGCGTACCGTCTGTACTCAGAAGAAATCATTTCCAACTTACGTCTCTACACTAGCGTCCATTTTTTGGGCGTCAGCCAAACCGTTAGCCTGTTCGCGTTCTAGTTGCAAGATTTCATTTTAAATTTTAATTTAACTTTAAACAGTGGTTCATTTGCCAAGCCCGAGCCTGAGCCCCCATTGTGGAGGTTGGCGTCGGTATATTGTCAAGAACCACGCTCATTTAAGGAGGAAAAATGTTTATTTACATATGAAAAATTAAAGAAAAAGACGGACACGCATTTCTGCGTGCTTACACCTCGAGATCTAACCATCTCATCTGAGTTGAAGGTGGCGCTGCTGTAGCGCAGCGGGACAATTCCCACATATATAATGGTACTTTCTTACTTCCTAGTTTTCTTAACACTTTTTTTGTAAGGGGTGAGTCGAGATTTTTGATGTTTTGTCAAAGGTACGTTTCCTTTTAGAATGTTGATGGTACATTCACACAAAGCCTTTATAAAGGAGTTTGTACATTTCCGTAAAAGGGTAGCTTTGGCTTTGCTTTTAGCCAGTTGCTTCAAATTATGAATATGTTGACTTGCTAACATTTTAAAGTTAAATGAAAAATTTGATTACATAACAAGCTTTAAATAATATATTTCATTTGAAAGTCTGGTTTCTTGTTTAATGAATAATCTTAGTTAAAAATCTTTCATAATAGAGCTCTGCAAAAATTGCTCGAAAATGAATCTATTTTGAGCTATCGGGGTTGATAGAAAATGTTTTTATCTCCTGGAAATAATCCAGTGCGGAGACATAGTTTTTCATTTGTTTCAGGCCTTAAATCAATAAACAAATAACCATATACGGGTGAGGTTGCATCGATGAAACTCTCTTGGAAATACTTGGTTTGACTCGGATACATCTGTTTAGCTAAACAAGAAATTTGCATTTTATCCCTCACATTTTTAAAGCAACACATATAAGATGCATTTAATGAAATAGTTCGGAATTCTGCTCCTTTGTAAAAAAGATTTTGAACAATAAAAATTACTGAAATATTTCTATGATGACTACCTTTTGTAAAGAGGTTTGATAATTTTTTATCACCCCTTAATTCGGACATTAAGTCATCAATGATAATTAATGCATTACTTATTTCATTAAGGTCTGAAGGTAAGCCCTCAATGAACTCTACATTAGAAATTTCATCAAATAGTGTTTGATAGGCTCCGTAACACCAAATGGTTTTTGAAGGTGTAGGTTTAAACATTTCATTATTTAGCAATTTTTTCACGAAGTAAGTTTTTCCAGAATTAGAAGGACCACTTATAAACATAGAAGATGGATGTCGTATGGTTGGGAACTCCATTGCAAATGTAAAAATTTATTAACTTTCTACGCTTTTTATAATGAAAATTTTATTATTGTTGAATTTGTTAATATATATATATAAGTAAAACTTTCAAATATTTTAACAAAACATTTTATTTTTCAACTATTTATTTACAACACAATAAAATAATACTATACAAAGATACAGCAAGCAACATTTTAAAGTAAAAATAAAACTGATTTGAGTGAAATAAATAAAACAGTATTAACATTTATCTCAAAGTGTAAATAAAAAAAGAATCATGATCACACTTAGCCATAGTCATGCAAAGTTTCTTTTGCTGCAAATAACAAAATAAGGAGGTTGATAAATATCATATAATACTCATACGTATACATATTTTTACATTTACATTTTTGATGTGGAACGAAGTGAAATTTTTTTTCCCCCTTGAACAACAAAAGACATTCAGTTTCTTAAAAAAAAATAAAAATACAAAAGCCCAAAATAGTAAAATATTTTTATCTATATCTATCATTTTTTTTTTACTATTTAATTTTAAAGTGACCATATGCCAAAGTGTTGATACCATCGTTTAAAATGTATCTTTTGCTATCAAAAGGGCACAGACTTGATTTTTGATACGATACAGTTTGGACAATGTGGTTGTGACTTTCAATTTTTTGGGCTTTGGCTAAGCCACGACGACGATATAATAAAGTATCTTTGTAGTCTGAATGTCGAATTTGTTGTTGTATTATCACTTTCGATACTCCTTTTGCTGTTTTTTTCTCCATTAAAACACTTTTTAAACTATACATCTTTGGCTTCAGTCCAACAAATTCAACTGCTAAACTGGATGATAGCTCATCTTTCATCTTACCAAGTACTTTCTTGTTTGTTTCATTGTATAGAACATGATTTTTTGGATAATCAGATGTATCGAATAAATGTAAATCTTTTTCCATATCTTTATATACATCTGATGTTGATATTTCGTAGCACAACGGATCTGTATCCGTGAAAAGTAATTTAGCGTTGGTATCGTACTTACTTTTAATATAATTATAATGAAAATTATACATTAATATTTTGGATATTTCTAGAATTGAAAAACCGATGAAAATCGGTCTATTTAATAAAAGCAAGACTTTTTTTTCTTTCTATGGATACCAGATCCGTTGTTATTATTTTAAAGTTATGAAATGCCGGTGAAGCAACAAGTTTTTTTAGCTTTTATCTGATCCTGCACAAGATCTATTACAGTACGCTTTCGTAGGTTTTCCATGGTTTTACCGAATACTGCATTATTTAATAATTTAAATAGATCTTTTTCAAATAAACTTTGTGCTTTTTCCTTTTTTTCTGTATTAAAATCAATATATTTCTTAAGCCAAGGTCTTTGGTGGAATTTAAGAATTTTGTGGATTTTTGCTACTTTTAAACTAAGAGAAACATATTGTTTTAAATTTCTATAATGAAGGATGTATCTTTTTTTGCTCATTAAGTTAGGAACTAATTTAGTACAACTATTGATATTTAAATTATATTTTTCTGCTATTTCTTTACAGTATGGGGACAGCATATCATTCGTGACGTTTAAAGTTTCTGGGGCGAGGGGATAGTCGTTATGCAAATCGTGCAAGTTTTCAGGGATATCTAAATCTACCTCTAAAATAAAGCCTATGTCAGATTCATCCGAAATCTCCATAAAATTAACAGGCTCTTTAATCCACTCAAAACCATGAGTAGGCAAGAACTGGGACATTGCCCATCCATACAAATTATTTGCATCCAAATAAAGGATATATTTAGATGGTTTCACTTCATCGTAAGATTCTAGATATTTGTTATTCGCTGAACTAAATCTGTGCGATATCATTGAAATACCACCTCTTATGCCTCTCTCGATAAATAAATGCATATCCAAGTCTGTAAGAAGTTCAAGTTTGACTCGCGACATGTAAAGACATGCTTGCCAAGCGAGACCAGGAGCTGTGTAACAATGACAGGGATCTAGTTTATAAAAATTTAAGCACAATTGTCGAAAATTTTGAAAAACATCAGCAAGTAGTATTACGTCACTAGTTACATATAAAACGTGATACTCTCCTAGATTTTTTAGATTAAATGTTTCCCACACATTTATGCAATGTGCATACTCATCATCATTTATAGGTTCATTTATGTGTGAACTAAAAAAAGTATCTTTCGGGGGTAAGTGTCTTTCTCTAAATTTTTGAAAACTGTAAATATATTCATAGGGATAAATTCCTTTATGAACCATAAGATCAGTTTTATCTTTAAAAAAAAATCACTTGTTTTTTTTTAAAAAAAAAGTTTTAGGTGGTTTTTTTTCTAAATTTGAAACTAATTTTTCGAGGGAGGCATTTAAAAATTGGAGCGAATCCAAAAAACGTAGAGAACCGATTGAAAAAGATATTTACTTTTTGCTATTGGAAGGTATACAAGTAAGATTTTTGTTTTTAATTTTTCCAACACTTTGCATGATTAAATGGGAATCGTATCCTCGCAAATTGTGAATCATTACTGGAATGTGTTTAGCTAATGTGTAATTAATATTACAAATATTATGAGCTGCACCACGATATGTACCGGTGAGATGGTCATGATCACGCACTCGATCCCCCAATAAGGGTTTTTCATAAATGTGACATATCGTGGCATTTTTAAAATCTAATTTATTTTCGTCAGAAAAAAGCATTGGCTTAACGTTTTTCAAAATATTTAATATTTCCTCTTCTTCTTTAATGAGATTTTCTAAGAAATGGTCGACGGTATTTTCTCCTCGATAAACAACAGGTGGTTTTTTAAAATTTCCATCAGGTCCAATGACAGTGTATGCATAACCACAAGGTATATGATCTGCTATTGGTACTGTGTAAGATCTCGCAGGATCAGGTGCACATGAATTTATTTTAACAATAAGGGATTCAAAGTCGTCATAAATGGTATATGGAACCGGTATGTTAAAATTGAAAATTTGAAACTCTAACCATTTGTTTTCTGGCATTTTTATTTTTTGTACCTTATGTTTCCTGCAGTCTATAGTAACTGGTCAATTTAAAAGTCCCCGGCCTACCATAGTAAAACACATTTTTTTGGCAAAATTAGTTTTTTTTATTCAACATAATTCCCTTCAAGGAAATACACTGATTATAGCAACCCTCCAACTTTTCGATACCATTTTTATAGTACGATTTGTCCTTTTCTTCAAAATAGGCCTCAGTTTCGGCGATCACCTCTTCATTCGACGAAAATTTCTTCCCAGCGAGCATTCTTTTGAGATCTGAGAATAGGAAATAGTCGCTGGGGGCCAGATCTGGAGAATACGGTGGATGAGGAAGCAATTCGAAGCCCAATTCATGGATTTTTGCCATCGTTTTCACTGACTTGTGACACGGTGCATTGTCTTGGTGAAGCAGCACTTTCTTTTTCTTCAAATGCGGCCGTTGTATAATTGATTTGAAGGCTATTGATGTGTCAGACCTCGGAATTTCAAACCTCTGTCAAATGACGAGAATGATAAATGATCTAGAACCCATTTCCGCAAACTTCCACAAAACACCTTGGAAGGACTTGATGCTCCGAAAAATGTAAGGTGGTTCAACCCACCTACATGGTGAGTCCTTATTAGTATCTGGAACACTAAACTGATACAAATTCTTACAAAATTAATTCATTGATAGCTTCATTTTGTTACAGGTATATATTGCAGTATCACAAAACGTCATACGTATACACCAAGCACTTACAATAAAAACTTTTAACTTTTATAATGTATTTAAAAAAGGAATAAATATTGTGCATGCCAAGCATTTGTATTGAATGACACAAATTTCATATTTTAGCTCCAAATTATAGGCAAAAAAAAACCTAGAGAAGCGGTTCAAAACCTTTTTTTTTTTTTAATTTTTATATATACAATGTACCAGTTAGATAAAAAAAAATTAAAATTGATAAATGAATATTGATACTTTACTCAAATTACTCACTTTCCTGAAATATTTTAAACAGTATATTATTTCTAATTCATTTCATTATTTTTTTCTTTTTAGAAAGTTGTTCTTTTTTTTTAATTTTAAAAACGTATTATGTTACATGAATTTTAGTAAAATAAGTTGACATTCCAATAATTTTTATTGGAATTTCTAATAGGTTCAGGAACAAAAATTCCAAATGAAACTTTAGTAAATAAATGCATATTTGTTATAGACCTTGTTCTGTATGTTGGTATTCTCCAATTTCAAATAAATTTCTAAATTAATCATTTTTCAATTTTCTTATTTATCTTTGGTATTACAGATAGAAACCAGCAACATATATTTAATAAATAACAGGAAAAAATTCATTTAGTACAACATTTAAAACTGGAAGGATAAGGTAGTCTAAAAGCTAAGGATGAGAACTTCCTGCCAAATGATGTTCAAGTTTTGATTCCAACCAACCAAAAAAAGTCCCGCGGAATTCAAAGAAAGTTCCATTTTAAAAGTCGTTCTTTTATGAGCAATTAGTTCAAGTATTACGAAGTTCATAGCCAAAAATCTAGTTATTTTACTTTAGTATAATATTAATGCTAGCAAACTGCATCCTATTACTCTTCTATGCAGTCATCTTAAAGTTTCATCACGTGATCTAAATTTCAATTTCATTTCAATCATAGACCAACTGATAGTTATCCATAGTCAGTTATATAGTTATAGTTTATTTACTCCTCATAATAAGAGGATACCCTTCCTTTCCGCGAGTATTAACAACTTCTATAATCTATCAAAGAATACGCTTAGTGGAATAAAATTGCGAGAACCTCCTGTAATTGCTCTGACAGCGAGTTCTAATCTCATCAAATCCACTATTCACACCTGAATACTTTCCCGCACATCACATCACATCAACACACTTCTTATTACCATAACCTTAATTCCTTTGAATTATATTCTTTGTTGCTTTTATACTTTATTATATTTATTGACTCCACTTCTGAAGTTTATTTAATTTGCATCACGTTCCATTTAATTGGGAAGGAGCTAGGAACTTAAATATAAAATGAGAAATAGATCCCAGATTTTTGTCAGAGGGAAGTATTGCAAATATATAGCCCATGCTACAAAACAAATTATAAAATCTAAGCTTAAATGTATTATATATTTTCTAATAATTTCGTACTGTAAAATAGAAAAAAGGAGATATAAATTTGGTGATTAATTTTCGAAATTTTTCTGAAAGTAATATTCTTAGATAATTCTTACAATCATTATCTACACATCTGAATTCAAAAAGTAATGAAATCAACCTTGAATTATAAAACCCTTTTCTATATTTAACTCAATAGGAGATTTTGTTCATTTAACGTAATTCTAATAGTGCACTTGAATATATTTTTGTCAAACCTGCAAAAATCGGATCAAATTGATGCTATCTGAATTTTAAAAATATATTAATATACAGATCTATTAATGTTGAATTATGAAACTCATTCAAAACACGTGACAGCTGAAAACTAAATTTAAGCAACAGAGAATATGAGTGCCTCTTTGAGATGAGTTCAGATGGTATGTTAAAAACTAATTTTTCAATATTGTGCATTGATAAACTTTGGATCAAAATGAAAGATGGATATCCATCTCTGTACTAGAAATCAATGAATAATTTTTATATATAGTCCCCTTCGCAACAACAATATATATGAAATGAGATTTTCCTCTTTAACAGTAGTAAAAAGTAAATTTAGAAATCGGGTTTTGGTTGTTTCACCTCTCCGACATTGCTTGACTAACTTAGGACCCACAGTTGAAAAGTTAATTAATGAATCTTCAGTTTAACATAATATGCCAGGTAAAAAAAATTATAGGTATTTAATTCAGTAATAATCAGAGAACTGATTTTTGTTTGTTTGTTTCTATATATATACATTGACTTTGTGATGATTTTTTTATAATACTCTGTGATTTTTCTCAAAGGTTTATTTACTTATAAGTAATAAAAACAATTTGTACTTATTTTTACAATTAAATATTATTTTAAGTAAATGATAATAAAAATGCTACAATTAATTAATGTAGTAGTTTTTTTAAGGCTACACAGTACCCTAAAAATGACAAATTTATCGAAAATTTTTTTTTTTTGCATTTTCCTGTAGCCCATACATTTGGGAATCTTGGCCCCAAATTTTAGATCTATTAACCAATTAGTTTTTAAGATATTTGAAGTTTTCTGAGCATTGTCAGTCACTATTTTTGACAACTGAGGGGGGCGTGGTTAGTTTCGGTTTCATTTTAAAGCATTTTTCTATTCTTAAATTTAATTAATTACTGATATTTTTTAAATAATATCGATACTTTCAGAGAAGTAGATATTAACTTCAACTTTCACTACTAAAATCATTTATGTTTGTTTATATTTTGAGTTCTTGATGTGCTTATAGTTACTTAGCCAAAATTGATAAGAAAAGGTATTTCTCAAGACCAATATTTATTCTGCATATAATTTATATAAGTTAAAAGCTATTTTAAATTGTTTAAGTGAAATTTTTTCTGTTAAAAAAATGCCACGGACAAAACTTTCGCAGCTTGAGAAGAGAATCAACACTTCTAAGAGATGGAGTGCTGCTGATAATGACAATGCTAAAAACCTGCTTTAGTGGATATAACTACAAAACTTCAGAATACAAATGTCTTTAATATTTCTGCTACATATAAAAGTATCTTTCAAATTACATTATAGTGGATACTGAATGTTTGTTTACAGATAATTTTGGAATATTTTTAAGCAATATTTGCCATAGTGTATCTTTAAAACTTTGCTATGGTCAAAGAAATAGATTTGCATATAAAGTGAATGTTGTATGTGTTAATTGTGACCAAACCTAGAGTGAAACATGTTCATAACAATTAATTGATGCTATATTACATCAAATGTTAGCAAGCATCATTTTTTTAATGTTCCATTTGATGTAAATATGAGATTAGTGCAAGGTATGTTAAGTTTGTGACTTGGCTACTCATCGTTGGAAAAATTCTGCATGCATATGAATTGAAATATAATGTTTAATAAAACTTAAAAGACATTATGAGCCAAAAGTTCTGATTGGACATCTTGTTGGGTCAAATCAGCCGTTGCTTTATATTCGTAAAGATGTCATTGAGGCGTAGGGCTCAAGGAATGATAAAGATATAGTCGGTATTGGAATGTCATATGATGGAAGCTGGTTGACAAGAGAACATACGTCAACGTCAAATATCGGAATAGGATATGTTATCGACTTGCTGACTGGCTTTGTGATAGACTACGAAGTAATGTCAAAGCGACGTGGAGAATGTGAACAGACTAAATTTGAGCTTGGAGAAGAAAGTGCTGAATTTCGTATTTGGTACAAAGGACAACAAAATGTTTGTAGTACAACACATGTCGGATCATCTAGTGCAATGGAAGTAAATGCAGCTGTGAAATTATGGGAAAGATCTGAGAGTATTAGTTTCCGGGACACAATCTTGCTCTTTGACTCTTGGTGTTTTTACCAGTTATCATTAGCACGTGGAAAAAAATCAGGTATTCACAAAGATTGGGTAAAAATAACAATCAACGAAGAATATTTGCCCAAAATCTTGCCTATTTATCAGCGATTAGCATCAACTGAATTATTAAACACATGTGTCAGAGGTTTGACACACAATTCTAATGAAGCATTACATTCGATGATATGGGACAAATATTCCAAAGAAAATACAGCTTCTAGGAGTCGTGTTGATTGCCATGTCGAGTGCAATACCTGAATTTATTGTTGGAACATTAAAAGCTCTAAAAACATTTCAGGATGCTAATTGAATTTGTAACAAGTTTGTCATCAGAACATTTAGTGTACTTTACTCATTATAGGAGAACCTATTTCAGAAAGAAAAGGAAATCTGCAAATTTTAAAGTTGCGCAAAAAAAAATAAAACTTGCTAAATTGCGTCGACTTAAAATTCAGAAAAAATTAGGTGCTATGTACAAACCTGGTAGTTTTTAACTTTTATTTATATCATTATTATTTTTTATAAGTGTATTGTGTTTTAAAACTTTTGTGAAATTATTATGTTAACTTTAAGCTGAATTATCTGTCATCGTAAAAAATGCTATATCGATATTTTGCAAAAACATATTTTGAATAAATAAAAATATTTGCCATAATATTTAATTAAAGTAGTGTTTTCATATATTATATTAGTAGTTAAATAATATATTAAAAATTTAGATCTTTGCAAGTATTATTAGTTTTTGTTTTATGCCTTTAAAAACTTTAAATGCATTTTTCTCAGACTTTTATTTTTGAAGATGTAAGTGTTTTCTAATCCCTAAGGCTTTTTTTCTGTTCAAGATAGAGTCTTGAAATTTTTTATACATACTGAGATATATGTGTTCTATAAAAGTTAGTATGGATTTAGGTCTGGGATCCCTAGTTATTTTTTAAAAAAATGTTAAAGTTAATATTTTAAAAATTTTCCTGTTTTTTCCAGGTTTAGCTAGAAAAATAATTATTAAAAATCAACAAGGGAACAGATTTTCAAATCCATACTAACTTTTGTTTGCAATAATGTATGAAATATAAATCACTCAAAATAATTAAAAAATTTCAAAAATTGTGTATTTTATAAGGGTTTAAAAAAACTTCAAAATTTTTAAATTTTTTTAAATTTTAAAATAAGGACTAGTTAAATTGACTTTTTATTTTCAGAATCAGTTTAATAATATAGTATGAAAACAATACATAAGTTACTTTTAATATTACTGTCTCCAAAAAAAATTTTTGAAAAAGAGTACCGTGTAGCCTTAATATCGAGTAAAAACTACCAGTCTGCGAAATTTGTTCACAAATTCTACCAGTCCGTGGGGGAAAAAAATGCTGAAAATCTCTGATTTACACTAATGACTTTCTCTCTCCTTTGTCAACAGCTGCTAACACATAGACGACTGGGCAGTTTTTGCCTTGGGACAATTTAAACTACACGAGTGGCTCTCAGCTTTTTCAAATCTTCGACACCGTCTGTGAACTAAAGTTTGCAACGCCCTCATACCATTTGTAAAAACAGGACTAATCCTAAGTAAGAGATAAAAATATATGATTTTCATGGTCCACCTGTATAGGCGTCGAAACACCCTGAGGTACCGTGGCACACACTTTGGGAACCACCGAGCTACACAATAAGAAAAAATACTAAAGTTCCTGAATACTCTCGAAGAATGACTCACGGATTCAAGGAATGAGATAAATTTGGAGAAATCTCCGGCAATTTTATCTAGGTAATTTGAAGTATCGTGTGAGCTATCTCCCCTACTCAACAATTCCAGAGATTTGAGAGTAAAATTCATCTCTTAGCTTGATGTTAATTGGTCGATTTTCTACTCGCCTGCCAGATTTCTCTCCATTCGAGCATGTCTGGGATATGATGGGAAAGCGACTGCATCTACCAGGGAATGTTGATGACCTAGCCATCATAAAAAAATAAGTTATACTTTATAAACAAGTTCTGTCACCAGTAATAACGAACGCTGCTTTCGTTTGAGGGACGGCAGCTTCTTCTCACATGAAAAAAATACAAGCAATTAAAAATGTGTTCTTATGACAAAAAAGATTGATACTTTTATAACAAATCTATCTAGAAGTGTTTTTACAACTATAGAAAACTCAATCATATAGCACAAATAATATTCTCAGACCCAGATTATAAATTTATATTTACTTATTTTTCTACGTATCGGTTATAACCTAAAAAATTTAAAATTTCCTTCTCATTACATTCCGTGAAAGTAAATATACAGCTGACCATTTAAATTACAACACCATGAAGGAAAGCAAATACAAAAAAAAAAAAAAAAGTACATAAACAGTACGGCATGAAGACAAAATGATTAAACTTGCAAGTTTTGGGGCTTATAGGGGTGCGAAATTAGTAGAAACAGCTGCCACTCCTGGAAGCTAAAACGGCCCTTACACGGTTAGACATGGAGTAGAACTGAGTTTGGATGACAGAAACGGGCAACTCAATCCCTGTTATTTCAAGTCTCTGCCACTTTCCATTAACCGTATTAGCTGGAGAGGGGTGGCGGGTCAGTCTCTCAGCAATCCGTGACTAGATAATTTCAATGGGTGACAGGTCTGGAGACCATGTAGGTTAGGGAAACAATCGAATATCCTGCGTATCGAAGAAGGTCAGAACACGACATGCAACATGTGGTAATGTATTATCTTGTTGGAAGATGGCGTTTGGCAGCCTTGAAGATTGGGCACAACCACTGGACGTAAGATGTCAGAAGTGTACCGATTAGCGTTCAAATTACCGTCGATCAAAACTAGAAATATGCGTGTCGGGTACTCAATAACTGCCCAAACCATCACACTAGGTGCAAAGCCCCGGAATCAATATCAAATGTGAACAACAGACGAGTGGTCGTATACGGCCAATAGACGCAGGGTAGACATTGGGCCACTCCTGTATCCAGCTTTTGTCGTTCGGGGCATCAGAGTTGACATCTCTGTCTACGCTGCTCTGTCAAGGGAAGCCGAAGTAATGGTCACCGAGCTGACAGTCCACGCTTCTGCAAAGGACGTCGCACCGTAATGGCGGATACTGGGTGTTCTGCAAACATATCCATTTCCTAACTAATGATCCGGGATACAGTTGTACGGTTTTGCAAGACCGACCTCACGTTATGTCTGTCTTCTCGAGTGATAGTCATGGGAGGAAGTGTGGATCCTGCATGCCATTCAGTATGACTCTCAGTAACTCATTGATTCCATATTCCTATGGTAGTGGTTGGAATTTGACCAGTGCGACGAGCGAAATCATGGAACGATAACTCACACTCTCGATAGGCAACGTTCCTGCCACATCGAATTCCAACGCTTGAAAGTAAATATCTTCTTTTTATTTGAGCCCAAACATGATCCTACCCTCTTCAGCCTTGAATGTGATTTCGACGTTCGTCAAATCATTCCTTCCTGGTGTTGCCATTTTAATCGCCAACAGTGTAGAATTTCACTTTCGCAAAACAACCCTTTCAGATTTTTTTTCTCTTCGAATTTTCTTCCCTTATCAATTTTATTGTAATAGGCATGTCTTTATAATTGTTTTTCTTTGGTACTTACGAGTATTAAGAGGTTTTGAATACTCACCGGCGTTAGTTAATGATCTAATTTTAGTAGTAATGATTAATTAATTGTTTTATTAACTTCACACTAAGAAGCGATACAAGGGCTACTGGCAGAATGCCTAAGGGGACCGAACTCATCCAAAGGGTTTAAACCTACAAACCAGCATCCGGAGAGACAGTCATCCTTGCTCTCAGTATTTATTGTCAGAGAGAATTTTTTTTTTTGCCACATTAAAGGGAAAGAAATAACAGTGCATGTTAGAACAAAGAACAAAAGATAACACGTAATTTCGAAATTAAAAATAATAATAAAAGCTAACAATGTATCTACAGAGTGTGACGTCATAGTTCTAATACTTCCAATTATTCTTTTTCTTGGAAGGCCTATTTATCCGTATTCCATTGACGTTACGATTTCATGCTATTAACGGATGTTGTTTCTATCACTCACGTCCACAGTCAGTCTGCCGGCGACAGCTTTGATAAAAGTAATACACACGAAAAGGTTGGTTGGTTTTATAAACGTTGCACTAGAAGCAACATGAGGGCTATTGGCGAAGGACCTCGCAATTTCGAACATCGGTCAAATGACGAAGACGACGCCTGAACAGACACCTCCCTCTCCTAACTTCCACACCACACCAATGGAAGGACTTTAAGGCTCAATATATTTAGCATAGATCAGCCCCGACTACACGGTGGGTCTTTAGTGGTTATAAGGCTCGAAACTACTCGGGTAATAAGCCCGTGACTATGACCACTTGGCTACTGCGGCCACCACACAAAAAGGAAAATTGAAATATTCAGAAATGAAGCACTAGACAAAAATATGTGCATGTATACTAGGTATTCAATTATAAGCACAGAATAAGGAAAATTGAAAGTTTTAAATGTTACCAAATATTGAAACAATTATGGAATTTGTTGAGTGATTTTATGAGAGGTAAGAATACTGGATTTAAGCTTGAAATGCAAATTAGGATTTTCACACATGGACTTCAGCCAAACATTTTTCGCTTCAACAAAAGGACGTTTTAAATGAAAACTTTTGGTAATTGGTCAAGATTAAACATAGTGGTCAGCATCTAGAATAGGGACACAGGAACATACATTTGTATTTTTTAAAATTGAAACGATTTTTATAACAAACGAAGGGACCATGACCAGTTGAGAAGGGAGTAATAAAACCTGAATTGGAATTTAGAGGGCTATTGGCAATTGACTTCGTAATTTTGAGTCTCTGTCAAGTGGCGAAAATGACACTTTAATTCGAATTCCACTCTTCAAACTTCCGCACCGCGACAGCTTCAGAACTAGGAGCTTCGCCAGTTTTAAAGTGCAATAGCCCCGCTTAACAACAGATTTGGACTAGAACCCATGATTTGAAGAAAACACTGCCAACCGCGAGCACGCACCATGACCACTCGATTAATTAAGTATATTTCAATAGTATTTGAGTCGTGATCAAACACAAGAGTCTGCTTCATATTAAATGGAATCGGTTCTAAAATTCCTTATGCATTGTGATACTGAAGTTAAGAAGATGAAGTTCGAGCTTTAAGGTCATTCTTGTCACTAAACCGTAGTTCAGAAGTACGACATCCATATCTTATAGCTCTAAGTGTAACTTTTAGAGCGAATTTTTAATTTAAATCAATCCTAACTGGAATTCATGTATAAGGTGTTGCTATTAAATAACGAAACAGACGCTGTAAAATATTTTATTTTGATTTCATGCATACTTACTTATTATCTCTTTCAATACACACCCCTCTTGTATCCCTACAATGCTACATGCGTATTTCCAATTGTTCGTAGCAATACTGGCAGTCTTCTTCAGAACGCGTGCTGCTTTCTCTTTCGCAGTTTCAACGGACTCAAATCTTGCTCCTTTTAATGCAGATTTCGTCTTAGGAAGCAGATAGAAGTCGCATGGTGCAAGATGTGGTGAATAAGGCGGATGGCCTAACACTGGGATGGTGCACTTGGCTAGAAACCTCTTGACAGACAATGCGAAATTACTTGTACTTCAACAGTTCGGGTCGTTTTTACCATATTATTTCACGGAGTTCAGCAAGAACGTGAAGGAAGTAATGTTGACTAATAGTTTGACCTTCAAGAACCCAATGAAGGTACACAATCCCATGAATATTGGGAGGAGAAAAAACAGTCATCATTGCTTTAAATTTTGATTTGCTCATTCGAGCATTTTTGGTTCTCGGTTAAGATGGATTTTCCAAGTAAAAAAACATGATTCGTCACATGTTATTATCCTTCCTCATATGTTCAGGTAATTTTCAATGGCAGTCACAGTGTCAGTACAAACATTTTTGCTAGCTTCTTGTTGTTCAAACATGAGAATTTTAGAAACCATTTTGTCACACTATTTTTGCATGCTAAAATAGTTTAGTAAAATTTGCCGTACGGATTTTTTGTCAATTCCTACAGTCTCAACTATCACACGATTACTTAACCAATGGTCATATCGAACTACATTACAAATTGTTTGGATATGGTCATCCGTTTTTGACGTGGAAGGATGACCCGGGCGTGAATCACCTTCAATGATTCTCGGCCATCTTGAAAACGCTTAAACCATTCAAAAACACATGCATGCGATGAACATTCATTGCTATACGCTTCTTTCAATAAATTATAAGTTTCAGTAGCTGTTTTCCCTGGCTTCATGTGAAATTTCACAATTCCTTGCTCTATTGTTACATTTATCATTTTCCCTGCGAAACACACACGAAAAAAAAAAACCCTCTTATGCGAACAAAGGCCACGGCTATATGGATTTGCTTACAGAAGAGAGAGGCACTGCATCCGAAAGAGAAAGTTTCACGCAAAACAGCTGTCGGTTGCTGGTGTTTGGTGCATACGCACTTCTTCTGAAGCAACATTAGTCTCATTATTCAATGTCTACACGTCGTTCATATACAACCTCTGACAATAAAGTTCGGTGAATGAAGTCAGAATGGCCGATCTGGCAACACTGACGAAACAAAACGCTGCACCTGCGTAGCTGCAAGTGTTGGCCATCTGCCCCCACGGTTGTTCCATAGAGCGTCGTTTGTGTTCCGTGTAAGACATGTTTTACTAAGTGCTTGTTTAGTGCTTTGGTTCTTAACTGAGAACAGGAAAATGAATGAACAAAAGATCAATTTAAAGTTTTGTTTTAAGTTTGGTAAGACACCAAAGAAACTCATGCGATGCTGGTACGTGTTTATGAAGATCAAGCACTGTCCATGAAGTGTGTGTACGAGTGATTCGCCCGTTTTCGAGAAGGCAGAGAAAATATTTCTGATAACCCCCGTAGCGGAAGACCGGCGACTTCCATCAGTGACGAAAACATTGAGAATATGAGGAAATTACTCACGAAAGATCGTCGATTAACTGTGCACATGATGACTGAGGAACTGCTGATTAACCGTGAATCCGTGCGACAAATCGTTACCCAAAATTTAGGGATGAGAAAAACGTGTTGTCGTTTAACGTGTTGTCACATAACTTAACTGACGATCAGAAGCAGGCACGTTTAGAGGCTTCACAGGATTTTGTCGAAACGGTGGATGTGTCACCAAATTTCTTGAACTGTGTGTCACTGAGGATGAGTCCTGGTGTCTCAGGTGCGACCCTGAAACGAAACGGCAAAGCATGGAATGGCGTTCGTCTTCATCACCTCGTCTGAAAAAGGTCAGAGCAGAAAAATCACGCATAAAAACGATACTCACCACCTTTTTTGATAATCAAGGCATTATCTACAAGGAATTTCTACCTGAGGGAACGACGATAAATGCTGCGAGGTACATTGAAATTTTGACCCGTTTCATGAAACGTCTAGGCAGGGTACGACTCCAGTGGGCATAACAAGGTTCTTGGTTTTTTCTTCACGACAATGCTCGCCCTCACACAGCCAGTATCGTCAAACAGTTCTTGGT